>JAOXOE010000506.1:4188128-4217701 GCA_028565055.1 Phoeniculus purpureus
AGATGACACTGAGCAGAGCCTGGCTCCATCCTCCTGACACCCACCCTTCACATATTTATCAACATTAATGAGGTCACTCTTCAGCCCTCTGACAGCTTGTCTGACTGTGGGCTCACCCCCTTCCTTCCCTGACTGCATCCCAAACCTCCAAACCCTCCAGAGAAGAGAGATCCAGCAATTAAAACAGAAGTCTATAGTCATCTGTGATAGATGGCAAGAATCTGCTGAAGCGTGTAGCCAGGGTGAGGGTAGTCCCACCAGCATCTGCTGATTTCCAGGAAGACCTAATTGTGTAGCTAGGCATGAACATCGTTACCAGGGAAAAATCATCGAATGGTTTAGGTTGGAAAGGACTTCAGAGATCATCTAATTCCAACCCCCCTCGCATGGGCAGGGACACTTCTGCACCCCCTTCACCTTTATTAGAAGGGACCTCAGAGATCATCTAATTCCAACCCCCTCCCATGGGCAGGGACACTTCTGCACCCCCTTCACCTGTATTGCTGTTATTTTTGGGAGAAGGAGATGTGAAAAGTCCCTCCACAGCTGCTGCTCAGAGCAAGAAATGGTCCCTGTTCCTGTTAAACCCCCCTTGAGACACTGGAACAGTCTGCCCAGGGAGGGGATTGCTTCTTCATCCCTGGAGGTGTTTAAAGTCCGTTTTAGATGTGATGTTGGGGGTTATGGTTTAGGGGTGGACTTGCAGAGTAGGATTGATGGCTGGACGACTTGATGATCGTAGAATCACCGAATCATTAGGGATTGGAAGGGATCTGGAAAGATCATCTAGTCCAATCCCAAGGGTCTTTTCCAACCGGAATGATTCTATGATTCATATCCCTCCTTGCTTTTATTTTAAGGTTAATTCACTGCAGCGTTGGGCTCACTCAGTGCCAGACAGCACAGGGTTGCTTGGTTGTGTTTGAGGGACACGGGCACTGAGGAGCAGCTGAATTTTCCAGGCAGTTGGGAAAGCAGGGAGCTGATTTACTGGGGACTGCAAAGCCTGTCGAGTCACGGTGTGGCATGTTGTGCTGTGATTTAGACACGTGCCACAATAAACCCTTCTCAGACGTGCTTCTTGGCTTGTCCGTAGGGACTTCAAGAGTAAAAACGTCTTGCTGAAGAACGACTTGACGGCAGTGCTAGCCGATTTCGGACTAGCTGTACGGTTTGAACCTGGAAAGCCTCCAGGGGACACTCATGGACAGGTAATCGTTGCCTTTAACAATAACATTTCAAAAAGTGGAACTTGCCATAGCTCCTCGGGGGTGGTTTGTATAGATGCATTTAGTTCCTTTTTGAGATACGTATTTCCCGTAAAAGCTTGTGCTCAGACACAAATCACCGGAGCTCGCTTGAATTGGATGAGCGGGAGAAGTGCTCAGGCTCTCCTGACCGCTCTGCAGGTGAGGTCCCTCCAGCCCCAGGGGCAGGTGGCTTCTTCCTTCCAACACGAGACTGGTTGAGTCTTCATTGTTTTGGTATTAAATGTTTATAGACTTGCAGAGCATCCACCTGGGAGAACAGCTGGTTCACCCTTTCTTGGCAAAAGCCCAGCCTAGGCAGGATGGGCCAGCACCCTCTCCAGCTGGATCTTAAAAATGTCCCGTGCTGGGGACTCCACCGCTTCCCCAGGGAGGTTATCCCAACGGATGATTGTTCTCATTGTGAAACCTTTTCCTCTGGTCTGTAATTAAAATCTCCCCAGGAGTAACTTTTACTCATTAGCCTTGTCTTCCCATGTGGCTTCTTCTAAAAAGGGAGTCTCTGTCTTCTCTGTAGCCACCCCTTAAATACTGAAACACGGCGACGAGGTCCCCCCGATCCTTGCTTCCTCATGGCTGAACAAACCCAGCTCTCGTAGCCTTTCCTCACCAGGCAGCACGTCCCAGTTCCTTGATCACTGTGGCCCTTCTCTGCCCCCTCTCCAGCCTGTCCACATCTGTTTTGTGTAGCGGGGGCCAAAACTGAACATTCCAGGTGTGGAATGACAGGCACTGAGTGGGATAATGACTTTATCTTTGCGGATCGTGGAGTCATTGATGCCACCCTGCATCCCATTGGATTTCTGTTTGCTCATGCAGGGCTTGTTGTCCAACAGGTTCCTCTGCAGAGCTGCTCCCCAGCTTGGTAGATTCCAGGCTATGCTGGACTCATGTCCTGTTACTTTGACCCTGTTGAACCTTGTAAGGTTATTGTTAGCCCAGCCTATCCAGGTCTTCCCTCAGGGTGAAATTCTCTTCCCAAATGTCTACTTCCCCGCTCAGTTTGGCATCATCACCAAACTTCACCAGGGTGTACCTGATCACAGAATGATGGCATCACCATTTGGGTTGGGAGGAACCGCAAAGATCATCGAGTTCCAACCCCCTGCCACAGGTAGGGACACTTTCCACCAGACCAGGTTGCCCAGAGCCCCATCCAACCTGGCCTTGAACACTTCCACAGGTGGGACATCCACAGCTTCTCTGGGCACCCCATTCCAGTGCCTCAGCACCCTCACAGAGAAGAAATCCGACCATCCAGATGACTTACAAAGATGCTGAACAGCACTGGGCCAAATACCCCGATCCCTGGGGGACCTCACGTGTGACAGGTTGCTAGTTTGGAAAGGAGCTCTTTACCAGCATCCCCTGGGTACAGCCTGTCAGCCAGTTCCCCACCTCCTGTGGCTTCTCCAGTCCTCACTGCCTCAGGCAGCAGCGAGAACAGATGAGAATTTGCTAAAGGAAAACAGTGAAGGCAGTTCAGTCCTCATGTTAATAAGGTGCTTCTTCCTTTCCTGTCTTCTCCACTCTCCTACACCACGGGCTGTTAATCCGACACACATACAACCACGACTGTATGAGGAGCTCAGTGTGGCTCTGCCTGGACTGAGCACAAGACAAGCACCGTAATGAGGGATGAATCCCCTTGAAGCGAGAGAAGTTCTTTTCCAAACCAGATCACGGCAAGCTGGGGCAGGATAGACTTTGCAGGGTTCGTGCTTTTACTGCTCCTGTGGATGCAGGAGAATTGTTTTATCCAGGGCTGTCAAGCCAACACCTTTTCCTGCCGTTTCAGGATGTATCAGCTTTGCTCTTCTTCTTTTTTATACGTCATTTTTTTGAGTGAAAGGGGTTGAACCTTGAACGACTACAATAACAGAGTCTGACTTGACCTCAGGGTGTCTCCAAAGGCATTTTCTCATGCAGCATGTGCTGCTGGAGCAAGGTGTGGTGGGATGCAGGGAAGGCAGGATTTCATCCGTCCTGACCGTGCTGTGCTGCATTTCAATCAGACCTGCAGCGTATGCTGAATGAATATCGCCCCCATAGCTCTTCGGCTCTTTCCTTCAGGTGCCTTTAGCTAGGCTCAGGCGATCTTAATGAGAATCAGAGTCAGAAAAAACAGGCCCCTTTTGCTGCCTTTTTCAAGTGAGATGCAGCTACAGCAGAAGTAACTTTTAAGGCCGATGAAAGTGGTTGTCACTCGTCTCAGAATCACAGGATGATTGAGGGTGGAAAAGCCCTCTGAGCTCAGCCAGCCCAACATGATGACCTAACACCATCACATGCCACATCAGGGCACTCAGGGCTACAGCCAGGCTGGCCTTCAACACCTCCAGGGATGAGGACTCCACCCTGGGCAGTCTAGTCCAGGCTCTGATCACTCTTTCCATGAGGAAGGACTTCCTAACATCCAACCTAACCCTCCCCTGGTGCAGCTTCAGGCCCTGCCCTCTCATCCTGTTGCTAGTTGCCTGGGAGAAGAGCCCAACTCCCACCTGGCTACAACCTCCCTTCAGGTAGTTGTAAAGAGGGAGAAGGTCCCCCCCAAGTCTCCTCCAGGCTAAACACCCCCAGCTCCCTCACCCTCTCCTCATCAGACTTTCCCTCCAGTCCCTTCCCCAGCCTCTGGACCCGCTCCAGCCCCTCAATCTCTTTCTTGAAGTGAGTGGCCCAGCACTGCCCCCAGTACTCAAGGGGGGGCCTCCCCAGTGCCCAGTACAGGGGGAGAATGATATCCCTAGCCCTGCTGGCCACACTATTGCTGATCCAAGCCAGGATGCCATTGGCCTTTCAAGCCACCTGGGCACCCTGCTGGCTCTGTTCAGCTGGTTGTCACCCAGTCCTGCCAGGTCCCTCTCTGCCAGGCTGCTCTCCAGCCACTCATCCCCTGGTCTGTAGCTGCAGGGGGTTAATTTGGGCCAAAGTGTAGGACCCTGCACTTGGCCCTGTTAAATCTCACCCCATTGGCCTCTGCCTATTGACCCAGCCTGTCCAATCTCTCTGCAGCATCTTCCTCCCCTCCAGCAGATTGAGACTCTCCTCCCCCATCTTGGTGTCATCTGTGAATTTACTAAGGGTAGACTCAATCCCCTCATCTAGGTCCTCAATAAAGAGGCTGACTAGAACTGGGCCAAGTACCAAATCCCTGGAGGACACCACTGGACACCAACTGGATGGGGTATCATTCACAACCACTCTCTGTGCCTGGGTCATCCAGCCAGTTTTTAACTCAGCAGAGGGTGTACCCCTCCAAGCCACAGATTCATCAGAAACAGCACAATTCTCTGGCAAACTGGGTGCTTGGGGTGGGGTTTTTTGGTAGCCTATAGTCCTCTTTCTGCAGTCTTGAGAGTTAAGCATGCATTACTTACTTTTTCAGGGTTTTTGCCCCGGATGATGAATGAGGCTGGAGGTAGAAGGGAATCTTATTGAATTTGGGCATGTTTTTCTAGAAGGAAACACATTTAAAAGTGTTAATTTAGGACGAACTGTTACCGGCTCCTATTTCTACCAGCTGGTATGTGAAGTATATTCAGCTCCTAATTATCTAAAACCATGAGAGATTCTTAATCAACATAACCACCACAGACATTCACCAAATTGAAGCATCTCAGGAGTACGAGCAATTTGGCTGATGCACATATCATCTAGCTTTTGCATATAAATTAGCATTTATTTCAAAGGAAATTAAATGGTACCAAAAGATTGCAGTGCTGTGAAGAAGATTCTCTGTTCCTGAGCTGAAGGAAGCAGTCCAATTATGCACAGTGCTTTGAATTCTTTTGCTAAAGGTTTTCTCTCAAAATAATGTGGGCAAAAATACCTTAACTGGGTACATCAGAGAAACCCTAATGATTCTCAAAGGGTCTTCAATACAGACCTTGAGACTGTTGATTTTAAATGAACACTGAGCAACAATGTAAAATGTCATTTGTGATTCTCTACAGTTAAAGAGATTGTCGTTTAACTTAGACTTTCCTTTTTCATTGTGTCTCTTCTATACGGAGGATACTCACGTCCACAGTGATGTCGATTACCCATTGTGGCACGGTTTCGTTAAGAAGCATGGACTCTGTTTCACCGCCTGAGTCTCGACATAACAACCTACAGACATACAGAAATAACCTCTGTGAGTCAACACAACCAGAACACTGTGAATTAAAAGCTTTCAGGAGAGGACATGCCCTTTGAATGGGCTTGAACTTGGTTAGATGACCCTTCACAGCATCAAACTTACTGGGAAAGTGATTGTGAGTTTTCTGTAAAGACCAGAAGCAGATGCTGCAGGCAGTAGACAGATCCCTTGAGCAGGAACAGAGAGAACTATCAGAGTTTGTGGAGTCTCCATCTCCACAGATGTTCAAAACCCACTGGGACATGTTCCTGTGTGATCTGCTCTAGGAGAACCTGCTCTGGCAGTGGGGGTTGGCTCTCCAAAGGTCCCTTCCAATCCCCACCACTCTATGATCTCAGTAGCACAGAGAAGTTCAATAAACCATGCTGCTCTTGGATTACATGTTTGTGTGCTGCAGTAGTTTTGAAGACAAAACTGTCGTCAGGAGAAGGGGGAAGGCACCAGGCATAAGGCAGCTCTTTTATGCTTGGTCAAAAATGAGCTTTGCATGTGAAGTGTCTCATAAGACCCCACCAAATGGGGAAGGAATTAAGCCTATTTTAAGGAATACGATGGTGAAACAAAGCCACATATCATTTTATAATTTACAGTTACGTATTTTCCCACATTTAAGGTCTAATACACACTGTTTGCACCCTCCAATGGCATCTCTACGGTGTTCTCTTGAGAACAAGCTATATAAAATCTACGACCCACCAAAACGGATGCGAATATAAAACCCCAGCTACAACGTGCATCCACTGACACTGCAGAGAAAAGGCTGAAAAAGGTCACTCTGTTTTACTGATCAATTAATGGACTTAAAAGTTAGAGGTTTCGGGCTTATTCAGCCCAGGGAACAAAACATCTCCCAAGCCTCAAAATTAAAAAGCACTGTGTTGGTAAATATTCAAAGCTTTATGGAATTTGAAACCCTGACATTTGTTTTGCAGCATTACTGAAATGTCTCTGACAGAAGGGTTGTCAGTAGGACCTGTGCTTGTACCTGACTGGAGCTTATGATCTTCTAATGGATCATCAGCTGGAAGTTTGGAAGGAGAAACCAGCTCTCTAACGAGTGGGATCTCCTGTCTGAGCCATTATTGTTCAAAGACCAGCATAACAGACCCCCAGAAGTGGTTCTACAAGAATCTAAGGCTGCACAATTTTGTTCGAAATCAAAGTTCAGTTAACCAGTTTGCAGCCAGAGGGCACCCAAAAAGTTCTCAAAGCCATAACATACAACTAAGAACAACAAACAGGTCTTACCCCACACCTTGTGGACATTCAAACTCAAATACTAAGCCTGACAATGGAAAATTATCGTTAACAGCTGCGTATTTTGCCTGTCAAGGGGAAGTCTTGATATGGAACAGATGCAAGTTTGCATTTTGATAACATTGTTCAGTGGCTGAACAATCACTGAACAATCAGCGTACGCTCTTGAGTCTTTATACCTGAACAAAGTGCGTCCTCCAGCCTCACCAAAAATAACTGGCGTATGTGGTGGCACTTGGAAGTATCCATTTCCTTTCTGGACTCTGTTCTCCTGCTCTCCATTCACTGTTGGGAAAAAAAACCCACACACAACAGTGTGAACTGCACTAGGTCTTAAAACTGGATATACAGATCAAGGAGAGACTTTTCCACCTGATTTCATAACCTAAAGCAATCATGAGTTCATAAAACCTAAGAAAAACCCTATTTCCACACACAGCAAGTCCATAAAATGATCACATCAATACAGGTTTGTGGAAGTGTGTCAATAGTCTTTGAAGAGAAGAGAAACAGATCATGAGCTAAAAACCAAGTTACTGTTTTCTCCAGCTCCTCAATTGAATTCTGAAGATTTGCCAAACTGAACAATATCAGTATCAGAAATGAACTGAAGACATCTGCTGAACAAAGAGTCTTTTCGCCCTTGAGTCTGGCAGTACAGAGCTCAGAAGGGTGTTAGCTTTGCTCTTCTACCTGGATTTGCTGGATGTCAAAACAGCGTACTGGTAAAGCTCAGACAGAATCACAGAATTACTGAGGCTGGAAAAGATCTTTGAGATCATCCAGCCCACGACCTAACATCTCCACAATCACTTAGACCAGGGCATCAAGTGCCACAGCCAGTCTGTCCTTAAATACCTCCAGGGATGGCAACTCCACCACCTCCCTGGACAGTCCATTCCAGTGTCTGATCACACTCTGCTTGAGGAAGGGCTTCCCAACCCCCAACCTAATCCTCCCTGATGCAGCTTCAGGCCCTGCCCTCTTGTCCTGGTGATAGCTGCCTGGGAGAAGAGCCCAACTCTCACTTACCTACAACCTCCCTTCAGGGAGATGTAGAGAGGGAGAAGGTCCCCCCTGAGTCTCCTCCTCTCCAGGCTAAACACACCCAGCTCCCTCAGCCTCTCCTCATCAGACTTTCCCTCCAGTCCCTTCCCCAGCCTCACTGCTCTTCTGGATGCGCTCCAGCCCCTCAATATCTTTTTCATTCAAGTTACTGTGTTCTAAATTCAATTTATTTTTACCTAGTTAGAACAGTATGGTCTTCGAACACTCAAGAACCTGATTCCGTATCAGATGGGTAGGATAAGATTAATGAAATATCAGCATCTCTTGAGCAGCGTGTATCAGCCAGGTATGCTGACAGACAACAGAGAGGTATGTGGATGCCTTCCTTCCACTTGAAAAAGAGTATCTTGATTACATTGCAGCATCAAATAACTGGTTAAATTTAACCATCGTTAAGAAATTTAACGGGAATAGTCTCATGAGATACCAAATTCCTCAGCTTCCTGATCAGCAACACACATTGTGAAATAAAACGCTATAGTTTGAAAGATTTCTTCCTGACAGGTCGTTAACAACAGAGAGAAATAATACTGCACATACACACAGTAAGTGATGCATATTTAAGTCTCTTTACACAAAACTCCTTGTCCGATAGGGCCACATTCTGTTCTTAAGTCACTGCTCAGTCTCAGTTTCTTAATCGTTGCTCTTGAAAGGGAAAATCAGCGTTGACTGCACAGCGAACATTCTAAGCATTCACAGAAATAATTAATGCAGCACCAGTATTGCAGCTGTACAAAAGCCTGAGTTACACCTCTCACGTCCTGCCTGCCTCTCCAGCTGCCAACTGCCAATGCACAAAAGCATGAGAATCAGCAACTTTATGCAGAAGAGCCTGCCAAGTGCTGTAACCTTCCACGGAGATCACTTCTGAAAGAAGAAAGCAGCTCAACTCTTGGCACAATCTTTGTCAGAAACTGGCCAGATATTGCTGAACATACAGTTTTCTTAATTGCATTATCTGTACAAAGTAATTCCTTAATTACCAAAGACAGGGCTTTGCAGTCAGCTCTGAATTAATTTCAAAATAACCCACAAACTTTGGAGTTGCAGTCTCTTACTCTGCTGAATTCAGCCTCTCTCTTACACTTGATGTAGCTGTGCTTTTTAGCTCGTGCCTCATTAGAGTCAGCATTATCACCTTCAAACACCTCTCAGATGGTTTTGTATAGATCTACCCCATGTATTATTCTAATAGCCATTGATTTTTTTTTTTCTCCCCCAATAAATCTTCGGTTTATATTGTTCATTATATCTAGAAACAAACTGGAGTCATGTCAAGAGAACGCTGGCTAATGTGGAATAACTGAACTACTGCTCTTTGCTGTCATTATTGTTTCTTTTCCAAGTGAAGCCTTAGTTTTGCCAGTAATTGTTTTTCATTATGTTTCTCTAACTTCAGAATCATCTACTCACTGGCTATTGTTTTTTTAAAGATAGGAGCTCTTAGGACTTTTGCTGATACTCTCAGAAGAAGAAAGCTGCTCAGCACATCTGGAGTATTGTGTCCAGTTCTGGGCCCCTCAGTTCCAGAAGGACACAGAACTAGTTATGAATCCAGTGCAGAGCCACAAAGATGATGGAGTGGAGCATCTCCTTGATGATGAAAGGCTGAAGGAGCTGGGTGTTTTGAGGTTGGAAAAAAGGAGACTGAGGAGTGACCTCATTAATGTTGATCAATATGGAGAGGACAGGTGTCAGGAGGATGGAGCCAGCTCTGCTCAGTGGCATCCAATGACAGGACAAGGGGCAATGAGTGTCAGCTGGAACACTGGAGGTTCCCCATAAATATGAGAAGGAACTTCTTCATAGTGAGGGTGACAGAGCCCTGAAAGGGGCTGCTCAGGGGGTTTTGGAGTCTCCTTCTCTGGAAATGTTTAAAACCTGCCTGGATGTGTTCCTGTGTGACCTGGTCTAGGTGACCCTACTCTGGCAGAGGTATAGGACTGGATGATCTTTCAAGGTTCTTTCCAACTCCCAATGTTCTCTGATTCTGTGGTTTTGGTGTAAAGTAAAGTGAAAAGCATTAAAAAAAAAAAACAAACAAAAAACTAAGCTATAACACACACACACAGACAAGTGCAAGAAAGCCATCAAGCTATATCTGTTAAAGAAACAAAACTACAAACACAATGTATGAACAAACCCTAAAAAAAGGAAACATTAAAATACCAACCATGGTTTATTTCATTTTCTTCTTCATCCATTGTGTTGATATGCGTTCTAGGCCAATACTCCAGAAGTGCTTGTAGCAGAAGCCCTCCAAGGTTTACTGTCAAGGTATAGTGAGGTAGAACTTCAGTTACGCAAAGACTACTGACATAATATTCTACATCTGATCCACGACTGAAAAGATGCCCTAAGGTTTGGGTAGTTCCCTAAACCTAACTATTTATGGAAACAAGAACCTCATTATCAGTCCCAGAGCTACACGTTGCCATCTTTATACAAAAACCTGATTTTAGAATCACTCCTGTCAGATCACTCACGTTGTAACATTCTCTGGATGAGGCTCCAACTTTAGCAGTATTACCTTTTCCTTTTTGCTTCCTGAAGGTTTAAAACCAAGCTGAATACAAAAACCTGTGTACGACTGAAATGTCTCAGAAAAAAGATGTAAACCTTCTCATGGGAGAAGTCTCCTCAGAATTTAGTCTCCAGAATATAAGCCCTAAAAAATAAGCCCTAAAATAAGCTCTAAAATCCAACCAGCTACTGACACATGTGGTACTGGAACACTCTCAAACATTGATGTTGGATTTTATTGTGCTTTTCTGTCTCAATAGAAGATTAATATTAGTTAAAACTTACATTTAGGATCAGAACCATCTGGACTGCTAAATCCAGCGTCCTTTGCTGAAACCCAGGCTGCGAAGCAGTCACTTTCATCCAGAGTAATTGTCAACATCTGTTGGAAAAAGACCACCAGGAAGAGGAATGCAAGAGCTGTTGTGTATTAAACAAGTCCATAAATTCATTTTCTTCATCCTTAGCTGGGAATACAAATGGAAGAACTTCTAGATGGATGACAGCATCCTTTGTTTACTAACTGTAATAATTCATAAGTGGTGCTGGTGGATTTAAACTGACCATGACCACTGTGAAAAACAAACGAGTAATCAGTTATTGAGATTATAAACAGCTGAGGTAAAATTGGCTGCTTTGCTTCAAAATCAATGCTAAATGATGATCGACTAAAAGCTTTTTGAACAAACAATATAGAAATGTATATACGTTACATGTATTTCATAGACTCTATATAGGAAATTTACATAGGAAATATCTGAAATATATTCAGAACAACATTTCTTGTTAGAACAAATTTAGGAAGTTGTCTCTCACCCCAGTTTTCAAGTCCACTGAGAACCAGTTTGGCACGTACACATTTTTAAACCTCTTCTTAATTTCTTCTTCAAAATCTACTTTCCCAAGGTCTTCGACTTTACATGCCTGTACATCAAAACAAAATACCAAGTATTGAGATATACCAGCACCCTGAATCTTTTCACTGACTTTCACTTAGAATAACAGGATTATTGAGGCTGGAAAAGATCGTCCAACAGCAGACCCTTAATCTGAAGCGGTAAACTTACCTTCAAGACATCCCAGTATGCCACGTTATTATTTGTGTCTTTGGTCAGTATGTGTCTCTTGTCATTGAGAATGTGGCACTGAATAATACTAGCACCTCCTAGAAAACAAGCAAGAATTACCGTCACCGCAGGGAATTTTTTTATTCTATATTACACTAAAAGACAACATGTGTGACTATTCTTTGGTTTCACTGTTTTATATTAAGATTGAAGTTTAAACACTATTTTAACTCTACTGGCTCTAGACAGATGATAACTGCTTTGTTTTGGCTGAAATCACAGTATCAAGTACCTAAAGGCTTGAGCCAGTGCTGAAGATCTTCTGTTTGTGCCATCTAGAACATATTTCATATTTTGTAAGGTAGTCTGGAAAGCAGCTGTTTACCTTTAATAACTTGGTCAGGCTGTGTACACAGGGGTGGTATAGGATTGGTACAATCATTATCATAATCTCCAGATGATCTAAAATTATGAATTCCCTTCAAAGTCTAAAGGAACAAATGAAATAATAGTCATTTCAAACCTTAACATCTTTTGATTCATTTTAATATTAGCATTTTTTGACTTATTTAAAGAAAGCTCAGAGATTTCAGCAAGTCACAGTCAAATTGCAAGAAAGAGTCCCACAACTTTTTAGGATATCATGTAGGACTAGGGGGAATGGAGCAAAGGTGGAGCTGGGTAGATTTAGACTGGATGCGAGCAGGAAGTTCTTCATCGTGAGAGTGGTGAGAGCCTGGAACGGGTTGCCCAGGGAGGTGGTTGGGGCCCCATCCCTGGAGGTGTTTAAGGCCAGGCTGGATGAGGCTGGATGTCCCTGCCCATGGCAGGGGTGTTGGAACTGGATGACCCTGTGGTCCCTTCCAGCCCTGACTGATTCTATGATTCTGTAGTGACTTGTGGTGGAGAAGGTACTTTCATCTTAAAGCCTGTGTTGCAGATGCTTAGAACTTCTAAAAATAATATGGATGTGTTCCTATGTGACTTGGTCTAGGTGATCCTACTATGGCAGGGGGATTGGACTAGATGATCTTTCAAGGTTCCTTCCAATCCCTGATGATTCTATGATTCCACCGACTTCCATTCTCACAGGACCACATTAAACATCTGTGGCCAAGACTTTCATACCTGTGAAACACGTTTAAGATTCTGATGACGTATAAAGAGCAATGGTAATAAGTCAGTCAAGTTTGCACAAACCCAAAAAATATTTAAAATAAATACGTTAAGACGTGCTCGAATAACAGAGGATGATGAAGACTATTTCATACTTGTAAAATAGTATATGTCAGATCATATAGACTATATGATACTACACCTGCAGTATTATATCCATAATCCAATGCCAATGTCAGATTTCTGGATGAACACCCATTACAGGATCTGCTATTTTTACCAAGCATGACTGTGCAGTGACAGATCTCCACTTTTACAGAGGTTCTGTAATGCTGCTAAAGCTTCCAATTCTATGATCCCCCTACCACAGGTTGACCAAGACTGTTCTGAGAACCATTTTCCATTATGACAGATTTTAATACATTGTTAGTCCTGGAGACTTAGAAATCAGCGTGGTATTTGATACGCATACTGAAACAAACAGTTAAGACCTATTTTCTGGTAAGATCTTCAGCCAGAATGAGATACATGAAGCATAAAGGCCCCCTAAGAAAAAGCCTTTATTTATTAAACTAAACACTAAATTTTCATTCTTATACTTCTGGCTTTGTGGATTTTCTCAGGTATGCTTAATTAAACCAAGTCATCAACACCAACTTTGCTCCAAAGAGCAACTAATGAATACGGCACCAAAGCAGCTTAGCCCTGGAGGAGTCTCTGACATTTGTTCATAGCAAAGGCGTTTCATTAATTACTCCCTTTGTTCTAGGCCTCTTAATGATATTTTGACATAACACCACAAGTCACTGTGACTTATTCCTCACTGCTAGCAACATCTGCACTTTGTTACATTAATAAAACTACCTTTTTAAAGATTTTAAAGATTTTCAAGAAGTTATTTAAAGACACACAAGGGAAAACTACCTGGGTATGCTGACAGAGTAACAAAGAAGCTACACTGAAATTCTTACTATGATCTCCAAGTACACTTTGGGTTACAAATAGTTTAAACAAACACTTTGTGTTCCATATTCACCACAACTAATGGAACTCTGACAGGAGGCCACCAGACTACTCCAACCTATTTGAACTGTGCTCCTACACTAAACTGAACCATAATGCTTCTTAGGTCTTCTGCAAATCAGAACTTCTCAGATAACAGAGGACTGGCTTTTTGACTGCTTCAGTACAAAACACTGCTGCATTTTCTTTTTTTTCTTCAAAAATAAAAAATAAAAAGGTGGAGAGCAAAGAGTCTGGCTCTGGATTATGAAGTAGCCACAATGAACCCAAACATCTCCCTACGAGAGTTAACATTGTTGCTATTCCACACCCACTTCTGCAACTCAAAACAGATAAAGCTATTGGGTAAAACAGAGCGCATTGTCACTGTGCACTTACTAAATTTGAAAAATTAACTCCTTCACCCACATAACGTGTCCAAAACATCCACAGTAGAGTTCTATTGCAGAGTTCATCAGAACACAAGGCAAATAATGAACAAGTTGCATAAAAGTTCATACCTACTCAACAGCTGAAAGCCCTGTAGGATCCACAGACCTTCAACATGTAAATGTAAAGTTTTTCCACCTGTCAGAGCTGGTGACATTACTCCAATTATCCTGACCCAGTTTCACCAATTTGAAATCCAGTTTCTGACATTCATATTACACAGCAGCTCCTCCTGCCCGCCAATTATTCGCATTAACACAACTACCAAGGGTCATGCAATTATGTGTGTAAGGAACTACATTAAGCATTTATTCACTAATTGTATGAGTTTCAGTACTTGAGACAAGTAGCACAGCAGGAATGGATATGGTTAGCTGGAACCTTGTTTCTCAATCTAGTCCAAAAGGAGGCAGATCCTGCAAACAGGTGAGCCCAAGAAGGTAACACTGCAAGCTTGAGTCAGTGCCGCATAGGTACCGGCAGAGACACAGAACAAAGCTTCTCTCAACTTTGTAATTGTCAGTATCCAGTCTAGTAGCTCCCACCACACTGTTCTCCAACACATAGGCTCTGGTTTTACTCTGAAGCTTTCCATTCCTGCTCTTCCAGGACATACTCTTTCACCTCCTATTTCTACCAGCTGTTTCTCCCTTCTTGCCCAATACTTACATCATTAAGTTTCCTCCTTGAACGAGTCACAGAATCACAGAACATTAGGGATTGGAAGAGATCTCAAAAGATCATCTAGTCCAATCCCCCTGCCACACAGGAACATATCCAGGTGGGTTTTAAACATCTTCAGAGAAGGAGACTCCACAAGCCCCCTGGGCAGCCCCTTCCACTGCTTTGTCACCCTCACTGTGAAGAAGTTCCTTCTCATATTGATGTGGAACCTCCTATGTTCCAGCTTACACCCATTACTCCTTGTCCTATCATTCAATGACACTGAGAAGAGCCTAGCTCCATCCTCCTGACATCCACCCTTCACATATTTATAAACATTAATGAGTCTCTTTTTTTCCAAGCTCAAGAGACCCAGCTACCTCAGTCTTTCCTCATGAGAGAGGTGTTCTACCCGCTTCATCATCTTTGTGGCTCTGTACTGGACTCTCTCCAGCAGTTCTGTGTCCCTCTTGGACAGAGGGTCCCAGAACTGGACATAATATTCCAGATGCGGTCCCACCAGGGCAGAGTAGAAGGGGAGAAGAACCGCTCTCAGTCTGCTAACCACCTGCCTTCTGATCCACCTCAGGATGCCATTGGCCTTTTTGGCCACAAGGGCACATTGCTGGCTCACAGGCATCCTGCTGTCCACCTGGACCCCCAAGTCCCTTTCTCCTACACCGAATTTAGGAGGTTGTAACCAGCCACATAGCAGCAGCTGCCCTTCTCTGTACAGGGCTTCAGGACAGAAAGCAGCAGGGTAAAAAATGACAGCAGTAGGGCTGCAAGTAGGCAACTGCCAGGCCAAGCAGCCCTGCTTGCTTGGAGTCCAGCAACTGCAATACAATCAGGCTGGGCCATGGCAATGCTGGAAAAGTGATCATAGATGGGACAGAGGGGACAGAGGGAACAGGACACTCAGTACACCTTCCAACTGCTAACTGAAGGCTGAGTCTTCACACGGCTTGCTCCTAGAAATAATTTACTTACTAGGACAACAGCTTGGCTGACCTACTTGAGAGTAGTCAGGAAAGAGTGATTCCACTTAGGTACAAAATTCACAACAGGCTCTGATTTAGTCAGAAACGAATCTGCAAACTACACCAGCACCACTACTAACACATTTTCATGTATAGGCACAAAAGAATCACTTGAGTATCTAGAGAATCATTTGCTCATTAAGAAATTAGGAAAAGCTTCTTCCTGGAAAAGGTCATCAGACCTCGGAACAGGATGCCCAGGGAGGGGGTTGAATTGCCATCCCTGGACGTGTTTAAAACTCAAGTAGATCTAGAGCTCAGGGACAGGGTTTAGTGGTGGCCTTGGGACAGCTGGATTAATGGCTGGACTTCACGAACTTAAAGGTCTTTTCCAACCTAAGCAATTCTATGATTTACATATAACCTATTAGCAGAAAGCAGGAGTACCCTGGCCTGCCTGCAGCATTGTTCTGTACATGACAGATCTAGCAGAATTAAGTCAAATTACTAAACAATAAAACTAGGGATACTCTGATTTTTTTTTTTTGGCCTTAAAATGTACATGCAGCAAAAGGGAACTCAACAGAACATAAGTGCTCATTTTATTAGCATTACTAAAATTAGCTGTACTAAAATATGCAGCAGGGCTTGTTATCTATTTCCAAATTGTTTTGGACAAAGAACAGTGCTAATATCAACCCTCAATATTTCACTCACCGTCATTAGCATTAAGCAACCTAACCTTCAATTGAAAACCCTAGAACAATGAGCTATTGTACATTAGCTTAAATAACATGTTGGGACCTACTGATCTCTCCTGTAGAGCTACAGTTACAGTCTGAGGGGAATGAAGGGGAAATAATCTGAAGGACTTTTAAATTAAAATGTAATAACTGCACTCAAGTCTTACACAATACACAGACGTAAACACAGGCTGAGCACGAGTGCATGAAAATAAAGACTATCACATCAGATGCAAACCACGGAGACATACTTGCAATTACAAAGTGCTCATCAGACCTCGCAAAAGTATATTAAAACTTCAAAATTCCACTTATATCCTTATTACTGAAGTCCAGTTGGCTCATCCACATTTCTGGCCCATCAGAATTAAGATAGAATCAGAAAATTGGAAGGAACCTCAGAGACAACCCAGTTCCAATCCTCTGCCATGGGCAGGGACACCTCTCACCAGACCAGGTCGTTCAGAGCCCCATCCAACCTGGCTTTGAACACTTCCAGGAATGGAACAGCCACAATCTCTTCAGGACTGCTCTCAATCCAGTCACCTCCCAGCACATTCTTGTGCTTGAGATCACCTTGACCCAGGTGCAGGACCCTGCACTTGGACCTGTAGAACCTCATGCAGGCCCCATTTTCAAGTCCATCAAGGCCCATCTGGATGGCCTCCCTTCCCTCCAGCATGTCGACCACCCCACACAGCTTGGTGTCACCACAAACCTGCTAAGAGAGCACTCAATGCCGCTGCCCATGACACCAACAAGGATGTTAAACAGCACCGGAGCCAAAAGAGACCCCTGAGGATCTCCACTGAGACACCAAACTGTTGATCACAACTCTTGGAGCAGGACTGTGCAGCCAAGTCATTGTCCACTAAGTGGTCTGTCTGTCAAATCCACATGTCTTTGTTTTAGTCAAATCCATGTGTCTACATTTCAGATACAAGGATGCCATGGAGGACAGTGTCAAACGCCTTGCAGAAGTCCTGGTAGATGACATCAGCTGCTCTACCTTTATCCTACAACATTGCAACTCTATTGTAAAAGAACCTGAAAACTTCATAATTCCCAAAAATTCGACCAGTTCAGTTGTATCATCTGAATCCAGTCAAACCACATTCACGACCTCTGCCTTTGAAGGACCCCACTACAGCCTTTGAGAAAAATTGATTTAAATTACATTTTTTATTAATTTTTTTCACTCCAGCAAAGGTTGCTCTGTTCTTCCCTGCAGCCCAACTTGCCAGAATAAAGTTAAGAAGTTTATGAATTTTAGATATTACACATAATTAATACTTGATGCCAACATTTTTTACTCTTCAAAGAGATGAAATCTTCAGAGCTCAAAATAAAACTATCAGCTATCAGAACAACATGCTGCTCTCTATTTCAATTCACTTTGTCTTTCAGCATGGTCTCATGCACTAACCATGAGACTGACACTGATAAATTCTTCCCAGCAGAAGGGCCTCTCTATCCTTCCACTATTACTTTGAGATTCCTGCAGCAACATATTGACTAAACAAACATGTGAACGTATATGTGTGTTTGTATAGAGAGGAAAAGAGCATATACACATACCTACCCACATACACATACGTATATATGTGCATATGAATTGGAAGGCAAGGCTAATTTTGACTGTGTCAAGGGTTTATTTCAGCTCCCGTCTGACTCACCATTAATATCACCAGTTGATCAGGTCTGCAACGAGATTGACCAATTTAGTTAATGCATTAATGGGACAAAACAAAAACAAAACACAGCAGGTTCAAGCCCATTTACAAAGTTGCAGACAAAACTAAAGAGTAGCTGGATTTGGGGAGACCAACAAGATGCATTCAATTCACACAACAGAAGAACCCCCACACAAAAACATGCAGAGTTTAGTCACGTGTTCTTACATAACTGGGCTGAGCTGCTTACCTCCATCCTCTCCGGATGAAGAAACATCCAGCAGTTCTTTTCCTTGTGGGAACATGATGCCCATCTTTCAGTCCATGCATCCATTCCTCAGCGTCTTTAAGGGCCAGTTCCCTGCTATATATGCCTCCAAGCCAGTCCTTTATTCCAGTGCACCTATTGCTACAGGCCACAGCTGGGACTCTGTTTCAGCATTTCAGCAAACACTGGATTGCATGTGAAATCTTTCCTCTGCTGATCTGCAAGTTCCCAACTTCAATCCTCTCCATTCACCACATTCCAGTGGGCTACCATATCTAGCCCAGTAACACAGGCTTCTCCCCAAACAAAGACCAGACATGAGTGAGTCACTGTAGACCAGAAGTGGCAAATAGTAAACAGGAAGCTCCAAACTAATTGTGCTGGTTTTGCAGAATCGAAAATCTCAGCTTGGAATTCAAGCTTTGTCATCACACTTTGCCATAGTAACTGCCCCTCCACAAAATACTATCAGCGAGGTCTGCTTATCACTTCCTCCCTAGCTGGCTGCCTACAAAAGCAATTTAAAACTCTTTTCAGTCACAGTATGACATCTAAACCTGAACAATATAATACTAAGTCTTGTCAGCTCAAATCCTTATGACTTGGTCACAAAGGTAAGGCTCCCTTAAGCACTCCAGTTAACACAAACCTAATGCTTGTAGGATGAGTTATATAATGATAGAAGTCAACACACATGAAGCCAAAGAGGTTTTTTTATCTTATTGTTTTGGGATGCAGGATGGTATCAGAATTATCTAAAAGCCAATATGAATTATATTCACAAAGAACCAGGCAGTTTTTCCTAAAGATGAATTATCCTATTTTTCAACTGATTGATCATCCCAGTTGTCAACTATGTATAGAGATTAATACAAATGGTCACAGAAACACTATTCCTCATAGTAAGATTGATTTGTGACAAATAACTTGTGTGGAAGCAAGAGAATTCAACAGTTAAACCTTATAAGAAATTATGCTTTAGTCTCTAAATAAGCAAGAATGAAACAAGAGACTCAAATGTCATACAACAGTCATTTCTACTGCACTGAAAGTGGCAAGGGAAGACAAACACCTGGCTTTGTGAGAAGGGAACCAAATCTTCTGGTTAAAAATAGAAAGCTCTAGATCTTCATGTTGAATCCATAATTGAGTTCTCCAGACATGATCTGTGAACACAGACAAACCTTTGAAGGTACCAGAGTGTGCTGAGAGTGTCAAACAACTTTGCTGTCAACAGCTTCGCTTGCTTCAAATGGCATGTTCTGGATGTTGAGTGTTGGCATTGTTAGCGGTGTGAGGCTTTCAAAAAATGGTCAGGGTTGGTGAGAGGAGTAAGAAAACAACCCCACCCAAACCTCTTTTTTAAAGGACTTTTTGAATGGGGAATGCTAAACTTGCAGTTACGCAGTTCTTGTATTTTCTCTTCTTCAACTATTAGCAATATGACTGTGCAACAAACTTCCTTGTTTTAATCTTCCAGAGGAAAAAAAACTGAAACACAACTCTGTAACTGAGGTTGAAGGACAAGCTTTGTCAACAGTCATCCTAGCAAAAGCCTGATGCATTTTCCAAAGAGGCAGAGAGCCCATTGCAGGCAACGCATTCACGAGGGTACTCAAAGGAAAATAATATATTTACTCAAGTTATTGTAAGAGCACTTTCTGATTGCAGGTTTGAGAGGCAAATATAAAGACTCCAGTTAAATATCAGAATTCAGTGTCTACCTCTAGTTCAAGATGATTTTTCTTCAAACTCCTATTCTGATCTCACTTGCCTTCAGATTAAATAAATTTCCAAAACAATCTTCCCTGCCAGTTAAGAGATAAGTGAGCAAAAATGGAATTTTCTACTAAAAGCTAGGTGCAAACTCACTTACAGAAAGGATAATAAGGGAAGAAAATAAGTCTCTCCACCTAGACCATTAATTTAAAACACCAAATGACAGAAAGGACAGTGATTCAGCTTTAGAACCTGGTTATTTCTCTTTGCTGTTGTTGCTACTTACACTTTTTTATTTGCTACCGTAAGTTAAAAGATGATGCCCAAGCTGCACTGGTTCATCTTCAGTACTGAAGGCTTACCTAATGCTTCAGAGGAGGACTCTAACACCAGACACCCAGAAAAGCAATACGAGATAAACTGGAAAAATATTGCCATTCCCTTGAACCATTCTGGTGAGCCTATAGGCTCTGACCAAGTTTTATGACAGAAATACACCACTTGTACAAGTCTCCAGGGGCTGATGTAACAGTAATTCAGGACTAAAACCCATATGCAGCGAAAAAGCTTTTACACTCACAAACAGCAACTCTTCCACCTCTCAACTGCGTCTCGATCTATAGACACGAGCACATGCCAAATCAATGGAGAGCAGTGATGTCACACTGTCAATTCCAACAGTATCAGAACACATTATCATTCTTCAAGGCAGTAAGATCCAGCAGACAAGCTCTAGAGACTGATCTCCAGTTTTTAACAGGTTATTACCCTGATTCCTCCATTTGCTGACACACTCCAGGGCAATGCAATGAGGCACTGCCTCTCAGATATCGTCACAGATGAGTTTAGACCGCTTGTGAAGACAGGCATCTGTGCCTGAGCCCACCTGCAAACTCCACAAGAGTCTGTTACCTCCTATAAAACTACTACAATAAAAAGCTGTATGAACATACTCTTAAGCCACTGTGGAAAATTCCACCAGAGCTCTTCCACCAGTCCTAAATTTCCTTGTTATTATCAGAATTCCGATCTGCACACACAACCTTCCTCTCCCCTCCTTCTACACCTGATAATACTCACTGCACACCTGCAGTTATGCTGAGACCAGTGCCTGGAGGGCTGCACTGGGAAGAGAGGTCACAGGTACTTGAAAGACAAAGTGTTTTTCAGAGGATCAGTTCCCTAATACTGTTTAGAGCTGGGCTCCACATTAGGAGCTACACTGGCACAACTAAAAGGACCCAGCAGACACCTAACTGACATAAAGACACAGAATTGCCAAGAAGAAAAACAAACTACAGCTCTTTGACTGGCAGAGCATCCTCCACCACTACCTGCCTGCTCCTGGGGAACATCGCATACGATAGTTTGAAAGTTACACAAAGAAGTTTTTATTAGAGGACAGAAAATAGTGGTGGTTATTTGGGGCTTGTATGAGTCATTAGACTCTTGCCCTACCCCAGGCTGATATCAGAGGATCACAGAATGGCTTAGGTCAGAAGGGACCCCAGAGATCATCTAGTTCCAACACTGTGTCATGGCTTGATGAGCACCACTATAAGGAAACAAGTCCTCTCTATTCCCTTCTGAAGCCAAGATTCCATCTTTTGGCTAAACTACCAATCTGTATGAACTATCCTCCTGTAACTGGCAAGGCCAGTACTTTTCCTCAAGTACTTGGCACTGTCATTTCTATCCGACAAGGACAACAAAAAGGGCACAATCCCATCCATCTTCTACCATACCGAGGCCACTTTAGAAGTGCTGCTGTGGTACATCTCACATCTAGGAGTTGTGTCAATACAAACATTAGTGAACAGATCACTGAAGTTATCCAGATTATGAAAACACACATGCACCAAAACTAAAACAAAATGAAGACTTTCTGAAGTGACTTGGTACTAGAGAAAACACAGTGTAAAACACGAACTGCCTAAATGTTTGTAAAACCACAATAACAATATTTATTTGCATCTCTTTGTCTGTAGAAATGATTCAGCAACAACCTTCTCAGAAGAACAGGAGCCAAAATTATTAAAACACTCTCTCTGTAGTTAGAGGCTTTACAGTTCATTTTACACAAAGCATTCTTCATTCTCAGTTAAACCTATGGCTAACCATAAAGCACATTTCAGGAGCATTGAGTTTCCAGCTAGACTGGGAATTCAGAGAAGAAAGGCAGCAGCAGAGAAAGCAATTTTGAGGAAAAAGCAAGAAAAAATCCCAACTTTTGAGAAGTTTTGAAATTTGGAGAAGAGCTGGGGTAACAAAGGTGAGAAAAATCTCACCATTTTCAGAACATCCCATCCCTTCAGGTCATCGAACTCATGTTACAAATCAATACAGCAGCCATTATATCTGCTTTAATTCACTTACGTGTATTTAGTAAAACCTAAGAAAGCATCCCAGTGTTGGAGAGTGGACAGCAACAGGCTGCATTCCAGCTTTCTGACAGTTACAATTTCTGTAAGTTTCTCCTAAAGCAAATACTGCTGAATAGCTGCACACTGCTGTTCCAGCAAGGAGTTAAAAATATCAGCTATTTATATCCAGAGCTACTCAATCAACCTCCTTCAAATGAAACTGTAATTTCCATTATTGGTAACCATGGAAAGGTTGACCAGTTCAGTCAGAAAAACAGTTCTAAGGTACACTGGAGCTCAGGGATATATTCTGATTTTTTTAAAGTGGAAAAGTAATGAAAATCTATATTCAGTTGCCATTACACTAGAAATTCTGCAACACAGATAAGCTACAGATAAGCTTGGAAGTGATATTGCAGCTGACATGTTTCACAGCATTTAAACTTCTAAAACAAACTGTTTGAAAAGAAAAGATAACCTTTGAAAAGATAAATTTTAATAGTTGAGTTAAACTGAAGCATTTTACCTGCAAAGGCCTCAGTGCAGACTTCATTTCAGATCCCAGCTTTCTGCTGCCATCACTGACAAATGCCAGCTCCTCTGTGAAGCTGCCTTACTTTCTAAGATATGCTGCAACGACATAAGTACTGACTGCTTCCGAAAACGAAGAGATTCATTTTATTAACATATTTATACAAAAATAATGTATATGAAACAAAGAGTAGGTTTGTATAGAAGACAACTGGATTGCATCAAAGCACCTCAGGGAAGACTCAACTATGAAAGCAGATGCATGAGCAAGTCCTTTAAATGACAAAAGATTTTATACTTCAGAATATGCACTCTAGCGAAATAAAAGGAAGAAAAAATACCAAACAGAGCACAGACTGCAGGTTTGGAGTCATTAACTCAGCTTACATTTGCTACTATCCTGAGATGCAACCCAGCAAATTTATCAAACCATCCCACACATCTACAAAGCAAACTGAAACGAAAGCCCCCAACATTTATTTATAATTATTTCTGTAAACAGTTTGCTGTTTAAACAACAGCAGATTTACCAGCAAACTGTAGCTCAGCTGCTGGGTTCCAGCTGTGGGTTGCCCCTGATTCTGTCAGGATTGCAGAGAGCAGAGTGCCACCTGCCTTCCGCAGTCCCAGTTGCACTGAACAGGAGCTCACCACCACCAGTCAACTAACAGAACTCAAAAGGCCCAGCAGGAAAAATGGTTAGTGTTTGACAAAAAAACAAACCACCACACCACACAAACCACCTTCTTTTGGATCCAAAATACAGCTTCATGAAACTCACTGGGGAAGAGCAAATATACACACTGTAACTTCAAACTGTTCCCTATAGGAACGTGTACGCATGCCATGGAGGATAAAAGGATGATAATGAGGAGAAACAGGCTGACTAACAATAATTTGAAGAACTCAGCACTGACAAGGACTCCCATTAAACATCTCTATAAAATGATGTTAGAGATAAAGAGAAGTTCCTCAGTATTGCTTTCTCTGATGAGCAACACCAACTCATCTCAGAAGCTGCAGTAACTTCAGAATGGATATTACCAAACACTGTATAAACCAGATGTCAAACCTAAAGCTAATTCTTATATAACTGCTATTCAGAAGTCAGTCATCACAACACAGTAACTAATTACTATCCACTGCTTTACGTGAAACAACACTGTATACGATAATACACACCCTCCTTCTCCCCCACTATCAGCCGATAGCACTGGTAGTACACACCTACAAATAACTGATAGTACTATCAGCTATCCATTTACATGTCTTACAGTACAGAAATAACCCCAGCCAACACTAGGAGTGATGCAGCCCTGGCAGACCTCAGTGCAGGAAGGGGTCTGCGCCTGCTTCCCCCCCAGGAGCTCCCTGGCTCACACAACATCTAACACTGAAGTTCACAGGAGGCTTATGCTGTGCTTCTGCAGTACGTGTCTTGTAACATACAGCTTACTCACTGGAAAGTAATGAACTTCATCCAGTGAAAACCCTGTATTTGCAGAAGACTATATCGTATTTGTATAAGACTGCATCAACAGAGTCGGAATCCACGTGGTTTTCCTGAGTAGCTGGGGAAAAGAAAAAAACCACCCTACCACAGAACTCTGGTCTTTTTCCCTCTGGAACAGCCCAGCAGCAGCATAGTTACCACCTTCTGCATCTCTGCCCAGCAGGAAATGAGCACACCAAAGCTGATATAATCAAAGTTTATGGATCATTACAAAGTGCACCAACATTTCTACTACCTGTAAGTGTACTAAGAAAACAGCATTGGTTAAAAATTAAAGAAATGAGACACTACAGATATTAAATGCCTCCAGCTTTCTCAACCAAAACAAAACTATTCCAACATCCTCAGGAATAAGCTGTAGAGCTTAAAAGCAAGTACTTACAAAACCTAGTTTAAAATCAACCTCTTGAACAGAAAAGTAAACTGCCACTCTCAGAGTAAACTCTTAACTCTTACCAGGGCTCATCACAGCAGTTCAGCATTACAAGATTAAATGAGGTGAATCGATCAGTAAATTTAATGAAGTTATCAGTACTTGATGAAGAGGAAGGTAGAATAGCTCAAAATACAGAAGCCTACCAAAATCTTTCACCAGACTAGGCCAAGTACCTGAGGCCATACCTCAAGAAAGGCAGCAAACACTTCTGATAGAGTACATGCACAACATATGACCTCATCACATTCAACAACTCTCAGTAAATAATAAGATTCTACCTCAGTTTAGCAAAGTTAAGTAACAACCAGAAGTTGCTGAAACTCAGATTTGAGCACATTTCCCACCACGAAAAACTATTTTGACAGCACTTTTCTTTGCACCAAAATCCAAACTGAGAGTGAGTGGCTTTCAGAGAACAGTCTGCAAATGCATCACTTTAGTGCTGCCAGCACACCCTATCAATGGATCTTCAACAGTAGTTGCTGGGTTTAGGGTATTTCTCTTAGCTGTGATCTTGCAAATCCTAACCATCTTCACAAGAGTGCCTGCACAGACCTGCCCTGCCAACAGCCGGGTCTCCTGAAGGAAGGGATGCCCTAAAGACCCCCCCCAGGGATAATCCCGGGCAGATTAGCGCCGTGTCCATCTCCCAGGCACTCTCAACATCTGGAACGGCACAGCAAACCCTAACAGCGCTCCTTTATCCGCTAATCCTCACATAATGATGGGGTAACACAACACGCTGATGTGTTTCCTTCTGCCTCGCTGCCGAAGGGTAACTCAGACTAGACTCGGCTCTGAAGAAGATGCCAAACGCGGTTCCAGTACAGCCCAAAGCCAGTCCAGGGAGAGCCACAGTAAATTAGCATACGGGGGTTCACATCCCACTGCGAGTCCCGCGATCCGCAGACAACTGCCGGTGCCCTTGCCACCGCTTCTCTTCTGCTCTCACCACAGGAAGACGCCGAGCAAACTTCACCGGCCCAAGCGGGACAAACCCCCTCCCGCAGCCAGGGCTCAGCGGCCGCCACACACCTGGCGCTGCCGGGCCAGACAACCCTCCCGCGGGCCCGACCCCGGGGCCGGGAGCCGGGCGGGTTCCAGCCCTGAGGGACCAGCCCGGGTCCTCGGGGACAGCGACCGCCCGTTCCGAAAGGTTGGGGGGGACTCTGGAGGAGGAACAATCCCCGAATTCAGGCTGCGGCCGCCGGCACTGCTCCCCGGCGGCTCCACTCGCCCCCAGTTCCCCCTGCCGGCACCCGCAGCGGGCCGACCCCGGCCGGGATCCTCCACCTCCCCTCAGGTCTCCCTGGTGGAGCCCACACAGGTGACCTCAGGAGGAGGAAAACGACCGGGGACGTGCCATCGCCGCGGCTCCGCGAAAGAGACATCCCGGCACCACCATCCCGAGCACCGTGAGCCATGAGGGGAGGAAAGAGGGGCCGGGGTGCTTGTCTTACCTGGAGTCTCGCTGTGCAGTACGGCACGGCACGGCACAGGCGGGCGCTGGTACCCGCTCCCCACCGCTGCCTCACGCCGCCATGGCCGCAGTCCGGCTCCACGCAGAGCCGCTCGCCCGTCCTCCGGGCGCTCCCACTTAGTTTGCCAGCTCCAAGCCTCCTCCGTGTCCCGCCGGACCCCGCGCCCAGCCGCGGGGCGGAGCGGCGGCAGCGGGGGCGGTTCCTACTCGTCCGCGGCTGTGCGCGGGGTGGGCGCGCGGTCTGCAGCTGCCCCGCGCTGGGGCGACCGCGCGGTGCTCTCTTCCCTCCCCGCGCTCCCCCTCCGGGCCAGTAGAGAAGTTGCAACTGGTTGAGATTTGTGCTTCGGAGTAGCTGTTGTATTGATTCTATTGGTTTTACTTAACTGGGTTTTTTCCT
The DNA here is from genome assembly GCA_028565055.1 of Phoeniculus purpureus. NCBI lineage: Eukaryota > Metazoa > Chordata > Aves > Bucerotiformes > Phoeniculidae > Phoeniculus > Phoeniculus purpureus. The sequence goes on from JAOXOE010000506.1 coordinate 4,214,790, forward strand.
TAACTGACCGCAGCCCAAAAACACGACCGGGAGTTGCTCCCGGCGATGGGGTCTGAGCGCCGGTACGGCGATGGGTCCCTCAGCACCGGTATAACCCAGCACCACAGATCCCGCGGAGCTGCGGCAGCGGGAGGAGGGAAGGGAGGAGCCGGGTGGGGGAGGCGGCGAGCGAGGGACAGCTCCGCTGTTACGGGGTCCGCAGGGGCTCCGGGAGGGGCGCAGGAGCGTCCTGAGAGCGCCTGCCCGTGCTGAGGCTGCGCTCCCCCGCACACCCTGGGGCCGCTGAGCCAAAGCCCCGTGACCCGAGCCCGCCGGTGTTCGGCGCGGCACCTTGAACTGATGGCCCCGTCCCGGTCCCGCGGGGCGGCCCTGGCGGTGACACTGCTGCAACCACGTCAAAGGCAGCGGCGAGTCCCTCTCCGCCCTCTACCCACCCCTTCCACGGCGCAGATCTACGTGTCAGTCCCTAAAGTTCAAGTTTAGAGCTTGGGAGGGTTCCCTATAAAAGCCCCGCGGGGCGGTGCGACGTGGCACTGCGGGGCCGGCGGCCGGAGCATCTTTCCCCAGGTACGTGCGTTTGCATTTCCACTCACAGCGCGTTTTCGACTCCTAAGTGTGTGATAGCCAGTCCACCCGTGTTACACCAGGAGACTGATTTTGCTCTCACGTGGATTGTGATGAATTCCATCGTAGTTTTCTTGCTTTTATAGCAGCATTTGCACGTTTCTGCTACAGAGCACAGCAGAACCTCACCAGTGGTGTTTGCAGCGAGACCTCCATTTAAAAAGCAAAAGGCACCGAGAGTTTATTAAAACATACAGAACTGTGGAATTGATCCATATTGGAATAATCCTATAAAAACATGCTTAGTTAAAACAATGAGAGTCAAAACTTCTCTGCAAGGCAAAATACTGCAATGGCCAGCTCAGGGAGGATGTTACTCTGGTTACATTATAAAAGGAACTTGTTCAAGGAGAAAAGTTCGTGAAAGTTTGGAATTATCATTGCAAATGAAGCTCTGGAATTTGGAACATTCTTTCTGATTGCTTCTCGGTGTTAAAAAAAAAAAAGGCAATCACAAACCACAAAAGCACTAAAGGCCAAACTTTTTTTCCATTGCAGTCATGTAAACCTGGCAATCAAGGATGTTTCCTTATTTACAGCGATGCACACAGGCACCAATGTGATGGATATTTATGTAGGATCACTGTGACATTTCCTCAGCTCCAGAAAATGCTTGTATAGTAATGAGAGGAATCAATTTTACACCTAACTGCCATCAAACTGCAGACAGAGTACGATTCACCTCAGTGCTCTGTTAACTTGTTTGGAGTGTTTTTAACACATACCTGTTCACATCAGATGGCCCTGTGGTTTATGTGCATCTCCACCTAGCACATGAACTTCAGACTTTCTCTTTTTTAAAGAGGAGAGATATTTGTTTATAGAACTGGTGGAGAAAAAAGAACCTCAATGTCTTTTCTGTGAAGAGTAACCTCTGTGGATGCAAAGGCAACTTCCAGTAAGGAAACATCAAAATGTCAGCCCCTTGAAGTAGGTGTTCAAAAACTGTGTAGATGTGACTCTAGGTAATGTGGTTTAGTGGGCAAGGTGGGGTTGGGTTGACAGACTGGATGATTTTGGAGGTCTCCTGCAACTTTAATGATACTCAATGATTCTGTGTTTTAGCCACTAAAAAGTCCATGGCATTTTGGCTATGACATTGTGGACTTACACATCAAACAAGCAAAATGAAAACCCCACAAAATTTGTTGCTTTATATGATACTGGAGTCATGATGTTCCTAAGAAAAAACGAACTGAAACGTAATTTCTCTGTGTCAGAGGTTTTAAGCTGTGCTTTATAGCAAAGTACCAACCTCATGGAAGAACAGTAATGATGTTAATGATGAATTCTATTTCATTTTGGGACAGTAATAGGAAAAGGTGTATGAAACTGTCCATGAGATTAACCATATCTGAATGAAGCTGTAAAATGCAGCATTATCTGATGTTAGGTGTTCTTTAGTGCTGTGTCTGAGCATAGCACTCAATCAGATTGGTCCAGTGAGATGAACAATTTTAGGCAAAGCAATCCACAGAGATATTCTTGGAAGTAGGGGCTGAGAGGTGTTTGAGTCTGTTATCTGGCATAACAGTATCTCAGTCCCAGACTAAGCCTCTGTGTGCTACTATAACCAAACTAAGTAAGGATATCCTAATGGATTCTAGAAGAGTTACACTGAGGTTAGGAGGGAAAGAAGCAGGAGAATGTGAGCCAGCAGTGGTGGCCAATGGCATCCTGGCCTGCATCAGGAACAGTGTAACCACAGGAGTAGAGAGGTTATGATGCTCCTATACTCCGCACTCATGAGACTGCACCTTGAGTACTGTGTCCAGTTTAGGGCACCACAGTATAAGAAGGATACAGAGGTGCTGGAGCAGGTCCAGGAGAAGGCCAGCGAGGCTGGTGAGAGGTCTAGAAAATATGCTCTGGTAGGAGGGGTTGAGGGAACTGGGGTTATTTAGTCTAGAGAAGAGGAGGCTGAGAGAAGACCTTATTGCTATCTACAAGTACCAGCAAGGCTGGTGAGGCCATGGTCAAGGGGTTAGAGAAATGTTGGGGTGAGAGCTGGACTTGATGATCTTGGAGATCCTTTCCAGCCGTGATGATTTTATGATTCTATGAACTCTGATGTAAGGAAGGAAAAAGAAATCTTTTCAGTGTGGATCACTCCTTCTGTGCCCTACTATCCTGATATTGTATTTCTCACTGTTCATTTCTCCTTGCATCAAAATTTAGCCTGGCATGTGGAGGGACAGCAGCATGTGAAAACAGTAAGGGGCTGCAGTTGGAAGAGCAAAGGCTGCACAGCACCTCCAGGCTTCTGGCCAGTTAGGTGGGAAGCCAGA
>JAOXOE010000506.1:4217801-4233266 GCA_028565055.1 Phoeniculus purpureus
GTGAGAGTGGTGAGAGCCTGGAACGGGTTGCCCAGGGAGGTGGTTGGGGCCCCATCCCTGGAGGTGTTTAAGGCCAGCCTGATCTAGGGTGGGATGTTCCTGCCCATGGCAGGGGGATTGGACTAGACGATCTTTCGAGGTCCCCTCCAGTCCCCAGTGATTCTATGTTTCTATGAACTACCCAGTCAAGACTGCAAAATTCCAGGACAGCTCAGCTGAATATGGATGGAGGGTAAAATATATCACTTACCCATTTATTCACAGAGGATTTAGTTGTTGCAACCCAAAGTGCTGGAGGAGGATCAGCTGATCTATCAAGTTCCATCTAAATAATGAAACAACACACACTTTCAAGCACTCTCGACTTTATTTTCCTTTGTTTAGTTAATATTTGTTCTGTGTAGACCTGCTCCCATATTTGAAACAGCACTACTTTCAGTTTACTGAACAAATAAAGTGTAAACGAAAAATAACTAAGCTGAAATTGTTGAAACTCCAGAGAAATTGTTTCTAATATTCAACAAATTCTGGGCACTGCCAACACTAGATGCAATGTGTACAGCTGGTACTTAAAGATGCTTCTAGCATGATGCAGTCTTGTCTGAGGAACAGTTAGATAAGTACAACATTTTCTGAATTAGTTTGCATTCAGATACATTCTCTTCTTAACCCTGTGAAGGAAGAAGTTCTGTACTAATTAAGCTGCTAAGAAATACCCAGTTCTGTCTAAAGCCTTGGCAATGCCAGTTTAGTTTCTTAAAAGTATACTGGAGTCTGGTAAAAACAACTTTTCGTGTCTCAAGCATACGCAACTGCAGCACATTTTGAATCTGCTTATTTGAAGTATCTGCAAAGCATTTATCTTCTTCAGACAATTAAGTTTCAATGTCATTTAGGAAACAAAGCCAATACACTGAAGATGTGGTGTAAATGTGTGTTACCCAATACCCACTCTTCTATCGACTTCTACCTCAACCCATTAATTCACTGGACAACATGCAATAAAAATACACTTTCTTACTGTGAGGGTGACAAAGCACTGGCACAGGTTGTCCAGAGAGGTTGCAAAGTCCCCATTCTTGGAGATACTCAAAAGCCTTCTGGAGATGGTGCTGTGCAAGCAGCTCTCAGTGGCCCTGCTTAGAGCTGAGGGGTTGGACCAAACAGCCTCCAGAGGTCTCTTCCAACCCCAGCCATCTGGTGACTCTCCAAATTAAACTCAATTACCTTAAGAACTGGTGCCTTTTCTTCACAGATCAGCACACGGATATCAGGATTTCGTAAATCTGTACAATAAATCTTCCTGTCTCTTCCTCCTGAGTAAACATGAGTGAAGGCTTCATTGACCTGCAGAGCCCAAACACCTTCATCATGGACTCGATATGTGGCTATGCATCTCTGCTGCCCAAGGGACCACAGGCGGATAGTCCCATCAGAGCTGCCTGAAAGACACTGAGCAACAACCATCACACTTAAATCAAGTAGGCATTTCAGTCTTTTAAAATCATGTTTTCCACAAAGATACTTCATCATTCTCAAGGCTGTATTTTTCCAGTAACTCCAGTCACAACTTTCAGACATTCAATGTAAACCACCCCCTTCTACATCTAGCTGGACCTGTAGTAAAACAGAGCTTTCACCCACCAGCCTCCCTCCCTTAATCACTAAGTATCTGTAAAACACTTGCTAAGCTACATTCTGTAAGGTATAATTATATGGACAAAGGCTACAGACATGTCTACATTCTGTCTCAAGTCCAAGCACGTACCTGGGTGCCATCTCTGTTCAACAACAAAGCTTTTACATTGTCCGTGTGCCCTTTGAGTTTCATTAGTTTTGCACAAGTTCTCGGATCCCACACCCTTAGAACCTATGTAAATAGAAGTGGACAGCAGGCATTAATGTCATTCTTCCCACCAATGCATTTTCTCTGCAGAAAATTAAGCCTTTCTGAATAAACCGACTCTTATTCTCAACATGAAGACATCCACCACCAAAACATACTTCATTAGGATGAGACACGCATAACTGGATCTTCTGCACCTCTAATAACCAGATGGGGTTTTTTCCACTGTGATTTTAATTTCATTTGTTCTGGCTTTTTCTGTCTCCTTAATAAATTGCAGAATGGATGCGACTGGAAACAGGATAGTGTGATGTGGGTAGAAGAGGAGATTCCGAGAATCCTCTCAAATGCCTGGTTGCTGTTTCTGTATCATGTTTCCACTTTTATAATGACTTGGAAATAAAATTCACTCAAGGTTAGATTAGGCAGAAAAACAACTTCCAGGAGACTTTCAGGTGTTTCACCTTCCTATACAACAAAGAGCACGGACTATCTCTTGGGAACACTTGAACTTCATCAGTTCGCTTCATTTCCAACCTCCTGCAGGGCTCTTAAAAATCACTGGCATCAATTCTTTCTTACCTGTGGCAAGTGCTTCAGTTTTTATAATCATCTGAGTAATCTGTCCCCAAATCAGAGCTGTCAGGATGCAACGTAACAATCTCTGATAGAGAGGGTTATGCAAGATGATCTGACTGTCTGTGCTGCGTATCAAGGCTATATGGATACACAGACATCTTGACAGTGGGGCAGCTATTTGTATCCGACATGTACACTCCCCACTTGTGTACTCTCTACTATTCACTACTGAAAACACAGAAGCTGCAACACACAATGCATTGAAAATGAAAAAACTGTCTTTTTAATCTAAACTTTGAACTGAACGGGCATAAGCTTTACTAGATATTCACTTACCTTTTCAGTGGACCCTGATACGATAACTGTTCCCATCTGATTCATTGCAAGGCTGTAGATAGAGTCTTTGTTCCCACTCAGGGAAGAAGCTGTTTCAAAATAAGATTTACACTTTCTGTTTTAATGCTGTCGATTGAACAAACATTATTTATTCATTCAAACCAGTATTTTAGGGTATTTTAATATCCTAAAAATTAAGAGCGTTTTAGGGTATCTTAATAATTATTGTAATAAATAAAATCCATGAAAATAGTGACACTCTAACCATTACATATAGTTACTAAAAAATTCTAAAGACTGCAAACTGACAGGAAAACTCCATTCCAATTCTTAAGCTACTGGTGCATAAAACCAAAGTAACCCTCTCAAGATTTATGGTCATTATAATCCTGGTGCACTTTTGGCACCACAATTCAGTGCCAGGACCATCAAGGTACTTTTGCTCTTCTCAACTACTTTGTTAGAGACTGATACATCAGTGTGATCTTACAATACACAGCATTTGGATTTAAGCACAGAGATTTCTTCCCAAGCCAAGTAGCAGTAAAGTTCTATGTTATATATTAAAGGCTCTTAGTATGGTGGGGATGGATTACTGAAGCAGCACTGAATTGTGTTACTTGAGCTGTTTCTGTGCATGAGAACCATATGGTAACTCCTTCGCATCACAGCTACCATTGGAGCAGAGGAATTCTGTACCACATAGCCTAATCTACTTTTGGATCGATTAAAGTACCAATTCCTCAACTGGGAAAAGCAGAAGCAGCAAAGGACAATTTAGAGAGCACCACTAGGCATTTCATCAGCCTCCAAACCATACACCGGTATGTCAGAAAGGCTGAGAATAGCAGCAAAGTGTACTGCCAGCCAAATGTGAAACTTTTATATAATGATTTATATATATTATGGAATTCAGCTTCTAACACAGTATTTGTGGCCCAACAGAATCACAGAATGGCCAGGAGGGGACCTTAAAGATCATCTAGTTCCAACTCCCCTGCACAGGCACAGATACCTTCACTAGATCAGGTTACTCAGGGCCCCAGCCAACCTGGCCTTCAACACTTCAAGGCATGGGGTAGCCACTACTTTATTGGGCAAACTGTTGCAGCATCTCACCACCTTCACAGCAAAGAATTTGTTCCTAAAGTCTAACCTAATATTACAAATGTCTTGCCCAAGTGGAAGAATTGTGCAGCTTTACTTCAGGATCACCTTAACCACTAGCTGTGGCTACCCAAGTGTAAACTTTCTAAAGAAATCTATTACTTGTAACCAAAATAAAGTTACAGACTTCTGCTACCCCCAGAGAACAGACGAAGGCAAAAAGCAGAGCTCAAAGCTCTTGCAGGTTAGCACACTGTTTAACCATCACAATCATTTATGAGAGGAGGATGTACAATCCTCACAAGCTGGACATCAGGAACGGAAGACAGAATCTTAAATGCACGAAAGTAAAATTTATGCCAGAACAAAAGCAAAGTTCAACTTCGAACCCTCTGCTGGAAGCGACAACCACTAAAAAGCAAAGTCTCTCCACTTAATTTAAATAATGGCAATGCCGACTGAAAGACTCTTTATAAATAGGTTTCCTTTCAAAGCTGGCTTGCGTACATTGCTTCCCTGTAATAAGGCAGGAAATTAATGCACAAAGAACAATCTTCATTTGTCCTGTGGAAAAAAAAAATCAATATTGCTTGAAACGACTGAGGAATCAATCCAATGGCTCAAATGATTGTTAATAATTTGCAAGCATGGTAACGGTGGAAGGTCCAGGAGCTCTGTCAACCTATCCGCAAAAGTATGCTTGGGCCCTGAGAACACAGTGAGCTGCTGTCTCTCAAGAGCTTACTTGCTTTGTTTGGCACTACAGGAACAGTGCCTCTCATGCTGTTGTGGGGAGGACAGCACCCTTGGCAGCAAGTATAAAAATGAAGGGATTCAAATGGCTGGGGCTTTTGCCATCAGCCCTCCCCAGCCTGCAGCCAGAACAAGAGACTGAAAATCTGTGAAGCTGGGGAAGCGAAGATCACATATCATCATCACCACCTCCTTGCTGTGAAGACAGCCAGAGATTTTCAGAGCCAAGGAGCGAGGCAGAGGAGAGTGTCAAAGTCCGTGATCCTGAGTGGTGATCTGACCTCTTAACTCTCTTCTCTCCCTTTCCCCTTTTCCTCTCCTCTATTCTCTGAGTTGGACATCTAGTAACTTTAGTGATTTCTGTACCCTCTGAGTCCAACATTGGGTAATTTTGGTGATTCTTTGCGCTGTTGGGAGGTTGGAATCTGATAACGTCAGTAAACGTTGACTTTCATGCAGACCTATGGATTAAGTCTCCTTACTTTGACCCCAAGTGAATCCATGACCCTGAGTCACCCTCTTTTCTGAAGATTAGGACATGACAACGTGCTATCCCAAAGGTATTTTGCAGAGCAACACAGCTCTCTAGAAGCCATCTCTATTGTAAAGGCTACACAGACAAGCCAGCATAAAGAAGGCCCATAGACAGTTCTACTCACCTCTGGTGTTAGATGCACAGAAGTAACACCACCTTTCAGAATTAGCCAAAGAAAGTAACTGAAAACACTACAGCAAAATAACTATACGCCTGTCTCTTATTTACAGAGTCTCACACCCCTGAAATTTCTTTTCAGCTCCAAATTTTACCTTCGCAGGTTTTTCTTGAGTCATTCCTTAACCTACGAGTGAGGGAGCAAGTAGTTTAATTTAGAAAATTCAAGTGTGGCAGCACAGCAAGACAGAACACACACATCTGACACTCTGCTACTGTTTAAACACCAAGTATAAAATGGAAAGAGATCAGTCGCTTCCAACGCTATTTTTGCAAGCTATCTACAAGCAGCAAAACACACTGCGGTCAAAGCAAACCTCCTCCTGAGAAAAACACTGCCAAATAGCCAACAGAAGGGAAGTAAACATGCCCAGTTCTGTTTTAGGAGCTGCACTCACTTTTGCAACCTCCAGATGAACAAAACAACTTTCCAAACCCAGGGAAATTTACAATACACAGAAAAATGAACTGACAAATAACCTAAGAGAACACCTCTATACCAGGTTAGCTGAGGAGCAAAAAGCTCCTGAAGCTAAAGGTCTATTAATTTTCACAGAGTATCAGCCCATGACATTTCAGGAGAAAACATTCAGAAGAGACCTGTCCTCCATTCTAAGTGTCGCAGCTGTGGGTTGCTCCAGATTTTCAGCTATTATATAACACAACAAATGGGCCGAGCACACAGTAACCACTTCAAAACGTCTTGCATGCTCTTTATGTACAGACACAAACAGGTAGCTATAGTTTTGAATTGATCTCACAGATTCTGCTACTCAGTAAAACACATTTCATTTGCCTCCTCTCTCTAGGTACTTACTTGTTACGGTGTTATTTGAGGCAGTCAGTGCTGTTAGAGTATTTACATCCCAGAGGAATATCTGTCTGTCCAGCCCGGCAGACGCCACCAGCTCTTTATCTTTTGCATACGCTAAAGCTTTCACGTAATCCTACAATAAATATAACACCATGAATCAACGACATTATCCATTTAAAGACTTCAGTATTTAAGGGATTGTCATTAATAAATGTGTCCAGCAAATCAAGGGAGGTTCTTCTCCCTCTCTACTCTGCCCTAATGAGGCCACATCTGGAATATCGTGTGCAGTTCTGAGCTCCCCGGGTCAAGAGGGATAGAGAATTGATTGAGAGACTCCAACAGAGGGCCACGAGGATGATTAGGGGACTGGAGCATCCGCCTTACGAGAAGAGATTGAGAGATCTGGGACTTCAGTTTGTAGAGGAGGTTACGAGGGAACTTAATAACTGTCTATAAGTACATGAAGACGGCATCAAGAAGAAAGAGACAATCTCTTTTCAGTTGCGCCCTGTGATAGGACAAGGGGCAATGGGTGTCAGCTGGCGCACAGGAAGTTCCATCTCAATACAAGAAAAAATTTCTTTACTGTAAGAGTTACAGAGGACTGGAATAGGCTGCCCAGGGAGGTGGTGGAGTCTCCTCTGGAGACTTTCAAGACCTGTCTGGATGTATTTCTGTGTAACTTGTCTCAGGTTTCATGATCCTGCTCAAGCAGGAGGGTTGGACTCGATGACCCTTGGAGATCCCTTCCAACCACTAACAATCTCTGTGTATGTGTCTGCCTGTGTGATAACATCCAGTATTTACAGATAGTTTTTCACCTTATGTGTCCTTAGTGTTGACATACAAAATCCCTTATGTGCATTCCACACCTTCACAGTAGTATCTGAAGAAGCAGATATCACTAAATTGGAAAGAATAAAGAGCAAACTTTAATGGTTCATACATTACTCTATAATACATTTGTGCTATTTTAATTTGCTTTTCAAAGAGATGGAGACTCATTTCTATACACATTTAAACTTCCATTGAAACATTTGCTGATGCTCTGGAATTTACAATACACACCACTAATTAATTTTAAATGCATGGAAAATAACTAAAGCAGAAGATACACTTCTCTATACAATTTCAGAATAGTGTAGTTTTCAAACACTGCAGTACTTACATGTTTTACCATTGCAGCAGAGCACAATATCGTTCACCCAATCGGTGTGATGTTCCATAGACGCTATATACGGGTCTTGCTGCAAAATAAAATAAGAAATTTCTTAAGCTCTCATCACAAATGGAAAAGGCTGTGACTGTCAGATCCTGTTGTATTTTCTTCAGCCTTCTCAAGAGAGGGGATTCTCTGCTCTTGTGAGACCTCACCTAGAGGCTTGCCTCCAGTTCTGGAATCCCTAATACAAGCATATGGAGTTGACAGCAAGTCCAGAGGACCACAGGGATCATCAGAGAGCACCTCTGCTGTGAAGACAGGCTGAGTGAATTTGGCTGTTCAGCCTGGAGAAGAGAACATTTTCGGGGGACATTACAGCAGCTTCCAGTACAAGGGAAGGGGGCTACAGGAAAGCTGGAGCAGAACTTTTTATAAGGGCATCCAGTGACAGAACGAAGGGGGATGGTTTAAAACTGAAAGAGAACAGATTTAGATCTTAGAAAGAAATTCCTTCCTGTGAGGGTGCTGAGGCACTGGAAAAGGTTGCCCAGGGAGGCTGTGGCTGCTCCATCCCTGCAAGTGTTCAGGGCCAGGTTGGATGGGGCTCTAGACAACCTTATCTAGTGAGAGCTGTCCGTGCCCATGGCAGGGGAGCTGGAACTAGATGAAGTCTGAGGTCTCTTCCAACCACAACTATTGTATGTTTCTGTGAAAACACCGAGTTGCTTAAGTCACTATTCCAGAATCTTTTGTTAAAGAACTATACAGCTACATAAGATGTCACAGTATGAGCAACATCCAAATGATTTTCCCCTCATAATAGCTGGCAGCTGTTGAAAACCAGTTTTGGATGTACAGCTGGCGGCAGCGCACTAGCACAGCAACTTGGAAAAAAGTAGGTTTAGCCACAGGAATCCTCTCATGACTTACCTTGTGCTGACTGACACTCCATATCCGTATAATAGAGTCTCGGCCTGCTGTGAAGAGTCTATTTAATGCTGGATCCAGCTGAAGTGCATTTACCCCATTTCGGTTGTACTTCTCCACTTCATCTCTAATCACATACGAGACCTGAAATATATCCACACAAATCCAATTATGATACGAAGATAACGACTTGGCGGTAAAATCCTAACATATCATTTCATCTTTGTGAGGTTGTCAGGTAGGAAATACGAAGAGCTTTACAGGCATTAAATATGTCTGTGAGTTTTGAGTGTCACCAGCACCACCTTGGTCATTTCTGCCCTCTATCCTCTCAAAGAATGGGGAAGAACCATAAAGAAGATACCAGCAGTGCTAGAATTGGAGCAGACAGGATTATTTAATCATTACAACTGTTACTTAGAACTTTAGTTCATTTCCTTGCTCTGCACAAATACTGGGGGTGTATGCAACACACTGAGTTTCTCGAGTCTTATGTGGGTTTCATAGTTCCTATAGCTGCAATGACAGGATTTCCCAGACTCACAAGTGAGATAATATGGTCAACAAAGGATAACAAAGCTTTGAAAGACTGCAGATACAAATTCTAGCTTGTTCAGGCATTATTTTGAAACTTTTTTTTTTTAAAAATAACTACTTTCTTGTTAATATAATAAGATGCACAAATATTTACTGCTGTTTCATAAATTAGTCATAGAATCATAGACTTGATTAGATCTGAAAGACCTTTAAGATCAACACCAACCATTAACCCAATTGTCCCGCCTACTGCTATTCAACCCCCTCCCTGGGCAGCCTGTTCCCAGGCCTGATGATCCTTTCCATGAACAAGTTTTTCCTAATGTCCAACCTAAACTTCCCCTGGTGCAGCTTGAGGCCATTCTCTCTTGTTCTGTCACTTGTTCCTTTTGAGATGAGACCAAAACCCACCTCTCTACAACCTCCTTTCATGTAGATGTAGACAGTAGTAAGGTCTTCTCTGAGCCTCATCTTCTTCACACTAACCAGCCCCAGCTCCCTCAGCTGCTCCTCACAAGGTTTGTTCTCAAGACCCTTCATCAATTTTGTTGCCCTTCTTTGGACTTGCTCCAGCACCTCAGTATCTTTCTTGTATTGAGGTGCCCAAAACTGAACCCAGTACTCAAGCTGTGGCCCTCGCCAGTTCCTCGTACAGAATCATGGAATCATTAGGGATTGGAAGGGACCTCGAAATACCATCTAGTCCAATCCCCCTGCCACGGTAGGATCACCTAGACCAAGTCGCACAGGAACACATACAGGTGGGTTTTAAACATCTCCAGAGAAGGAGGCTCCAGGTCCCTGGGCAGCCTGTTCCAAGTCTCTGTCACCCTCACCGTGAAGAAGTTCCTTCTGATGTTTATATGGAACCTCCTGTGTTCCAGCTGACACTCATTGCCCCTTGTCCTATCACTAGATAATACTGAGAAAACCCTGACTCCATCCTCCTGATGCACCACCCTTCACATATTTATAGACATCAATGAGGTCATTCCTCAGTCTCCTCATCTCCAAGCTCAAGAGACCCAGCTCCCTCAGTCTTTCCTCATAAAGGAGGTGCTCCAATTCCCTCATCACCCTTGTCACTCTGCACTGGACTCCCTCCAGCAGCACCGTGTCCTTCTTGAACTGAGGGGCCCAGAACTGGACACAATACTCTAGATGTGGTCTCATCAGGGCAGAGTATCTGCCTAAAAAGTGTCATGATTCTATGTTTAGATAGAACATCATCTTTGTTTCTTCCCCTGAGAAACTTCACAAAATACCTCTGATATAACAGAATTAAAAAACATTGACATCATCTTTCTGTTCCTTTTTCTTTGTAAATATATGACAGTTTTGATGAAAAACAAGATGGCAAAACTGCAACAACAGCTTAACACAAAATAACCCAGCAGTGACTGCTACTGTTCATAGAATTCAGCCAGTTATTTTTACCTCCAGTTTACAATTTCACAACATTTTCTCTTCCATCCTCCCAAGGATAACATATCTTTCCTGATAAAATGTCTTAAAAACTTAAGCTATAAGAGTAAGAATCAAAAGAAATCCCTCTACATTACCTATAGGTTATGACAGTTTTCTGTATGCCATGGGAAGAAACTGTGGCACTTGTCAATAAAAAAGCTGAATCTAATCCAAATGAAGACAGTGCTCCTTAAATCCATATTTTCATTTATAATATTAAAAGCACAAGGGGAGAAAATGAAGATGAAAGCAAATTACTGTGGTTTATTTGGTTTCACACCAGTGTAATAACAGTAACACTTGTACTCCAGTGATTAGGTAAGAAGACAAACCACATTTCTTGAATTGAAAATTACAGCTATTGCACAAAAACCCCAACCTTCAACTCTTAACTGCAGGCCTAATGACATCCTAATAACTGCAACTGCTTATACTGGAAACACTTAATAAACTTCTCTCTAGTTTAGAAAAAAAGGAGATTGATGGGTGACCTTGTTAATGTTGATAAATATGGAAAAGATGGGTGTCAGGAGGATGGAGCCAGGCTCTGCTCAGTGGCATCCAATGACAGAACAAAGGGCAGTGGGTGTGAGCTGGAACAGAGGAGGTTCCACATAAATATGAGAAGGAACTTCTTCACAGTGAGGGTGACACAGAGCACTAGAAGGGGCTGGCTAGGGGGGTTGTGGAGTCTCCTTCTCTGGAGATGTTTAAAACTCGCCTGGCCATGTTCCTGTGTGACTCCATCTAGGTGGTCCTGCTGTGGCAGGGGGATTGGATTAGATGATCTTTCGAGGTCCCTTCCCATCCCTATTATTCTGTGATACTGTGACTGAGATAAACACTTTCTGTATTAAGAACAACAGCTATAACAAGACTCATGAAATATGTGGCTGAACTAAAAATAACAAGACATTTGCTGTACATCATATGGAATCTTTTAGAATGACAGGTGTAACGCTTGAAGCATCCAGGCTTGTATTCAAATACATTAATTATGGATTAACACAGAGGAACAAATTTAGGGTTCCATAAAATCTATTGAAAAGGTGTTGAAATGCCCCTGTTAACACCAAGAACCTAAAAAGGATCAACAAAACAAACAGCAACTTGATATAAAGACCTGATACTTGTGTAAGAGTAGTTGACAGCAGGAAAATTTAGTAAACTGAAAAGCTTGCTGAAATGAATAGAGGAAGATTGCTGATAATGATTACCTTGATGGTCTTCTCCAACCTAAACAATTCTATGATTGAGTTCAACCATCAACCCAACTGTCCCAAGGTCACTCTGATCCTATCCCTAAGGTCTGGATCTACACAAAAAAACATTCAGGGATGGAGAGTCAAACCCCTCCCCTGGCAGCCTGTTCCAGGGCCTCATGATCCTTTCAGTAAAGAAGTTTTCCCTGATGTTCACCCTAACCTTCCCCTGGTGCAGCTTGAGGCCATTTCCTCTTGTCCCATCACTTGTTTCTTGTGAGAAGAGACTAACACCCACCTCTTCACAACCTCCTTCCAGGTAGCTGTTGACAGCAATAAGGTCTGCTCTCTGTCTCAGTTCTCCATTAAAACGTATATGAAAACTAAGTATGAAGTGTCTTTTTGTTTGTTTGGGTTTTTTAAAATCTGAATGTGTATTTAGAAAGATAGGAACCATTAGTAAACAGAACAACTATACAAACCAACACAAAAACATAAGGTATCCATTTAAGGATGTGCATACACACATACCCCTAATCAATGTAAAAGCAGCAGGCTTTTTAGCTGAGAAGAAATTGTTGTGATGAAATTCTGTACTTGTATAGTTCAATCCAAACAAAGTGCACGAGGACAACTGCAAAGGTCACCTGGAAGTCGGGACTCTAAGTGGTGGCACTGCAAACATGGCAGGCTGAGCTGAGCACACATTGCCATTTCTTCATTGCAACAAAGGGAGATGAAAACCACGAAGATAAAGATGACTGTGATATAGATCAGCATTGTTTTAATTGCCATGATGGCCTGGGAGGAGCAAGATTTGTGGGCTATGAAATTATTTTAATAACGACCAAAGCCTTTTACATTTACATTGCTGTAGCTTTTATAAACCCCTATAACAAATAACAATCTTTCACTGCAGCAGTTCACAAACATTACGAGGTGATGGGTCCTCATTATAAAGAATTTATGGGATTCGGTACCCTAAATGGATCAGGATTAATCTTTTTAATGACTATTTAAGAGCTGAAGAGATAAAGCTACTGTCAACAGATAAGTTTCAGCACATAAAACAAAGTGAATTTCTCACAGGACCTGCAATGTTTTTAGTTTATGGATGAGTGCACCCGCTGATCAGAAATCCTGTTACCTTACACATTTTGTAACAGGTTTAGTCTTAGTTGATGGGTAGGATCCACTTTTAAAAATACCATCGCACCACCACAATGGAGGAAACAGCCGAGCTCTGACAGCACTTCAAAGACACATTTCAAAGGCATAAATGCTACTAAGAGCAATTAAAAAACTGATGTTCCTCAAAATCATTGGAAGGATTCCATGAGATCTGACAGCGGCTGCATCAAAAAAATGATGTTTCACCATGAAGGAAAGATTTTTAAATCTATTGCCTTTGTATCTTGATAGGGTAGATACATACTGTAAAATGAGTTTCTAAATTACGAATATATTGATATTTGAATACTTATCAGTCATTCTAGGCCTTAAACTAAAAATAATGGAAAGCATTAAAAAAGTTCATTTTATCCTTTTACAATGGAACCAACTTGCTGACTATGTTTGCTTAACATATAAATGAAATATAAATTTATATAAAGAATAGAAAAAATTTTCAATATATCTAAAGTACTAATACACAAATATGACAAAGTTAGTGCAAAATAAGAAGATACTTTTACACAAGACTTAAAGACAAAAAGGACACAGAATTCATTCGGTAATTTTATAAGAAAGATGCTGACCCATACAATTTATAGTCAAATTCCCATGTTCTGTCAATAGGTTTTTTGAGTTTGGGGGGTAATTTATTCTGTCCAGGCAGCCAGTTCAAGAGAGCAGCTGTGAACCAACCTTTCAAGGGCAGCTACTTTAAGGCACCTGCTGCAAAGTGGCTTCATCTTGACTTCACAGTAACATATCTGAAAGCTACAGCATATGGCAAATCCTTTCTGATCACACAGCAGTGTGCGACACAGCCCTGTGCCCTCATTCTCTTCTTAAATCAGACACCCTTACGACTGCAGCCTTCAAACACATTGGTCTCTTGCCACTGGGCTTACATTTAACTAATTAAGAGTTCTTCCATATTCATGGAATTTATATTAAGGCACAAAACATCTATTCTGATTAAACCCTTATAAACGTCTCATTCTATGCAGAAACACCCAAAACAGAGTACTTTGGATGGCTCTGCCTACCAGTAAAACAGGTGCATCCAAGATAATAACAGTCCTGATTTCCATAAACTTTAACCAGCTCTTCTGCCATGTAAGGCATCAAGTTCCTCCATGTCTGATACTTTTTAAGAAAGCTTCTTCCTCTACCTTTTTTTTAAAATAAACATTTCCCTTTCTCTCCCAAAATGTTGATTTAGCAGCACCCTAAATACTCAGCTATTGGGAAGCAACATAAATCATTATCGGTTTTAACTCTCCATCAGCAGCTGACAGATGCAACAGCCACTTAGAATTCCATTATGTGAAATAAAACCTTGTCTCTAACCAAGTAGATGAAATAATAAGAACGCAAGAAAACACCCAGCTTCTACTTAAGGCTTTATATTTGGTTATATTATAACCAAAGCTATTCTCTGCAGATCTAAACTTACAGCGTACTGGCTGGGCCACCAACCAGCACAGCAGTACATAAAGTACATGAAAACAGAATCACATAATCCAACAAAAGCAGAACATAAACCATCACAAGGGCACCTGTGAAAACAAGCTTTTAAGCTAAGTAATGTTTGGAAAAGGAATGCAGTAGTAAAAAAGGAAACAACGTGTTCTTTGATGCCTGTTGCTATCAGCGAAATAATACTTCACAAAGAAATAGGACTACATCAAAGAAATATCTAGTTATCATAACATCCTCTTTTCCTTAAGGGAGCAACCTGCGAAGACTTGTTTATGACATAGTAATCACTTCAATAAAGGGATTTTACACTCCTGATTCTCTGTATTTTAAAGAATGTCTGGGTATTTTTCAGTAGTGCAAAGGAATTCTTTATACCGAGTGCCTACCTTAACCTTGAAACACGCTAATGGCTGAGAATGCACATTTCCTCTGTGCAATAAAATGCAAAATATCTGTTAAAAAACCAAACCTATCTCTGCTTGGAAGGCTCCTAATGCTATTTTAGCCTTAATCAATACTGCTTTTGATTAGTGGATAGACAGAGCTGAAGCTTGCAGTTGCCACTAGAGGTAGGCAGCCTTGTTCCTTGGTAAAGCATTAAATCCTTTCCATAGAGAAAGCTGTAAAAAGCATTTCAAGTGCCAGCAGTACCACAAGCAAGAGCAAAAAAGCGTAAGACTATAATAAAGCCATTTGCACGACTTCTGCTGTTAAAGACTGTTACCTTTATACATTCATTTCTGTAATTCCAACCTCCCCCAAGGCCACAGCAGCATACAGGAGCCCACACCAGCAGGTGTGATCTCTCAGGAGAGCAGAGGAACTTCGCACCCACCACCCAGCGAGGGCGATAGGATCACAGATTTGGGTGTGGTGGAAGCGACCTTGAAGACTATCAAGTCCAATCACCGACCTAGCACTGCCAGGTCACCACTAAACCACATACCCTCCTCCTCTACAAAACTTCGGGATATGTTTCAGTGAGCGTTAGGTTTACAGTTGGACTTGATGATCCTAGGAGTCTTTTCCAATCTCAATGACTCCGTGTTTCCGCAAGAAGGGGTGAGCGGGGCTGGAAGGGCAGATGGGCTGGGGCTGTGGAACCTGACCCGGTTCGGGTTGTTGCGCATCTGCCCTCCCGGCCGAGCGCCAAGGGCAGCCATCGCCCCCCTCCTTTGGCGTTAGCAGAGGCGGGGGAGCGCCGTGGGGGGCGAGAGGTGTCTCCCCTTCACCTCAGAGCTGCCGCGAGAGGGAAGGAGGCGGCTACGTTGCCATAGAAACTCCTGGTCCCTATCCCCTCCTCAGCCGAACGCAGCCGCAGCCCCCTGATGCTCAAGCTCAATAATCGCTTATCAGACCAAGTCATGGCAA
>JAOXOE010000506.1:4233366-4251584 GCA_028565055.1 Phoeniculus purpureus
CCACCCCCGCCCGGCCCTCTGCGAGTTGCCCTCCTCATCCTCTTGCTGCTGCCGTGACGGGACGGAACAGAACAAAACGGGAGAGGAGAGACCACGGCGAGGCGAGGTGAACCGAGCCGAGCAGAACCAAACCAACCCTCCGGGAGCCTCCCCGGCCCCGCCGCCCCCTGACCTGCACTTTCCGCCGCCCCGCCGTGTTCTGCCGGTGATGCGCCGCCATCTTGCATGTTGACACTCGGATGTCATTTCCGAGGAGGACGGGCCCCACCGGAAGTCCCGCCCCGCTCCGACTCCGAGCGCGCGCAGCGAGGCGGGGCGGGGCCACGCACAGCCTGGGGCGTTGCGAAGGAAGTGGGGCGGAGGCGGGAAGTGGAGTTGGCGGGCTCCCTGTGGCCTGTGCTGTGATTCCAGCTCCGCAGCGCGGCTTTGTGAGGTAGTTATAGGCTCGGTTCAGCTGGAAAAGAGGTCTGAGATCATCGAGTCCAATCATTACCCTAAGTGGCCCAAGCCCATGGGCAAACCCTGTGCCGAAGCTCCAGATCTCCAAGACCACTTTTAAACACATCCAGGGATGGCAGTTCAGCCCCATCCCTGGGCAGCCTGTTCCAAGGCCTGATGATTCTTTCAATAACGAAGTGCTTCCTAATATCCAACCTGAACTTGCCCTGGTGCAGCTTGAGGCCATTTGCTCTTGTCCTGTCACTTGTTCCTTGTGAGAAGAGATCAACCCTCACCTCTCTACAACTCCCTTTCAGGTAGGTGTAGTCAGCAATAAGGTCTCCTCTGAGCCTCTTCTTCAGAATAACCAGCCCCTGCTCCCTTAGCTGCTCCTCACAAGGTTTGTTCTCCAGACCTTTCACAATCCTGTTGTCCTTATCTGCATCCACTCCAGCACCTCAATGTCCTTGTATTGAGGCGCCCAAAACTCAGTCCAGTGCTTAAGGTGTGGCCTCATCAGTGCCCAATGCAGCATCATTAGTGCCCAGTACAGGGGGATGATCACTGCTGGCCACGCTATTTCTGATACAAGCCAGAATGCCATTGGCCTTCTTGCCCACCTGAGCACACTGGGGGTTCATTTCTGTTCGAGGTGCCTTCCAATCTCTAACGTTCTGTGATTTTGTGATGGTGTGATTCACAGTCTTGTTCAATGCTGGTTGCAATGATAAGTAGAAGACACACAGCGAGTTTACTTGTGCTAATTTATACTCCTCTTATTCTGATACAGATCACATTTTCGAGCATTGCTGAGTGCACACTGTCCTCCTCACAGTTACAAGTGAAGGATATGATTCTTAAATGAGACCTGCCGTGACCAAATAGGTCAAGGTCAATTGAGAATTAGTTGAGAGAGTTCAGTGTAGAGCTATGAAGATGATTGGGGGTCATAGCCTTATGAAGAGAGATGGAGAACATTGGGACTTTTTGGTTTGGATAAAGATGGCTTTGAGGGGGTTTAATCCTTGTCTATAAATCCATGAGGGCTGGGTGCCAAGAAGAAAGGAATCCTCTCTTTTCAATGGTGTCAGACACAAGGGGTGATGGATGCCAGCTTGAACATGAGCGGTTTCACCTCAATATGAGGAAAAACTTCTTTACAGTCAGGGTTATTAAATATTAGAAGGAGTTGCCCGGGGAGGTTGTGGAGTCCTCTTCTCTGGAGATGTTTCAGATCCATCTGGATGGGTTTTGTGTAGGTGATTGAGGCTTTTTAGGCAGTTCTGCTTTTCAGCAATTTGTATCCTGCTTGAGGAGGAGGGCTGGACCTGATAGCATTTGAAGGCCCCTTCCAACCCTAATAAACTGTGTAAATCCTTCCTTAACTGCACTTTTCTTGCTAACTTATTTCATTACAGCAATGGGAAGTGCACGATTTAAAGCATCTCCTCAGGTAAATGTGAATTGCATTTATTTTTAAAGACATTTCATTTTTTACAAGATAAAATTTAGGCTTTGGTTTGCGCAGAATTTAGCTGTGTACTGGCTTCATGGTAATGGGAATTATCAAAGTGTTGCAGATGCTGTCATGCACAAAGTGTGTCATTTTATTGGTTTATGGAGTGGAGAAAAACAAGGCAGCATCGGGTTTTCTCTGTAAGTAAACAGTGAGCAAAGTGCCTTACAACGTTTCAGTATGCATTAGTCCATTAAGAGGCTGATGACTTCTTTTTATATCACAATAATACTCATGCATACTTTAAAGTCAATTCTTGTTTCTCTTTAAGCTGTTGAAATCCTGACATTATTTTTGAGTTACACTTTGATAAAATGAAATAATAATTTCATTCATAAACACTAATCATAATTTTATTACCCGTAATCACCAAGTCATTTAGTAAAGCTAATACTGTGTCTTCAAGGGCAGTCAACATCTCCTATAGATTTGATTTAAAATTGATTTTTTTTCTTGAGAGAGAACCTTCACTTTTACATGATTGTGCAATTAAAAAATTTCTTCTTTTTTTGTGCATCAAGGAACTTTTTGTGGATAGTTGCTGTTATATATTGTGTATATATATTGTTATACAAGTATAGGTTGGGGAATGACCTGTTGGAGAGCAGCATAGGAGAAAGGGACCTGGGGGTTCTGAAGGCCAGCAAGATGACCAGGAGCCAGCAATGTGCCCTTGTGGTCAAGAAGGCCAGTGGCATCCTGGAGTGGATTAGAAGGGGGCTAGTTAGCAGATCAGGAGAAGTTCTCCTCCCCCTCTACTCTGTCCTGCTGAGACCAGATCTGGCATCTTGTGTGCAGTTCTGGGTCCCTCAGTTCCAGAAGGACACATAACTGCTGGAGAGAGTCCAGCACAGAGCCACAAAGATGGTGAACAGAGTGGAACATCTTCCTGAAGAGGAAGTGCTGAGGGAGCTGGATCTCTTGAGGTTAGAAAAAAGGAGAGTGAGGGATGACCTCATTAATGTCTATAAATATGGAAAGGGTGCATTGTAACGAGGATGGAGCCAGGCTCTGCTCAGTGGCATCTAATGATAGGACAAGGGTGGGCAATGGGTATCAGCTGGAAAAGAGGAGGTTCCACATCAATATGGAAATGAACTTCTTCCTAGTAAGGGTGACAGAGGCTGGAACACGCTGCCCAGGAGTCTCCTCTGGACATGATTAAAACCCGCCTGGACATGTTCCTGTGCGACTTGATCTAGGTGACCCTGTTGTGGCAGGGGGATTGGACTGGATGATCTTTTGGTGTCCCTTCCAATCCCTAATGTTCTGTGATTCTGTGATAATCCTTCTTCAGTCCTTCAGGTCAAGAATTTAAAGAGAAAAAGAATACAGTGATCCCTTTGTATAACAGAATCATTGTGGTTGGAAGTGATCTCTGGAGATTGTCTAGTCCAAGGAAGATCATATTTATTGAAGGCTGCTAAAAATATGACTATTATAATAGTGAGAATTTTCTGGCTTCTGTGTGTGTTGATCAAGACTGAACTAAAGAGAATATTACATAAAAAATATTGTAGGGAAGGTTTTTGTTGTTGTACAGTAAACCTTCCAGCCTTTCATCATTTTTGTCATTGCAGGATAGTGGTAAAACGATCTCATTCTGCCCCTTGTACAGGGTACTGGTGAGGCCTCCGCTTGAGTGCTGGGGGGGGCAGTTCTGTGCCCATCACTTGAAGAAAGAGATTAAGAAGCTGGAGCAGGTCCAGAAGAGCAATAGACGAGGACTAGAGGGAAAGTCTGATGAGGAGAGGCTCAGGGAGCTGGGATTGTTTAGCCTGGAGAAGAGGAGACTCAGGGGGGACCTTACCACTCTCTATAACTACCCAAGGGAGGTTGTAGTCAGGTGGGAGTCGGGCTCTTCTCCCAGGCAACTAGTGACAGGACGTGAGGGCGGGGCCTGAAGGTGCCAGGGGAGGGTTAGGTTGGATGTTAGGAAGCCCTTCCTCATGGACTGTCCAGGGCAGTAGTGGAGTCGCCATCCCTGGAGTTGTTTAAGGACTGACTGGCTGTGGCCCTTAGTGCCCAGGTCTAGGTGATAGTGTTAATGTTAGGTCCTAGATGATCTTAGAGGTCTTTCCCAGCCTCAATAATTCTGTGATTCACCCAGCAGTCAAAACCAAAATGATTATAAACAAAATTTCAGTGTTTTTTTGCTAGATATTTAAAAATATTCCCTTAAGACTTTAGGCTTACGGGGAACTAAGGCAGGAAATGAGGTTTGAATGCAAATGGCTCAGTCTCTGGTAGTGCTCTCATTTAGTGTCACAGAACGGTTTAGGCTGAAAGAGACATTAAAGATCATCTAGTTCCAACTCCCTGCAACAGTTCTCACCAGACCAGGTTGCTCAGAACCCCATCCGACCTGGCCTTGAACACACCTAGGAACGGAGCATCCACAACCTCCCTGGACAACATGTTCCAGTGCCTCACCTCCCTCCTCCTGGTGAAGAATTTCTCTCTAAGATCCAGTCTAAAACTCCTCTCCCTTAGCTTGAAATGATTCACCTTTGTCCTATCACTAGAGTATTTGTTATCTCATGGCTGTGTTTGCAGCCTTTCAGTAGAAGACGAGACTTGCAAAATAAACCATGGTAAGATGTTTGCAGCCAAAGTGCTGGAAGTCGTTCAGAGATCGCAGTACCAACATGTTGCACGCTCTTAGCATCTTTTGAGAAATATAAAGTGCTTCAAAAATACTAATAACTTGTTTTTCAGAATACTAAGAGGAAACAGATGGCATAACTTGAACTTCAGGCCCTGAGCTACTTTTCAAACATATTCAGTGAACATTAGGTCATTAGGCAGAAAGCTACTTTGAGTAACAACGCGTTTAATGTGTACTTACCATAAAAGCTATTTCCTCTTATTCTGTAAAGCCAATTAGCTATTTACCAAATACCCAACTGCATGTCCTTCTGATTTCTTACCTCATCATGCAGCATGAAAAAAAGGGAAATGGCAATCATTGTTATCCTGATAAATACATCATATACTTTGTGCTATTAAGTGCTTTTCTAGGAGGGGTTGGAGCCCACTGTTAGTTTATCTCAGAGATGCCTATGAGACAGAGTGTCTCATTTTTTTTCTGTGACAGCCTCATGCCTTAAGGAATTTTGTGGAATACACTAATTTCTGTGTGTGTGTGCATTAGTTTTGGTTTTATTGTGTGTGTAATGTTCAGTTTTCTGCAGAAGATGTAGTACTCCACTACTTTTCTTTCTATGTGCTATCTCATGTTACTCTTGTTCCAGGGATATGGTATTTCATAAAAGATATTCCTGGAATCTCATCTAGGACTTCAAATGAAGGAGAATCCTGAAGCTTCTGGCCAGCAGCTGAATTAATTCAGCCCATGAAAGATGTATTTGAATTGGCATCGTAATAAATATGTGTGCATTATTTAGAGAGAGCTTTTACTGTGATATGCCAGAGGTTCTAGTATTTCCCAGACTATGGGCATGCCTCCCTCCCTGTCTGCCATTTAGATTACAGACAAGAGGGAGGATTGCAGATTCTCTGAAGTTGCAGCTGTAGGAAACAGAAGTATCTGAAAAGAATATTAATTCCAAGTGTGTTCAATGCAAGTGCTTGAAATACCAAGGAATAGGGATTTTTATTCCTAACCAATGAATTGCCTCCATTACATAGACTTGTAAGAAATATAGTTTATGAGCTGTAAGAGTAAGGGCTAATAGGTGTTCTTGTGCTCCAAATGCATGATGTAAAAATATATTGTAATCTGAAAATCTGCTGTCGGTTCTCAGTCTGTGTATGTAATGTATACAGAACTAAATTTGGATTAGAAAATATAGGTCTAGGGTAATCAGACATTAATGATTCTGAGTATTGGAGAAGATTCACAAGTTGTTTCAGCATTTAGTTGTCTATCCTGTTACGTGGACTCTTTCTTTGGCCCATATTTGACTAGTTTCAACTTACTTTATTTTGAGATGAGACCTTCTTGCTCTCTACAACTACCTCAAAGGAAGTTGAAGCGAGGCTGGTACTGGTCTCTTCTCTCAAATTACTCATGATAGGACGAGAGGAAGTGACCTCAAGTTGCCTCAAGGGAGGTTTAGATTGGATCTTAGAAAGAAGTTCTTTCCTGAGAGAGTGGTTAGGCAGTGGAACAGGCTGCCCAGGGAGGTGGTGGAGTCACCATCCCTGGAGGTCTTTAAAAACCAAGTAGCTAGAGCACTTGAGGCCGTGGTCTAGCAGTTAGGGAGCTGTTGGGCTGAGGGCTGGACTTCATGATCCTGGAGGTCCTTTCCAGCCATGATGATTCTATGATTCTATTCTATCAACAGTTCTTCGCATTTGATGATTCTAATGGAGGATCATCATCATCAGTGTATTTCTCTCAGAATCACTTGTGGTTGGTGTCTGCTAATGGGCAGTGAACCACAACCAGGATGTGCAATAAACTTCATAATTAACAGTTGAGATTTATCTCTGTGAGAGTCGTAACTGAAATTAAAACAGTCTAAAGGTTCTTATACCAGATTCAGTAGAGTTCTTCATAGGTGGTTGCCACATAACTCTGGACCGTATGACCGTGTTTTACAGGATCCATTGCATGAAAATACGAAATGTCTCTCTCAGGCTCAAGCAATTTTCCTTCCAGCTGTTACGGTTGAATTTACTAGATGTTTTTAGCATGTAAGTAAAGGAATGTTGATTTTTCAATTGATTTTTAAATAAATGTTATTAGTTTTCTGGTTTGTTTTTTTTTTAACTTGAACTTTGTATGCATTAGTGTTGTGTGAATAATAAATAAAGAGGCTATAAATAGATGAGTGTACAAATTTCAGAATTAAGTTTACAGATGGATCAGGTAATGATAGTGATTTATTTGTTTGAAATTTAAGTTCCATTCCCTATTGTATCCATCTGGTATCTTGTGTCCATCTTGTAATTTTGGCCAGTTCTAGACTTAGTGTCTTACAGATGTGTCTTAAAGGGGGATATACTGAGAAGGATAACTGAGAAGCATACAGAGATCTGAATTTCACATTTCTCATGTGTGACTGGATCTAGGAGATCCTTCTTTGGGGGGGAGGCTGGAATTGGACTAGATGATCTTTCAAGGTCCCTTCCAATCCCTAATGTTCTGTGGTTCTGTGTAGTTGGGGTCCCTGGTCAGTGAGCTATTGAGAGAAGGTCCAAATGAGATAAGAAAGGGAGAGAGATCGTGCTGGATTTGTCAGGCAATAGCAGTCACATTCCTGTAAATGGGGACAATTGGAACAGAAACCTTGTATGAAGCCTGCTCTCTAAAACAGAGGCAAATATTATGTGTCTATTACTCACGGAATATAGGAGACACTGGTTTCTAGGATTATACGACAGAGAGTGGCTCAGTAGAGAGAAGCTAGCAGACAAGGCAGCTGGATATAAATTGAGAATAAGAGAGTGATGCACTGTGCATGAACTGTCAAACATCTTGATGTCTTTAATGACCGTGTTTATCCGAACAGTAATTTAAAGCAGCGTCTAATGTTTAGAGTTATGTTACTGTCAGAAGATACATTTAATTATGCAAAAATCGTCTTTTTTTCAGCTCTTGACATCTGCACACTCTTAGTCATTAGGCTAATGGTGATGTACTAATGCAACCAAGAACATCTTTTTCTGGTGCTCTGGCAATAAAAAGGACAAAGAAGAGTGCTCTGCTTTGCAGTTAATGGAAGGGACGGATCCACGTCAAGAACCTGGTGACTAAATTAAGTAATTTCTGTAATTAACGTTATCTTTTTGCTGTTAAATTAACTATTTTTTTATGTCTTTCATTCTACCAAGGAATTAAACATGGGAAGAAATGTTTCTCCTATGAAACTAGTTTTCTGTCTGCGCTCCCCTCACTTTCAGAAACTGCTGAAAGTAAATTTTACACAGTGACACAAGAAAATGTACTTGTCTAAACGCTTTGCTCTTAACTGGAGGTCCTCAGGCTGTCTCTTACCAGCTACAGAGTAAAGTCATTTCCCACTGTAGATATTGCACCATGCAAACAGAGCAGAGGACTGCAATGCTTTCCATTCTTTTCTGTCTTTAGTCTCCATGCCCCTTTTTTCACAGGGACAGATTGATGAAGAAAAGAAATAATATAAAGAAAAAAATATATCCAGGTAAGGATTTTATTTTAATTTGTTTAATTATACTAGCTGGTACTGTGTTATACATGAGACTGCTGCTGACTGTAGGAGATATAGAGCTATAGAGATATAGCATGATGCTTTCCTGATCTTTACAATTCCCCTATCTTCATTGAACTTGTCTCTAGAACATACTGTTGCTTTCTGGAAAAATAACTTACACTGGAAGTTAAAATGGCTTTTTGTTGCTTGCGCGGGAGAACACTTAGTGTCTTTATTCCTTTAAAACCATCAGTAGTTGTTTCCTTTCTGACGATACCTATCAAGCAAAGTGTTTGATCACAAGTGTTTTTCTATTTGCATGCATTAGGGCTGCCTGGCTTTTAAGAACAGTGCAGTAGGATTCTTCCAGCAAAACCCACAGTGACTCTTTCCATCAGGAAAGATGATAGGAAAGATTGAGAATCTGCCCAGGAAAGAGTAAAATTATTTTTGGACAGTAATGGGTTTTGTTGATGACAGTGTAAGAGAAATAACTGTACTTAGTAGTACGGTTTACCGTATCCCTGTTACTATCCAGTACCTGTTGCTAGCAGGGTTTATGCAAAACTTTTATTTAAATAAATAGAAGCCATTTCAGATGTGAGAATAATTTTTATGGCTTCTATTTTACTCAAACAAGTTTAGTGTGTTCTAACAGAAGTTACGACGTACTTGGGGCTCTGATCCTGTATATGAGAAATAACATATTTAACCTTGAGATGTTGTCTTTATAAGGAATAATGAACACACATCATAGCATGGGAAGAATAAATATAAAAATAAAGGAATGAAAAGCAGTAATATGTAGAAAATTTAAAAAAAAAACCAAACCTATATTAAATGATATACAAAGAAAAAGATATAAAGCTCAAATTTCTAACCAGAAGTTTTTAATGAAGTGCAAATTTTATGCCAATATTTAATGTCTGCTGGAAAGTTCAGCTGGTTAAAACCTCCGAGTGAAGTGTGATACCACAACTTCTCCTTTCATTTGGTTTTACGTATCTCTTTCTGATTGAACAAAAACCTCTCTTTGCTTTTACAAATTGTAACTCTGCAGAAATAAAGTAATTGATTAATATTTAGTGATTATTCCTCAAAAGTATCACCCAGCACTTTTTCCTTCTCCATGGCGTTCTCAGTGGGATCACTGAATGTCATTTGTTGCTGTCAGAAGCTCCTCCTTCCATCCCTCCCCCAGGCATCCTGATACAAAAGAAAACTTTCTGCATGGGAGCTGGCTAGGTGGACAGGATGGTCCTTTGAACGGAATGGGGAAGGTGGAAAAATGAAGACTTTCTGCCTCTTTGACACAATTAGCTTGAGAAATCACTGCAAAGGCTTTTTGTTTTGAAAGGGCTGTTGTAAGTATTTTGCTTTTGCTAAGTGTTTGTGTACCATCAGAAATGTCTGTTGATAATTGTCATTTAAATCTATATTTAAAATATGTGTACAAGTATATGTAGATATATGTATATCTATATATATATGTATGTACAAGTATGTGTAGGTATATATATATCTATATATATATGAAATATGTGCTCACATGTTTTTTAAGGCTTAAATGTGGTTTTATTTTAGTTACAGGCAGCAAGAACAGAAGAAAATGTGCCTTTAATGTAGAACTGCTATCCATATTGCTTTGAACATTTAGCTCTTCCTGTGGTTTATAAGTGGCAGAACATTTCACTAATGTAATGAATATTCTTTGTCTTGTTTTATCTATACAAACCTGGAATGTTTTTCTTTCTTAAATGCTGGTGAGTGATTTTTTTTTCAGAACTTTTAAGCAACATGCACTGTAGCCTGTTGCTGTACAGGAGGATGAAGCCAGGCTCTTCTCAGTTCATCTAATGATAGGACAAGGGGCAACATGGAAAGTTCCACATAAATGTGAGAAAGAACTTCTTCATGGTGAGGGTGACAGAGCACTGGAAGGGAGTGCCCAGGGAGGTTGTGGAGTCTCCTTCTCTGGAGACATTTAAAACCCACCTGGATATGTTCCTGTGCGACTTGGTCTAGGTGATTGTCCTGTGGCGGGGGGGATGATCTTTCAAGGTCCCTTCCAATCCCATGTACCTGATTTTGCAGGTACTGAGTGAATAGATGTTGTTATATTACATTGATTTGGTGCATAACTTCGTACATCTGTTTAAAAACCCAAAAACATCAACAAAAAGCCCCCACTAGTAGGAATTTATCCAAATACAAAGTTTTGGGTAGGACAAGTGGGAAGCAGAGACTTGCGGACAAAGTATTTTAGAAACAGCAGTAGTCCAATAAAATGTCCAAGTTTGATTTTGTAAAGGACTAAAATCTGTTAAATCTGTCAATAATTATTGGTAGTTAAATAGAAGAAAGTTATGAGCATAGAGTATTTTCTCTTTACTGGAACTGAGTAGGTGATAGCGGAAGATTTTTATGAGATGTTGCACAGCACCGTAAAGATAGTATTTCCAACCCATTTCAGAAGGTTCTGCTGTCATCTGCTTTCTCATTTTGTCTTATTCCAGATGACCAGTGGTTCATCTGATAGAAAAGTTTTTGAGCTACATATTTAGTAGTGGGCTCATTACTTCTTTAATCACCTTTTTTGGTGGAATAGGTTGTGTTATTTTTAATAATAGACAAGTATTACAGTACACGCATCTTGTGCATCCACAGTGATGATGACCTTGGAGATGCTTATAACAGTTGGAATTTTCGGATCAGTGCTTCTTGTTGTATGTGGTGAAGGAAGTGAATATAATGTTTGAAATCTGAACTAGCTAATACAGGATTTGCAGACAAAAGTACGCCTTGTATCCCTCTACAGTTTTAGCAGTGGAATGGACTGCCCAGGGTGGTGGTTGAGTCACCATCTCTGGATGTGTTTAAAAGTTGCTTAGATGTAGTGTTGAGGGATCTGGTTTAGGGGTGAACTTGTAGAGTAGGGTTGATGGTTGGACTCAGTGATCTCAAGGATCATTTTCCAACCTGAATGATGCTATGACATCTAGTTCTGCTCTTGTGTGTCATATATGAAGGTGACTTCGGAGTGTTAAAGGTCTCTGTTTAACAAGATGGGCAGATATAGAATGATTCAGTGCAAGAGTGATACCTGTGTTTAGATGTCTAAATGCAGCTGTTTATGATGTTTAATTTCTCATTGCCGTCGGTGGAAATTTAGTTAATGTTGTCACTGGAGTTTTAGACTATTTTAAAGTATTTCTTTCTGTCTGACTATCTCTACAGCCTTGATTGATGTACGTACCAGTAGATACCCACTGACTGTAATGGGAGTTAGGATGCCTTGTTCACATACAGGACATCAGCAAAGACATCTTTACCTAAAGATGTATCCATCCAAAACATCATTGTGTTCACTGGAAATTAATTGGAAATTAATTGGAAATGGCCCTGTAAAGCAATGGTTCATTGATTATATACTTCCAGTTTGTTACCATGGTACACTTTGATGTCTTGACTTGTAGACCCTATCAGATCTGAGCTTGCTGGTTAAGTCCCAGAGGAGGGAAAAAAGGTCCAAATCCCCTAAATTAAACCAAAATCATTGCACAGTCATTCTGACTCCAAGTTGCATGCTCAAGAGCATTAAGGTAAAATCTGCCATTCCTTGTGTTGTTTTTACTGCAAGCCATAAATATCTCCTGGAACATACTCAAACCTAAACTGGACAAAGCCTTGAGCCTTGCTTTGAGTGGGGGATGGATCTGATGAGCTTAAGAAGGATATAAAGGTCCTGAAACGGATCCAGAAGAGATGGTGAAAGGTTGGTGAAAGGGCTGGAAGGAACAAGTCCTGTGAATGGTGGATGAGGATTTGGGGCTTGTCTAGTTAGAAGAGAAGGAGGCTGTGGGGCAGCCTCATTGCTATCTCCAGCTTTCTGAGCATGGGACATGGGGAGAGAGGTGGTGATCTCTTCTCCATGGTATCCAGTGATAGGATGTGTTGGAGTGGCTCAAAGCTGCCCCAGGGGGAGATTCAGACTGGACATTTGGAAGCAAGTCTATAGGCCAAATACTAGAACAGGCTTCCTGGAGAGGTAATCGATGTCCCAAGCTTGTCAAGGGATGTTTGAACAACATGAGAGCAGTCTTTAACAACATTCTTTAACTTTTGATCAGCCCTGGACTGGTCAGGCAGTTGGATGAGATTATTAGTGGGTCCCTTCCAATTGAAATGCTCTATTCTATGGTTCTGTGATTCTATTATTCTATTCTATTTGAAATATTTAATTCTATTCACTTTCATACAGGGGTTCACAGAAAATAATAGTTGATGTACTATCTACTAGCTTTAAATTGTGTATTATTTCTGGTACTTTCTAATTGCCAATAGTTTTCTCTTTTAAGCACTGAAAACAAAGGTATGGAAGGAAAAAAGGATCCCTTGTTTTGGCCATCAGAAAACAGCTTCCGACGTTTCACTCCTGAGTCCTTGGCAGCAATCGAGGCAAAAATTGCTGAGAAAAAGAAGCAGCAAGCCGATGTTAACCAGAAGAATAAGGACCAAGATGCTGAAAAAGAGAAACTTTCTCCTCAGCTTGATCTGAAAATGTGCAAAAAACTGCCTTCTCTCTATGGGGATATTCCCGAGGAGCTCATTGGGGAGCCGTTGGAAGATTTTGATCCATACTACAGTGACCACAAGGTTAAAACATAAAAATTGGGGTTTTATTTAATCTTGTCTGCTAAATATAAGAGCTTTCAGTTTTAATTGTTGTGCAGACGGATCTTTGAACATTACTAGCATCTCTTTGTGGGCAGGAGCGCTCCATATTATCTACTGAAAAAGTATTCTTAGTAAACAAGTAGGATTAATTATGAAGATACAATACACTTCTTAAATACACTTTAATAGTAAATATATTCTGGGATAACTGATGCTTTGTTTTCCAGAGCGGTTTCTGTGATGGGGCTGCACTCACTGATGTAAGTTCAACAAACACATGGTTTAGGGATCACCTGGCAGTGCTGAGCTGAAGGTTAGACTTGATGGTCTTAGGGTCAGTTCCAACCAGAGATATTCTTTGCTTCAGTGCTGTCAAGCAGTAGATCCCACTGGAATTGCTGACTTACAACAGACGCTTTGGCTGAATTTAGAATACTATACAAACTCGGAGGGACATTTGAGGTATTTCCAGTACTCTGTGCAGTCAACGTCTGTACTTTCATCGTAGTAAATTAATTTTCTTTTCTTTTAGGTCTCATAGTCTTTGTTTATGGCACCATATTTATACATCATATGCTCCATGCTGTTGCAGAGTGTTTGTGTTGTTGCCTATAGGAGTGTGTAAAGCAGATGCTCTAGGGATGCTTTCTGAATGAGATGTCTGTGGGATGATGCTTTGTATTGAGGGGTCTCAATAACAGCAGAAGTTCCCATCTAGTCCTATGTTTATGCCTTATCTGTACTAGCAAGCCAGTGGAACATAACAATTTAATCAGAAAACACAGAGAAAGCTTTGCCCTTCTGAGTTTTTTTCCCTTAAAAGTAATGAACATGACAAAGACAAATAAGGCTGGTTCAGTGGAAGTAATTTATCTACAGGTTGTAGTTTTGATCTGAGAGATTTCTTGTTTACTTTGTATGTCAAATGTACTGAGCTGCCTTACAGTAGCTTCGAGAGAATTTACAGTGTTGCTTGATCATGTACAGATAGCTCAAAATTAAATATTTTGCTTTGACTGGATTGTGTCAGTCCCCCAGAATCTGTATTTTGTAAGTAATCTCTTGTAGCCTATAAAACTACCCAGGAGTAAAGTACTTTTAGGTATGGTTCAAGACCAGGTTGTCTGGGGCCCTGAGAAACCTGATCTAGGGAAGGTATCCCTACCTATGCAGGGGAGTTGGAACTAGATGATCTTTAAGGTCCCTTCCAACCCTGGCCATTTTATGATTAACACCATTGTTGCAGTCCCTGAGTGCTATCCTTTAATTACTTTGACTAAGTGAATATGATCACTTGCTCCACAAATTAATTCCCATTACTATGCAATAATGAACTTTTATTGGTGTGTTTTCTAAGAAATATATCATCAGATCACACCTTCATGTAAGAATACAGGAAAGCTCTACTCGTAGTTGCAGTTAGAGTTCTAGGTGTAGATTTGAAGATCTTAACATCTAGTTTGGTGGCAAAATGTTGTTACACTGAAGTATTTAATGTACTGTGATATATATTTTTTTTTTAATAGACATTTATGGTGTTAAATAAAAGGAGGACTATTTTCCGGTTCTCTGCCACGCCTGCCTTAGGTATATTTGGTCCTTTTAATCCAATCAGAAAACTAGCGATTAAAGTTCTGATTCATTCATATCCTTTTATCAGTTCCCCTTACGTCAGTTTTCAAATATACTCCACCATTTTCTGTCATCCCTCTGTTCATATTAGTAAAACCTTGTGTTGAATCTTATTTTACAGGATCTTTATGTCTTTGAATGTGAATGCATGCTATTAGAAATCACTAAATTATCTGTTCACTTTCAAATAAACCCTAAATTTAAGGCCAATGTATGTTTAAACCCACATACCCACACTTTTAGTAGGTGTGAAGTGAAATTTTGTGATGTTTTTTCCTTACGTGTGGTTTTTGTTACCTGCCCCATAAAGTCAGAAAGCTTTCTGGACTGGTGGCAGAGCTGTAAGAATGTATATAAGGACTCTCAATTTCAAAGGACACTGGTTATTGATAATTAACTTTTTTCAACTGGTTTTCTTAAGCTTAAAAACCCTAGTTCTTACAGAGTTGTAGCCCATTCATCTTTATTCCATGTTTCTGCGGAGAAGAAATGGAGATTTGTAAAGTTTAACATAATAGACTGCAGAGAACTCTGATCTTTTTTTTTTTTTTAAAATGTATTTATATTCCTCATCTCTTCTGTCAAATGTAGCATAGAGTCTGGCATCTGGGCAAGAACAACCCCAGGTACCAGGGCAGGTTGGGGACTGACTTGCTGGAGAACAGTGTAGGAGAAAGGGGCCTGGGAGTCCTGGTGGACAGCGGGATGACCATGAGCCAGCAATGGGCCCTTGTGGTCAAGAAGGAGAATGGTATCTTGTGGTGGATTAGAAGGGGGTGGTTAGTGATCAAGAGAGGTTCTCCTCTGCCTCTACTCTGCCCTGCTGAGACCACATCTGGAATATTGTGTCCAGTTCTGGGTGTCTCAGTTCCAGAAGGACACAGAACTGCTAGAGAGAGTCTAGCGCAGAGCCACAGAGATGATGAAGGGACTGGAACATCTCCCTGATGAGGAAAGGCTGAGGCAGCTGGGTCTCTTGAGCTTGGAAAAAAGAAGCCCGAGGGTGACCCCATTAATGTTTATAAATATGGAAAGGGTAGGTGTCAGGAGGATGGAGCCAGGCTCTGCTCAGTGACATCCAGTGATAGGTCAAAGGGTAACCGGTGTGAATTGGAACATAGGTTCCACATCAGTATGAGAAGGAACTTCATGGTGAGGGTAACAGCCCTGGAAGGGGCTGCCCAGCGCAGTTGTGGAGTGTCTTTCTCTGGAGAGGTTTAAAAGCTGCCTGGCCATGTTTCTGTGCGACTTGATCTAGGTGATCCTGCTGTGGCAGTAGGATGATCTTTTGAGGTCCCTTCCAATCCCTAATGTTCTGTGTTTCTGTGAAATATATTATGTCCTACTAATCTTCTAACTTCCAAGACCATCTTGTTGTTGGTCTGGCATCAGATTCTTTGGAAAACACATGAAAAGTGCTGGTCATTTTGAATGCCAAAGTAGTTATTTGAATATCTATGTGTGTGTTGAGTCTGAATCAGCAGCTCTGTTTAACTGCATTTTTCTATAACATAGCACTTTTTCCTTAACTTAATATTCACATTATTTGTTTGCTGTATTACATGTACTGTGATACTCAATTGTGCTTCCATGGCTGTAGATAAGTTTCCATCTCAACTCGACTGGTCCGAGTAAGTATTACAGTTGCCATTTTTTCATTCTTTTTCTAAGGTAACTAACAGGCTGCCCAGGGCAGAGGCTGAGCTACTGCTGCTGGAGGCATGTAAAAGTCTGCGGATGTGGTGCTGAGGGACATGGCTTAGTGGTGACCTGGCTGTGCTGGGTTAACAGTTGGTCTTTTCCAACCTACAGAATTCTGTGCTCCAATGATTCCATGCTGGACTTATAAAATATTGCGGTGATCTAATTCTGGGGCTTGAAGATTCTCAGACAGGCTTTTGAGGTAGATTGGGATTATTATTTTTATAATTACTATGTCACACGGTCTTCTGTGGACCTTCAGTGCCTTTTCTTGGGGATTTATGCTATGTTCCCGTATCTCTACATAGGATAATTTTACCATCTGGTTTAACACAGAAGGTTGCCCCATTTTTCCTTTTAACGATGAAGCCTTGTAGAGAGACTGTGCAGCAGGATTCCAACTTAATATCGCACATTCTCAGGTAGTAACCTGTATTTCTCTTACAGCTGACTCATGCAAAAAGTACAAAGGAATAAATATTCCTTCCTATATTTCTTGCTGTTTGCTGGGGACATCCCCTGTTCAAAGGTCCGTGTTAGGAAGCCATCTACTTCTGATTTAGTTACGCACTGTGTCCAGTGTAACCCAAATTACTTTTCTAAAATAAAATCTTGAAAAAGTGCCTCAGAGATCTAAAATTTTAATTCCTCTTATTTGGGGGTAAGCAAAGTGATAATAGTAGCTTAATTTTATTGAGGATTTCCTTGAGTTAATGGATTATTTATCACAATAAATGTATAAAATGTGCCAACTTCACGGGTTAAAATAAGGCTTTGCTGTTATTGTTCTGCCAAAATGTTTGGGCTTTGAAGTATTCCAGCGTGCTTTAGAATATAAGCTCAGCCCTTAAAATTCTTCATAGGGAAATGTGAACTATCCTTTTACCAGAAATAACATGGTGTGCTTATGTGAACATAAATTTACATGGAAATCTCACTGAAATTCAGGAAGGCAGCTTCTTATACACGTGATACTTCTGCAAGTAATGTAATGTTCTATTTTACTTTAGGTTTTCTACCTCCATTACCATCCAGTGACTGAATCATAGAAAAGGGAAGAATGTGCTGAATGTGTCTTAGTCTAATTAGTTTCATTTCCATTACTCTCATTTTATTTTTATAACTAATGCATACTTTTCTTCTTAGGTACCTTTTTGCTGGCGTATATACTGCTGAAATATCAATAAAAATAGTAGCAAGAGGATTAGTTTGGAATGAATTTA
This sequence comes from Phoeniculus purpureus, assembly GCA_028565055.1. Classification (NCBI taxonomy): domain Eukaryota; kingdom Metazoa; phylum Chordata; class Aves; order Bucerotiformes; family Phoeniculidae; genus Phoeniculus; species Phoeniculus purpureus. Next base: position 4,250,694 of record JAOXOE010000506.1, read on the forward strand.
CTTTTCTTCGAGATCCATGGAACTGCTTGGATCTTTTCATTATTGTCATAACGTGAGTAAAACTCAGTTGTTCCTTTATACCCATAGAATCATCGTGGCTGGAAAGGGCCTCCAGGATCATCAAGTCCAGGCTTTGTCCCAACAGCTCCCTAACCACTAGACCATGGCCTCAAGTGCTCTAACTACTCAGTTTTGAAACATCTCCAGGGATGAGGACGCCACCACCTCATTGGGCAACCTGTTCCAGTGCCCAACCAGGCACTCTCAGGAAAGCATTTCTTCCTGAAATTCATTCCAAAGCTCCCCTGGCACAACTTGAGGTCATTTCCCCTCATCCCATCATTAGTAATTTGGGAGAAGAGACCAGCACCAGCCTCACTACAACCTGTGATACAAGCTGTGCATCTTCCATTCCACATAATAAACTAAATAGAGTAGAACACTTGTGAAAAAAAAAAAACCACGGACAGAGTGGTCAGGTGGTCAGGCACTGGAATGGGCAGCCCAGGCTGGTGGTTGAGTCCCCATCCCTGGATGTGTTTAACAGTCACTTTGATCTTGTGTTGGGGGAATCTGGTTTAGGGGTGAACTTGTGGAGTAGGGCTGATAGTTTGACTCGATGATCCCAGAGGTCTTTTCCAACCTGAATGATTCTGTGAGTCTATGGTTCTATAGGTCCAGCTCCATGTTGAACACAGGGCTGATTTAGATTAAGTTACTCAGGACCTTGTCCAGTCAAGTTCTGAGTTTCTCTAAGGATGGATGCCGGAAGAAGGGGCTGCACAATGACCAATGTGATCAAGCAAAAGCCAAACCAAGCCAAGCCACTTTATTATCCCGAAGCTAGCTCTTTTATACAGTTCTTAATGAGGCTCATACATATTACAGAAA
>JAOXOE010000506.1:4253975-4281852 GCA_028565055.1 Phoeniculus purpureus
TTTGTGCTTAGGATTGCCTCGACCCAGATGCAGGACCTTACACTTGGTCTTGTTGAACCCCATGAGGTTGGCTTGTGGCCCTGTGCTGGACTCTCTCCACCAGTTCCATGTCCTTCTGGAGCTGAGGGTCCCAGAACTGGACACAAGGTTCCAGATGTGGTCTCACCAGGGCAGAGTAGAGGGGGAGGAGATCCTATGTCAACATACATGACTCAAATAGCTCACCCTAAAACCGTATCACATCAGGCACTTCTCTACACAGACATAGTGCTCTCAGCTAAGGTGGCAGGGAGGGGAAGAACACCAAAACTTAAAGCATTTCAGTTTCAACAGAGTACTTAATTTACAGGATGTTTTAAACAGTCACAAATTCATTACACCCAGATCTGCCACACTAAGGAAAGCCCATGCAAAATAGCACTGCTACCTACAATTAGAACTCCTCAGCGTACCAGGCTCAGATACAAACTCTGTTTTATAGACCACCTCTTAATCAGTTTCCCTTACCAAGATGGAAAGTCAATTTAATTATTTTCTCTGAGATCAGAAGCAACGGTTTTATGAGCCACTCAATGTTTTTGTATTGTCTAGTTACACAAACAGTCAGATCAAGTCCCTTCAGGTTAAATCCCTCCTGGAACTTGAATGTTCTCATTGAACAGTAGCCTCCCGACTGTTTTTACTATTATTTACAAAGCAAAACCCAAACAAGTTTGCACAACCCATTAGGAGAATTGCAAAGAATATAGGCATAAGGAATATCTGCTAGCTCAGCTAGTCCATTTTCCACTTCCTCAGGTCTCCCCCTACCTCTTAGCATCAACCAGTCAACTACCTCCAGCCAGAATGCTCCTGTAAAACAGAAACCTTAACGTTCGGAGCACCAATAATATGTCACAACCCCACATCTGAAAACGCTTAAAGCACTCAGCCTACGTTGAGAAAACCATCCCCCTCCACTCCTATTCCTAACCACATTTTGAAAAGACAAATGACACGTCCACAGATCAGTTCTGCCATTGCATTTGGGCACTGCAGAGTGTTCTTTCACATCAGGAGTTGAGGTCATGTGTTTACATTAACTTCTTAATTAAAAGACCCATCCCTGCCAGGGAAGGTGCTGATTTGAGGAGGACTTGTAACTCAGTTGGAAGGCTGGTTGGAGTGCATGAGGGTTTTTGAGCTGTTCTTTATTTTTAATAACATAAAAGACTGTACTGGATGGGGAGCTCACAGCTCTGGATTTATAGCTGTCTGAGTTTATTACACTGCAAATAACACCACTGCAGAAATGGTCAGTGGTTTATTTGAATCAAGCAGCGCTTCTCGGAGAGATATACATCATGAAAATACCATGCTTCCTTCACTCTGCTCATGCCTCAGGGGAGAGACCACGCGCAGGAGAGGTTCAGAAGGGTTTCCGTAGCAGCTTAAGCCCAAGCCATGGTCATGAGTCTCACTGAGTACCTTTAAACTGGAGCCATGTGTGTTGTAACTGCTAAATTATCACACATAATCCCCTATTCTGTGGGGCTGTCAACAGTCCTTCTTCCATCTCGACTCAGAAGCTGCCTTTTCTGTTGTGGCCTTTATACTGCCCTGAACACGGCAGAAATGTTCCACTTCTTTTCCAGAAGCTAAAGGCTACAGAGACAGGAAAAAAGATTAAACTCTCACACCAAACATCCTCATGACACATTTAGCAAAAGCCCTTTGATCAGACTTAGCAAACGGGGAACTGAATATCCTTGGAAGGCAGCTGGATGCTTTGAATGGAATATTATCTGGGAAGCAATTCGTTTCTCTGCAGTGGCAGGTTACAGATGTAAGAAATAAACTGTCTAAGATCAGCCTGTAGCCAAGATTAAACTATAGCAGTTGCTCCATCACCCAATGACCCTGCCCAGCCAGGAAGGGGGATTGGGAAAAGGAGAGACGATCTATGGGCTGAAATAAAACCAGATTTAATGAAAGAGCAAAACTGCTATTAACACCACTGACAATACAAAGTATAAGAAGTTATACTTAGCCCAGGGAATCATAGAAAAGATAGAACTTGAAGGGACCTTAAAGATCATCGAGTTCCAACCCCATCTGCATGGGCAGGGACACTTTTACTAGATCAGGTTGCTCAGAGTCCCATCCAACCTGGTCTTCAACACTTCCAGGGATGGACCTCCTACAGCTTCCCTGGGCAACCTGTGTCTCACTGCCCTCACACTGAAGAACTTCTTCCTAATCTCAAACCTAAATCTCTCCTCTTTCAGTTTAAAACCATTACCCCTTCTCCACCCTTGAAAAAGGTCCCTCCTGACTTTACTACAGGCCCCTTCAGGTACTAGAAGGCTGCTATGAGGTCCCCCTCAGAGCCTTCTCCTCCTCAAGACAAAGAACCCCAAATCCTTCACAGGACAGATGCTCCAGCCCTCAGATTGTTTTTGTGGTCTCCTCTGGACCGGCTCCAACAGGGCCAAGAAACATTTTTACTTGTGATTTTCAACATTTGGAATTAAATGGCTGAATCTGTTTTCCTTAAAACACTTATTTTCATTTTACAGAGTGAATTACACGCAGTAGTAAACTATATGTAGTGCCCTGAAGTTCTTTCCCTCTTTGCCAACGACATTAAACTCTTCAAGGAAATATGCAATGTAAGCAAGACACACTGAGTTTAATCTTGCCAGACAAAGCCCTTACTCACAGGTATAGATGTGTAGGTTGGAAGGAAGAACCAGGGCTGCCTCAGCACTATTCCTTATCTCTTGCAGACAGAGCTACAGTTAAGATGATTTTGGAAGTATTTTTTGCTCCAAAAGAAAAGATTAGAGTGTGAAATGGACTTTATGGATTACTGTAGGTTTGATTTTGTTTTTCCCTTTATTGAGCTGTTCTGCAGAAGGCAGCAGGTTTGCACATCACGATGAGCTGTACAAGGGGTTTCCTTTAAGTACTTCTTTCTTCAAGGGGGTGAAACTGAGGTTGAGTAACACATGGCCACCGGCTCCTTTTGTCACAGTCAGTAGCCACGGGTGTCGGTGTGGTGCCGGCAACAGCGCGGCAGGTTTCTTTAGAAGATGACACAAATGAGGCAAAACAGAGTAAGCCAGGGACACAAATTTACTACAGCTTGAGTTCAGCATTTTCGTGCCTCTAGTAACAGCACAAGTTCTCGAAAAGACATGTAAATACTAGGAGCCTCATTAATCTGAAAGCATAAGGTGCTACCTGTGCTAAGCTACCAGGCTGTATCATCCCACCAGACCAAGTAACTCTGCCCCTCCGCTCAGCACTTGTGAGGATACAGAGGAGATAGAACCAGATTGTTCCAGGAGTCGCATGGTGGTTATCAAGGGCTAGGGCTGGGCCAGCCACTAGACCAATAACAGACGCTTCTTGCTTCCCAAAGGGAGCAAGGGAGGAGATTTATGCATTTGAAAGGACAATTTAAAAGCTTTGATGAAAATAATAATGACTAAATAAATGAACATATACAAACATATGCAGAACCAATGCAGAAACCAACCAACCCCCTGATATAATCATCTTGTGACCAAGTGAAGCTACAAGTTTGACATTTTAACACTAAAAATGTGTTTTATACTCAACAGCATCTTTCCTTCATTCTTCAGTATTTCACAGAATCATCATAGCTGGAAAGAACCTCCAGCCCTCATCACAACATCTCCCTAACCCCTAGCCCATGCAGTATTTCCATACAGTATTTCACATTTTTCAATTTCAGATCAAATTAAGACCTTTTGAGGTCCCTTCTGATCCCTAATGATTCTCTGATCTTGAAATTCTGATGTTTCACCATATTGGTCCCTTCCAACCTAAACCATGGTTTCCAGAACTACTTCTTTTCTTTTACTCACTTGCCATTAAGCAGAACAGAAAGGGCACTGTGTAGGGACACTTGCTTCGCTTTCGTTACCTCTTTCTTTCTGCACTTTAGTTTAACTGCCCATCTGTACCTCTTGGTAACTTCAAATGAGAAGAGGAAGAAAAATGGTTAAAGGATAAAGAAAATCAAGGTGAAAGTAGAAAGAATTAACCACAATAAAAACCAGACAGAGCTTTTTAAAGCATCTGTCATCCACATATAATTTTAAGTTCTCATTTTTAATGTTTTCCTAAACCGTTTCTAATTCAGCTTTATTAAGAGGACAGCTTTTACTGTCATGTTGCGTGTGCCTATCTACCCCTTCTGCACGAAGATAGCAAATTTCAGCAGTGTGCTCTTGTGGCCAAGAGGGCCAACAGCATCCTGGGCTGGATCAGAACTGGGGTGGTTAGCAGATCGAGAGAGGTTCTTCTCCCCCTCTACTCTGCACTAGTGAGACCACATCTGGAGTCTCGTGTCCACTTCTGGGCCACTCCATTCAAGAAAGACACAGAGCTGCTGGAGGGAGTCCAGCGTAGAGCAACGAGGATGATGAAGGAAGTGGAGCACCTTCCTTATGAGGAAAGGCTGAGGGAGCTGGGTCACTTTAGCTTGGAGAAGAGGAGACTGAGGGGGGACCTCATTAAGGTCTATAAAGATGTGAAGGGAGGGTGTCAGGAGGATGAAGCCAGGCTCTGCTCAAGGTCATCTGGTGATAGGACAAGGGGCAGTGGGTGTGAGCTGGAACAGAGGAGGTTCCATATAAATATCAGAAGGAACTTCTTCCCAGTGAGGGTGACAGAGCACTGGAAGGGGCTGCCCAGGGGGGTTGTGGACTCTCCTTCTGTGGAGACATTTAAAACCCACCTGGATGTGTTCCTGTGTGACTTGGTCTAGGTGATCCTGTTGTGGCAGGAGGATTGGACTGGATGATCTTTCAAGGTCCCTTCCAATCCCTAATGTTCTGTGATCTGCAGGAGCTGACAACTTCTGATTTTATTATTCCTTCATTTATTCTTTTTCCTATTAGATATCTGTGCTCGAATGAATTATTCCAATGAAATACTGCTCTGTGCGAACAGTTCCGGTCCTGAGTAAGTGAACAAAACAGCTTTAGTACTCTTAGTTTTTCCTTCTGATGTTGAACTTTAATTTTTGTTCTAAAGTAACGATGATGACTTTTTACAGGAGGGTGAAGTGTGAGTCTTACTAAACTGAAAACCAGATATGTCACATCAGAAAAAGAATGAATTAGGAGGGTGCAAGCAATTAATGTCCTTGGTTGTTAACCACTGAAGAGACAGAGTGATATAAAGAAGGAGTGGAACAGATCTGTAAAGAATTGAGATGTTAATAAATTCTCCTCATCTTGCAGAATTATTAAAAATTAAATACATTTCTGTTTCTTCCCCCTCTCCATGTATTTGCTTCACATCATCAGTGGAAAGTTTCTGTCCATCAGAAACGAAACAAAACAAAGCAAGAGTTTCCATCTAGTTTTTTTAGTAGACAAATGACTTTCTAAAACTGCTGTAAATCAGCCCTTCTGACAGAATTATATCGGTGAATAATGAAATACACTCTGAACAAATCTCTATTTGATGTTGTGCGCTCGCTGCTGTCAGGTACAATCTAATACTGCAAGTAAGTATTGTTTAACATTTCTTCTGTGGTTAGGAAGGAATGCCCGGAAAACTATACTTGCCGCAAGATTGGGAAGAACCCTGACTTTGGTTATACAAGTTTTGATCATTTTGGCTGGGCTTTCCTTTCTTTATTCCGTCTGATGACACAGGATTGCTGGGAGCGTCTCTACAGACAAGTAGGTGCTTTTATTACCTGCTAGAATGACTGTAGACACCCACCTAAGTCTAAAGACTTGGAGCTTTATAGCCTCTAAAAAGTCTGCACCTCTTTTAAGATTACTGATAACCAATTCTTTTCAGAGCAGTGTCATTATTAAGGAAGTAGCTTCAAGTGACTAAGCTGGAAAAAGGGGTAGATTGAGGCTGGAGAATCTGAGGGTAGTGGAACCCTGGAACAGGTTACTGAGAGAGGTGGTGGAGGCTCTATTCCTGGAGACATTTGAAGTCAAGCTTGATGGGGCTCTGGGCAATCTGTTCTAGTTAGAGATACACACAGATACACAGATCATTACAGGTTGGAAGGGCCTCCAGGGTGGTCGAGTCCAACCCATCTGCTCAAGCAGGAGCATAAAACCTAACACAGGTTACACAGAAACACATTCAGACGGGTCTGAAAAGTCTGCAGAGAAAGAGATTCCACAACCTCTGTGGGCAGCTCATTCCAGTGCTCAGTAACCCTCACAGTAAAGAAGTTTTTTCTCATAGTGACATGGAACTTCCTGTGCTCCAACTGAAATCCATTGCCCCTTGTTCTATCACTGAGCACAAGTGAAAAGTGATTGTCTCTTTGTTCTTGACACCCAGCCTTCATGGATTTATAGGCAGTGATTAAGTCCCCTTGTAACCTTCTCCAAGCTGAAAAGTCCTGGATCTCTCAATCTCTCCTCATAAGGCAGGTGCTCCAGCCCCCTAATCATCCTCATGGCCCTCCACTGGACTCTCTCAATCAAGTCTCTATCTCTCTTGAACCGTTAAACAAAAATTAAAGTATAAGTAATCAGTCTAAATATTGGCTCCATTTCTCTAATTGTAGCATCTTTTTCTGATTGTTAGAATATCCTTCATTTCATGCTTATTGCTGAGTTTTATTAATTTCTTTTGTAGCCACCAGTGTATCTGAAGTTGTCTTCTCTAGACTTAAGTGCTGATGATAATTTGCACAATTTTAAAGAGATATTTAATTTTAAGAAGTGTTTTTGTTAGTAATTTTTTGCAATACCTGGCATCACTATGAAAGTTTGGTAGTCTGTTACATAAACAAAAAACATTGCTTGATCACAAAGACCTTTTTAAGAGTTGAAATGTATTTACTTGAAGGCCAGAGGAACTTGTGAGTGGATGTCTTTCTAGATCTTCTGGAGGGGCTGTTTAGTTTGAGGAAGAGGAGGCTAAGAGGAAACCTCATCACTCTCTACAATTATGTGAAAGGACGTGGTAGAGATGTTGGTGCTGGTCTCTTCTGACAGGTAATTAGCAACAGAACCAGAGGGAAGGACTTGAAGCTTCAACAAGGGTGTTTTAGATTGTACATCAGGAAAAAATTCTTCTTGGAGAGAGTGGTCAGGCACTGGAATGGGCTGCTCAGGGTGGTGGTTGAGTCCCCATCCCTGGATGAGTTTAAAAGACACTTAGATGTAGTGTTGGGGAATCTGTGTTAGGGGTGAGCTTGTAGAGTAGGGTTGATGGTTGGAGTCAGTGATCCGAAGGGTCTTTTCCAACCTGAATGATTCTGTGATTATGTATAACTTAGACCAGAGGTAGACCCTACTGTTGTTTCATGAAAGCAGTGCAGTATGTTGAACTATTGTATTGTACAGAGAAAGTTAGTTGTTGAAAGTGACTTTGACATTCTGGTGTAGATGTGAGTTTGTTAAGAATTTATTGCAACCTTTACCTTTTTTTACAGGTTATCCGCACATCTGGAAAGAACTGCGTTTTTTTCTTTCTAGCAGTTATCTTTTTATGTGCATTTTATCTCTTCAATCTGATCTTGGCTGTAGTAACTATGGCGTATGAGGAGCAAAATAGAGCTACTGTTGCTGAAACACAGGCAAAGGAAAAATTACTTCAGGATGCCAAACAAATTCTAGAGAAGGAACAGGTTTGTCAATTATTATGTGTAGTATTTAATGTGTGGTTCCACATGTTTTCTACTCTTTTTAGATTGGGGAAATACAGTTTTTAATTGAGCTTTTACTTCTTACAGTACTTTCAAGCACTTAATCTTTCTGTCTCTTTAAAAACACAGTACTATACAGATATATATTTATACATATGATAGAATCATATAATGGCCGATGTTGGAAGGGACCTTAAAGATCATCTAGTTCCAACCCCCCTGCATAGACAGGCACGTCTTCAATCAATCAGGTTACTCAGGGTTCCAGCCAACCTGGCCTTCAACACTGCCGGGGATGGGGTAGCCACAATTTCCTTGGGCAACATGTTCCAGCATCTCACTACCCTCACAGGAAAGAATTTGTTCCCCATGTCCAACCTCAATCTCTGTCTTCAAGTCTGTTACCCTTTCCCCCTGTCCTCTCGCTATGCACCCGTTGCAAAAGTCCTACCCCAGCTTTCTTGTAGCCCACTTCAGCTATTGGAAAGCTGCTAGAAGGTCACCTGGGAGCCTCCTCTTCTCCGGGCTGAACAACCCTAACTTACTCAGCCTATTTGTATTGAGGAGGTGCTCCAGCCCTCTGTTCATTTGAGTTGCTCTCCTCTGGACACCTTCCAGGAGCATTATGTCCTTCTGTTGGGGACTCCAGAACTGGACCCAGTACTCCAGGGGTCTCACAAATGCAGAGTAGAGGAGGAGAACGCCTTGACTGACTACCACTGCTTCTTCTGATGCAGCCCAGGACACAGTTGGCTTTCTCTGAGCTACCAGTGCACACGGCACTGTTCAGCTTCTGGTCCACCACCACCCCTAAGTCCCTTTCCTCAGGGCTGTCCTCAATCCTTTCTCCTCCTGATCTATATTTGTGTTTGGGATTGCCTGGTCTCAGCTGCAGGACCTTGCACTTGCCCTTGTTGATTTCTATAAGAGTAAAAGGATGCACCATAATATTCTGTAAATTATATATAAAATACACTATCATAGAGTCATAGAATCATTTAGGTTGGAAAAAACCTTCTAGGTATTGAAGTTCAACCATTACCCATACCGAGTGCACTGCTGAACAATGTCCTTTACCCTTTCCCTCATCCACTAGGCAGCTCACTTTGTCGAAGTATGAGATCAGATTTGTCAAGCAGGACCTGCCCTCATTAACTTGGCCTGTTCACCTGGTTATCTTGTAAATGGTGCAAAAAACCACTGAACATGGATTTGTTCCATAGCCTTCCCTAGCACTGAGGTCAGACTGACAGTTCCCTTGTTCTCCAGACCCTCCTTCTGGACCTTCTTGTAGTTAGGTGTCACATTTACTCATCTCCAATCCACTGCAACCTCCCCATTTAGCCAGGATTGCTGATATCTGAATATCTGATATCTCTTGTCTAAAGTGTTGATGACAAACTTTAATTGCAGTAGCTGATATGTAACCGTACTTTGTCTTTCAGTATTGTGAATGTACCTTTTTATAGTAGTTAGATGTTTGAAAGGTAGGAATTGTTAGTGCAACTCAGAGAGTAGAATAACTGTCATTAAACTGTACGTGATTCTATTCATTGGCATTTTCCTCATTCTAATAGTCCTTTCGCTGCTTCTCTTACAGTTATTGGCTTCTGTAGAAGGTCATAAGGCCACACACATCAGCTCTGAAATGTCGGTTGCTGACTTGAAAAATTCAGGAGAAAAAGAGACGAAGACAGGCAAACTTATTTTAGGTGACCGTGACAGAATGGACAGTATATTTGATTCACAGCCAGGTCGCTGCCACAGGAAGCTTGTAAGTATTTGGAATAGAAGATGTGATATGACAATTTGATAAGCAGAAAAGCTTTCTTTAAAGCTTGCTTTATTTGTAATTCTCCCACCCCACCCCTTTCTTCTCTTTCTTCCTTTTATTTTTGGCTGCATTGAATTAACTTCATATTTTAAAGCAAACTGAAAGTTAGTCTTGGGGGCTAGAGTAAGACTGCACACACTGGGCTCTACGAATGTTGGTATGTCGTAGTAAAAAATGAGGAAAAGATAAAAAGAGGAAGGTTTAGCGCATGATCCAAGCAGTGTGAGGTGCTCCAGTGTAGACTTCTACCGTCATTAGTCAAATAAATATAATCTGCAACAAACATGGTAGTTTGTTTCATGTTATGGCAACTACTTGTAGTACTAGCTCTGCTGCAACTGAGCACTCTTCACTCAATGCACTCTTCTAATCATAAAGAGACGTGAAAGATGCTAAATCAAAGAGAAAACAGCATATTGGGTAGAAAGGACGTAACCAGCTCTACAAAAACTTGGACTCTTTGTCGATTGCGTATCTCTATTTTACATCTCAATCTGTTAGAATACTTGTCATCACCAGTTATTCGGCTAAAGCTCAATAAGCAGCAGTAACTGGTTCAGTGTTGACGGATGCTCTTAACCTTTCTGAAAACAGTAGGTCAGAACACTTCTGAGCAAACATGAATTTCAAGAAGACTGAGGGCTCCGGTTAGACCAGCACACAAATTTTTCTAGGTTTCTCTCCTCTGAGACACGAAACAGTACAGGAAGGAATGAATTGACAAGTTGCACTGGAAACTGGGATGTGATTAGAATAGCTTGAGTCTTCTGGATTCTGGAAAAAAAACCAGATAGAATTACGAATTCATTTTATATGTCTGTTCCATGATAGTTCTATTAGCTAAAATCTGCTTAGCTTTTCAAGTCATTAAAATAGAAGAGAGACAAAAATTATTGTTAAACCCCTGAGACCAAGGATGTCAGTTTCATTCCCTGAATAACAATTTTATAGAGTGTTCTCTTAAAAAATAATGTTATTGTAATAATTTGAAGTAATTATGTGTCATATCTATATACCCTCCCTGCAAAAAGAAAATGAAAGCAGTCAAGTTGTGCTTGAAAGGGACTATTGAGGTACTATGCATTCTGCTGTGGTCAGTCAGTAAATCCCTCCCAGCTGACAGCTCTAATTATGTCCTCCGATACTGGAAGCTTCGTTCTTTCTGGTTTTCTCTACCAATTCTGTACACTCAGTGCTTTACAATACTAACTTAGTCTTCAAAAAGTGTGTACATGTGTGTTTTGGGGGTATTAGTGCATCATGAACTGAATATTTGCTGGTAATTTAGTGTGTCCTGTAAGATACAGGGGTGGGTGGTCTGTCCTTCAGTGCACATCAGGAACACTGAGTTTACTGGTCTGTAATTTTTAATGAGAATAAAAGTTGTCCCATTCCTAGTTCCAGGAAGATGCTGCAGAGATCTGGACAGGCTGGGACAATGGGCAGAGGCCAATAGGATGAGGATTAACAGAGCCAAGGGCAGGGTCCTGCACTTTGGCCACAAGAACCCTGCAGCTACAGACTGGGAGATGAGTGGCTGGAGAGCAGCCTGGCAGAGAGGGACCTGGCAAGACTGGGTGACAACCGGCTGAACAGAGCCAGCAGGGTGGCATGGAACGATCTTCTTTGCTCCCCTGTTAACGATCCCATACGTCTTAGATAATGACATCATTACTGTTGTGAAATATTTTCCAAAGGAAAGAACTTCAAAAGTGCTTGTAGTTTTGATGAGGTGTCTTTTGCCTAAAAGGCAAACACACGGTATTGTTGCATTGGTCTTTCAGCAAGGTAAGGTCTCATTGCAGTATGTAGTCAAAAAGGCACTTACCTTACATTGGATTGCCATTTATTGATATTCCCTTGTTATAACATCCTCTGTTGTCTTTCTAACCAAAGACGCAGATACTGTTGTCCTACGAGTTGTCAGTGGACTCTATTAATGATCCTTTTCGAAAGCAGAGGTTAATGAGCGCCGCCACTATTATCACAGATAATTTGGGTAAGTCGTTCTTTAGTGGTTTTCCTCTGGTGATTGTGTAACTCGACCTAAGCGATCAAAATGCCACAGTCAGCATTATTATTTTAAAAGGCAGTAGGGGAAAAGAGGCTGCAATGAAATGTGAGTTTCAGTAAAATACTCTCATGTCTACATAATTGTAAGCGTAACTTGCAGTTCTCCAGGGTGAATCATGCCTGACCAACCTGATTGCCCTGTACAATAAAATGACTGGGGTTTGTGGATGGGGAGAGAGCAGTGTTTCCGTTCATCCCAGAGTAGGATCTTTTCTATGGCTGTCTTGTTCTTCCTACTGTGATACTGCACACAAGACGCTCTTCTTCTTTGTCATTTAGAACTGCAAGAGTCAAAACTGAAATGCCCTTTGTTATTGAGACGCTTTGTTCGGAAGTTTCTAATTTGGGATTGTTGTCCGTGCTGGAGCATTGTCAAAGAGAAGATGAAGTTGATCATTTTGCATCCATTTGTTGATCTCTTAATCATGGTTTGCATTATTGTGAATACCTTTTTCATGGCTCTGGAGCACCCTGCCATGGATCCTTTTTACCGAAACATGATTTGTATAAGTGACAAGGTGGGTCTATGTAAGAGTAAACGTGGAGATGAGAACCCTGTATTTAGACTGGGCCAGTCCTATAAGGAGATTTATTTTGTCAATGACTTGTTGCTAAATTTCTTTTTCCTTTTTCCAGGTTTTCACCCTGATTTTTACAGCAGAAATGATTGTGAAGATCATTGCTTTAGATCCTTACAACTATTTTCAGCAGAAATGGAATATTTTTGATAGCATAGTTGTTATGATCGGCCTTATAAGCTTTAAGGAAAATCTGTCATATTTCAGGCTGGTAATTATTTCTTTATTCTTTTTTTTAAAGTGCATGTGTTGTATGGATCTGTTAAATTCCCCCGCCCCCCTTTCAGTGAAATACCCTCAAATTGTTTTATTGATGTTATCGTAGTTGTAAATAGTAAGCCAATGTGAATGTTTAATTAGAATGAATATTAAATAGTAACTACATTCAGTATGTTTCTCAAACTGGATATTGGAAGCTACAAATCCTCTGGTACTATATGCCCTGAAAGATTCAACCTAGCAGAGAGTTCACTGGTTCTCTCTTAGGTTTCCACAGTGGCTCTGCTAACTTACATTTCAAGTATTCAGTTAGAGCTTAAAGACAGTGAAGTGAGTGAAGGTTTCTTTTCCTTTTGAGCTGAGATTTGTAAAATAAAATAACTTTCCTCAAGGATTAGCCCCTGAGGTCTCCTCAAGGCTTTCCTCCACCTTAGGGAAAAGTAGGAGGAGCGCTGATTTGTCTATGCGGAATGTTAAGCTTCTGCTTAAGTCCTTATCGTGTAATTAGAATTTAAATGAACTAATTTTCTCGTTCCCTCTAACACTCTTCATAGCTTTTCAGAGTCATCACTCCTGGAAATTCAGCTGATTTTTGTTTCATCTTGTGCATCATGACTGTGACATTTTAACAGCCCTGAATTCTAATTTAACACAAGATGCCCTTATTACTCATGCGGGTGCATAGAACAGATCCCACCCGGCTTTTCAGATCTGGTTTCAAGTCTGAGAAGTAGAAAAGTAGTTGTTTCCAATTTCTGATTACATTTGATTTAATCTAAACCACAGTCATTTCATAAGCTCCATCCAAGCACTTCTAAGCCTCTTTATTGTTCCTCTTGGTGTTATACCTACTAATACTAGCAGCACTCTACACATCCTCATGACTTACAGCACAAGTGATTTGAAAGCTTTGTGTGGCAGTTCTCTCTTCTCAATAGCATTATTAACATATTGAATATTTCTACATGTTGAAACAACTGAAGATCTTTATTTGGGGAAAAATTGTGATGGAATTAGTGCAGTAATGACGGCGTGATAAATGCAAGGTCAGAGTTTTTTATATGCGTGTGCTGTCTATGCAGAGTTTGCCGCTCACATTGTTCTCTTTTTTATCACTTACAGCTCAGGATCTTCAAATTGGCAAAGTCCTGGCCAGCCTTAAACACTCTTATGAAAATAATTCTAAACTCAGTCAGTGCTCTGGGTAACCTCACTCTGGTTTTGATTATCACTGTATTTATTTTTGCTGTAGTAGGAAAGCAAGTTTTGGGCTCCTATTATATTTTAAATGCCCGTAATATAAGCACCGATGAGAAATTACGCTGGCATATGAAGGATTTTTTTCATTCATTCCTGATTATATTCCGAATATTATGTGGAGAATGGATTGAAACCATGTGGGAATGTATGCAAGTGGCTGAAGAAAAGATGTGTCTTCCCATTTTCTTGCTAGTCCTGGTGATAGGAAACCTAGTGGTGAGTTTCAAGCTGTTTTTCAATCCCTGCTGTATGCATCCAGCTGCATCTTTTTTTCTGGGTCAGACTGTATCATCTGAAGGGTGTTCACACTGTTCTCTTTTCTAGATATTACTACATACATGTTTTCCTCCATCTTTTATATGTCTGTTATATATGTGTTATGAGAGAGCTGGGGCTATTCAGCCTGGAGAAAAGAAGGCTCTGGAGTGACCTTCTTTTGACCTTCCAGTACCTGAAGGGAGCCTACGTGAAGGCAGGGAAGGTCTTTTCAAGAGGGCTTGTGTGGATAGGACAAGGAGCAATGCGTTCAAGCTGGGAAAGGAGAGGTTTAGGCTGGATGTTAGAAACAAGTTCTTCAATGTGAGGGTAGTCAAGGCTGGAATGGGCTGCCTGGGGAGGTGGTGGGGCCCTATCCCTGGAGTCATTTAAGGTCAGGCTTGATGAGGCTCTGAGCAACTTGACCTAGGTAGAGCTGTCCCTGTATAGAGAGGTCAGACTAGATGACCTCTAGAGGTCCCTTCCAGCCTAGAACATTCTATGATTCTGTGATTTATATAACAGTTATATGTTATATATATGTGTGTATGTACCTATATGTTAAATAGATGTTTCCCTCTGTCTTTTTTTTTCTTTCCCCTGTCTTTCTCACATAAGAGGTAGCTCCTAAACAAAATACACAAAATTATTCCTTTTACTCAGAGAGTAGCCGTGCAGAACAGTTGATAAAATGGTATCTGACTTCTTTATCTTTTGTGTTGCTAGGCTCAGTAACTAAGCTCTTCAGTGCTTTCTATTCTTACCAACTGTCCTGGTTTTTAGAGTTAGAGGCAGAACCCCTACAGGGAGATTCTGTTTAATAGGATAATTTTAGAATAAGAGAGATCAGGCAACTGGAATAAAATGCTATATCTTTAATAGGGGAAAATAAGAGGGTTAATGAGAGGAAAGAGATCTACTACTAGATCTAATATATATGTACTGGAAGATGAAATAGTTCTCATCTGCTTGGTTTGTTGGTCACTAGCAGATCCTTTATGATGGTGGTGTTATTAGAATGTATTCCACTGATTTACTACTTACCTGCCTCCTTAGACATAAAGACCATCAGGATGTGTGAAAATAGATTTGGCCTTAAAGGGTCTGCCACAGAGGGGGGATGAGGGGATACAGGTGAGTTATGGGGCTGGAAATGGGGCTGAGTGGCTCAGGATGGTGGCCCTTGAGGCTGAGGGGGTAAAGAATGTGCCTCATGTGGCTCAGAGATGCTTCATAGGGCTGAGGTGGGCTCTGGGACTCAGGGGAACACCCCATGAAGCTGCTGTGAGGCTCAGGCTGATGCTCCATGGAGCTAAGTTAGGTTCTGAGGCTCAGGCGGATACCTCATGGAACTGTTGTTGGGCTCAGGAGGATGTCGCATATTGCTGAGGTTGGCTGTGGGATTCAGGGTGATGCCCCATTGGGCTGACATGGGGCTCAAGGAGACACCCAATAGGCCTGCATTGAGCTGTAGGTCTCAGAGTGATGCTTTGTGGAGCTGCTGTGGGTCTCATGCAGATGCTTCAGAGGGCTGTATTGGGCTTCAGGTCTCAGGGAGCATCCCTTGGGCTGAGGTAGGGCTCAGCTGCCATGGACTGTAGATCTTACAGAGATGTCCCAAGGAATTGGGGTAGACTGTGTGACTCAAGGAGATGCCCTGTGAAGCTGCTTTGGGGCTAAGGGAGATGACCTGTGGGGCTCAGTGGTGGGAAGTATCAGAGGACTGCAGCAGAGTGTTGATTGTCCCTTAGCAGCTATGGATGTGTGCTTGGGAAGGGGATTTAGGAAGACCCAGTGGGATTAGGTCCTGCACTGCATCCTATACCAGTCCATGTCATGAGTAGCACAGTTCTAGATATGGAGTTAGGGACAGGGCAGGGCAGTGGGATTAGTAGAGTTTGTTTTATGGTTGGAGTTGATGATCTTAAAGGTCTTTTCCAACCTAAACAATTCTGTGATTGACCACCCTCACTTCCTTCCTTTTTATCCTGCCACTCCTTCCAGAAGGAGCCATATCATTCTGTATTAATATTTCAGTACAATAGTGAATAGTTTCATTGCAGTGGTTAAAGAAAGCAAGGTTGAGATTTCATTATCTAAGGAAGTCTTCTGAAATGTTTTTTCTATTAGCAGAAGTGTCTCCAACTTACTTTAACTATTTTAAGGTGCTCAACCTATTCATTGCCTTGCTGCTGAGTTCCTTCAATACTGACCCCTCAGGGGGACAAGAGGAACCTAGAAAAATGACTAAGAGTCAGATCGCCATTGCACAGATTCACAAGGGCCTGCGGTCTGTGAAAGCCAGAATTTGTGACCACTGTGGCAAAAAGACAAGAAGAAAACATAAAACATCAAGCAAAAAGAAGACTTCAGTGAAAACTTCTGCCAAAGACGTAGAGAACAACTATGCCATGGCAGATGTTGGAAAGGATCTAGACAACAGTTGCTTTGACGTTGAGAATTACGATACTGAGGAGAGTTCCTCAGTAACAAGGAAATATGAAGACATCGCAACACGTCGTAACACCTGTATTCCCATTTTAGAGTCTGGGACTTACACTGATGAAGGAGCTGATGAGCACAGTGTATGCACTGAACCAGAATTCACAAAGCAGGTAAGGAATATTCATATTTGAAAAATTATTGTGATCTGTAAACAGAATCTCTAAGACTCATCAGTAAATGTTATTCCTACAGTCATTTCTGCCATTCTGCTTCCTTCTTTCTTCCACTAGCTTCAAAATTCAAGAGCTACCAACTAGTCTTAGTTATTCAGTAACAGATCTTTTAATCCACTTCATCATCTCCTTATCAATAGCTGTAATCCTGCTTTTGTATTTGTTTCCATTTATTGCTCTCGATTGCTTTGATCATGACAGAAATCATTTCTTTTTGTCTCCTTTGCTTTACAGGTGGCAACTGGACGCCTCCTGTTGCTTACATGTTGCTTCTCAGTTGCATGAAATCCAAAGGGGATGCAAATAACAGCTTCAGCTTAAAAAAACAATAACAAATTCTTTGTGTTTTTTCATTCTCCCATTCTTTATGATAATTTGGACTCCCCTTTGTATCTCTTGAATTTGTTGTGTTGGGCAGGGTTAAGCTCAAGTGTTAGGTACTTAAATACAGATTCCTCTGTGCTGGTCAGGCACTTGTACTGCCCTGGTAGTCAATAGTGATACAATCCATTTGCCTGTACGTGGGCATTTACAGATGTTTGGGATACTTCAGGTGTCTACCACATCTACATAGGATTGATAATCAGGATACTAGAGCTATAGGAAGTCCTTTTGGCATCTGGAGGCCACCGGTACATAGAAACACCTCAGATAACAATAGGTATCAGCCTAGCCAGAGCGGGCAATGGCAGTAGAAAGAGGATGGTGGGGTTATGGAGAGCATGGAGAACAGTGTCCCTTCTCCAGGCTCTCCCAAAATCAGCCCTTTGCTGTAGCCAGGGGACTCTTTGAAGATGAAGGATGCTTCTAGACTCAAGTTTTCGCAGCCATGGATGCACTAGAACAGGCTGCCCAGGGGAGTTGTGGAGTCTCCTTCTCTGGAGACGTTTAAAACCCGCCTGGATATGTTTCTGTGTGACTTGGTCTAGGTGATCCTGCTGTGGCAGGGGAATTGGACTAGATGATCTTTTGAGGTCCCTTCCAATCACTAATGATTCTATGATTCTATGATTTTCTGTCTGCTTCAAGCACAATCTGGAGTTACTTGGAATTTTTAGTGGCAAGAGGACTGAGGGCTGACTGGGAACTCTTAGCTCTTCTGCCTGTATCTAGAAACATGTTACTGGGGTTCCAGATGCAAACTGGTCATCAATACTTAGATGACTGGATGCAGGAATCCAGTGAGTTAAGTGAAATCTAATACTTTTCTGCGGTGTAACTACAGGACCACAGTATTTGAAACTGAGGAAGAAACCATTCCTTTATATCCCTTTGAGTGTTATCAGTCTAGTTGTCTGCAAAAAGACAAACATTGAATTTTGTGGATGTTTTTGAGTCTGTTAAAGAATTTTGTCTTTTAAGAATGACCATGAGGAATAAAAATGCTGAAAATCAACTGGTTCTTGTTATTTCACACAGGGGGAGAGGTTAAGACGCAGAGAGCAGTGCTGGAGTTCAAGCAGCTTCAGTCATTTTACTGGGACTTCTGGAAGTATAAGTGGTTTTTTAGAAGTGCACCAAAAGAGAGAGAAAAAAGAGGTAATTCTACTTTTATCTTGTGGAATATGGTAGAGAGGGAAAATGTCACTGTGGTTCTCTCATTCATCAATGACAGAACAAGCAGGGATTTCCCTGCAAAGACAGTACTTCTTTCTGGAAGTAATAACAGCTTCAAGCGTGGAGGTTAGTCTTTCATAATCAGTCAAGGCTAACAGCATAACACAATCTATTCCTCTGCACAAAAGCAGTGAACAGAAGTTAATCACAAGACACATTCTCTTTAAACATACCTGATACAATTTTTATGGATGATTCTGTTTACTGTCATTCTTGGATGCAAATATAGGTTGTCTAGAAATGGTTTCCAAATAATCTCATACTATTTCTGGTCTAGACACTTAGTTTATTTCAGTATAGTACAGTCCACATCAAAGAGGAGAGGAATCATGGCTTGCCACTGGTGATACGTTAAACTGAATGGAAGTTCAGCCACTCTCCAAGTCAAACGACTTCAGTGTTTTCTGGTTTTAGATCAAGTTGCCAGAAGTTTTGTTTGTTATACATTATTCATACTAAAAATAATTAGAAATGTTAAAATCCTCATAACTTAAATTAATCCATTTTTATCTAAGGTGAATGTTTCTGTGGTCCCTAAGTTAGTAGAGCACTCTATTTGTCAACCTCCCTGCTGGATTAGGCTGAGGCAGCTGGGTCTCTTTGGCTTGGAAACAAGGAGAGTGAGGGCTGACATCATTAATATTGATAAATACATCAGGAGGATGGAGCCAGGCTCTGCTCTGTGGCACCCAATGATAGGACAAGGGGCAATGGATGTCAGCTGGAAAAGAAGAGGTTCCACATCAATATTAAAAGGAACTTCTTCCCGGTGAGGGTGACTCCCAGGGGAGTTGTGGAGTCTCTTCCCTGGAGATGTTTAAAACCTGCCTGGACATGTTCCTGTGTGACTTGATCTAGGTGATGCTGCTGTGGCAGGGGGGATTGGACTACATGATCTTTTGAGGTCCCTTCCAATCTCCAGTGTTCTCTTTCTGATCGCTATCCTCATTCCTTCCATTTCCATGTCATACAGAACACTTAGACTTTATAGCTAATAGACTCCTTTACTGTTTTATTGCTGTTTCTTTAATACTTGTTTTCATTATTGTCTTTAGGTTACCTGACAATGGCCACAGCTCTTTGAGATGTGTAAACCCATCCGTACCTTTCTTTCCTACTAGGCTTTCCCAGCTCCAAGTCTTTTGAGAGACAGTTTGTATCTCTGAAAATGAGAAGAGAATTGGACTGAAGAAATCAGAGTTTTCTCTAGAGGACAGTTGTAGCATATTAGAATCTTATGAAGCCTTTTCCTTCCTGCCAGTCTAATGTAGGCGACAAGGAGAAATCAAGAAACTTATTAAATTCAAGTCATGGAAACAAAGAGTAGGGATTAGCTTGTTCTGTTTTATTATTTCTCATTTGATTTTGGTAATTCAGCAACGCTAAGATAATTTCACAGAACCATGGAATTGTGTAGGCTGGAAAAGACCTCAATGATCATCAAATCCAGCCTGTGACCTAACACCACAGTTTATACACTGCAGATTTTTGATGGAGTTGTGTGATAACTTTCGTTTCTTTTAAATCTGGTAACATATTAATGAAAACCAAGTAAGTTCTCTGCCCTTTTTCTATGCAGAAGCATAATTCTGGTAGCTATTCTGAAGCCAGTACTGTGGACCCAGTTACGCCTGTGGAGATGCATTCCCAGCCTGAAAAGTCACACCTACCTAAGGACTGCTTTGGAGAATGTAAGAGTGTTTTATGGTTTGTGGCGATACCGCATGAACCAGTATTCAAGGTTCTCTGTTTGCAACATTTCTAAACTGTCAGAACCTATTTGCCTGCAACATATAGAAGAAGCAAATAAATATATCTGAAGCCAGCACAGAACTGGAGCAGGGTTGGGGTGCCTGAACACAGGCATTTAGTATCATACAAAGTGCCTGAAAGTGTGGAATAGAACAGCTGACAGAGCTGTCATAGAAGCTGTAGGAGAGAAGTGGGTGTTGCGGAGTCTCCTTCACTGGAGACATTTAAGACCCGCCTGGATGTGTTCCTGTGTGACTTGGTCTAGGTGATCCTGCTGTGGCAGAGAGATTGGACTGGAAGATCTTTGAGGTCCTTTCCATTCTCTAATGTTCTGTGGTTCTGTGAAGTGCAGAAAAGAGAAGAAAACAAGTTTTTTAGATGGACGGCATTTTTTGGATGTTTTTCCATGTGTGAGTTGATCTCTTAAAAGAGATTGTCATACTTTATTTTTGTCTTTTCATGAGCTTTAGCTTGTTTCAGCCACAGCACCACCCCATAGCTAGATCAGCCCGTTCTTTGTATAGCATGTAGAAGCTCATTTTAACATCTTACATTTCCATGTCTCCACATTTTCCATGGAACCGATACCCTGCTCTTTCTCTTTGCAGGTTGTGTTGACTGTTGCCCATGTTGTGCAGTGGATATCACGAAGTTTCCCTGCAGAACTTGGTGGAATTTTAGAAAGACCTGCTACAGAATTGTTAAACATAGCTGGTTTGAAAATTTCATCATTTTTATTATAATACTGAGCAGCGCAGCACTGGTAAATTTAATGTAATTTATCCAATTTTCAGTGGTTGTCAGCAAAAGAAAAAGATCATTTTATTAATATTTAATTAATTTCTTCTACTTTCATGCTCCTTTCCTCAGGGAGAGATAAGAGTGTAGTGAATGTATCCCTTGGCAGTTATAAGGCTCTTGCTGACTTGTGTAAAATATTTAAGCGTATGGAATCATAGTCTACTTTATAGAACATAGCTCTTCACAATGAGGAGGATAAACCAGAGTCTGACATTACTTAGCACAGCATAAAAAAATAAGAATACTTCTAAATTCCTAAAGCAGTCTCATTGCTCTGTAAAAATATTGTTGACAATCATCCAAACATTAAGACAATCAGAATCTGAAAGTGGAGATGGTTGTAAACTTGGAGGTGACTTGACATTGTGGTGTTACCCTGATGATGTCTAGGCTGGATCTGGCCAGCCTGATCTAGGGTGGGATGTCCCTACCCATGGCAGGGGTATTGGACTAGATGATCTTTTGAGGTCCCTTCCAATCCCTAATGATTCTATGATAAAACATCTGAACTGTTTTAAAACTGAATTCTGAAATTTCAGGCATTTGAAGATATTCACTTGAAGGACAGAAAAACAGTGAGAAGGATCCTTGATAGTGCTGACAAAGTATTTACCTACATCTTTCTTTTGGAGATGCTTCTGAAGTGGGTGGCTTATGGTTTGCACAGTTATTTCACAAACGCTTGGTGTTGGCTTGACTTCATCATCGTTTGTGTAAGTATATTCAGCTTGAATGGTGACATTTTGACTGTTGATATTTTCTGTACAGAGAGCTCCATGTAAAATCTGATTATGAATAAAGGCAAGCCGAAATGACAAATTCCAAAAGCTGGGAAAAAAATCACAATCAGAAGAGACTTTAGGACAAACGTAAATAGACAGAGCAAGAATTAGAAGCTGCTTAAGATAATAAGCAGCTGCTTATTAGGTATCAATGGCATTGAGGACATGTTATGAAAACCTTTTGGAGTGTAGAGAATGCAGTTAGTGACCAGAACTAAAACTAAAATAAATTGATTAACACAGTGTAAAAATATGAAGCTACTGGCAGTTCTGGCTTTTAGAAACAGAAGAAAAGTAGAGTTGCTTCCATGAAAGAGAAGAAAATTAGCTAATAAAAAGAGTCTTGAAAAGTATTGTTGGAAAAGTAATTTACCAGGAAGCTGAAGATAGCAAATTGTGTTTTCCCTTACAACCAAAGGAATCTTGGTAATCCTAGGATTATTTAGGATTATCCTAGGCAGAGGAGGTGCAGCATTCACTATATAGGTATTTTTTGAATTCAGACAAAGTAAAATTATATAATGAAATATTTTTGCTTGCCAGCAATACACTGGGAAGATGCTGAAGTTCAGTATTTTAAAGTGTGGATAACTAAACAGCTGACTTCCAGCAAAAAGTAGCTGTTTGATGGCTGCTGTAGACTTGTGTTGCGTTGAAAGTTGTGAGGTACCTGCAACAGAGAATCTAATAGCAGTGTTGGATAGCAACAGGGAAATCTAGTAGTATATTTTTTTACTAA
Source organism: Phoeniculus purpureus (assembly GCA_028565055.1). NCBI lineage: Eukaryota > Metazoa > Chordata > Aves > Bucerotiformes > Phoeniculidae > Phoeniculus > Phoeniculus purpureus. The sequence continues at coordinate 4,276,212 of JAOXOE010000506.1, forward strand.
GAATATACAGCATGACTCCTCCTCAGTACAGAACTTGGGTTGTTCAGCCTGGAGAAAAAAGGCTCGGGGAGACCTTACCGCTCTCTACAATTAAAGGAGGTTGGAGCAAGGTGGTTTGTTCTCCCAAGCAGCAGAGGAAACAGCCTCAAGTTGCACCAGGGGAGGTTTAGGTTGGATATTAAGAAAAGTGTCTTTACAGAAAGGTTTTTTGAACAGGCTGCCCGGAGCAGTTGTGGAGTCGCTATTTCTGGAGGTATTTAAAGATGTGCGTAAATAGTGCTTAGGGATGTGGGTTAGTGGTGGCCTGGCAGTGCTGGGTCAAAGGTTGGAACTGATTAACTTAGTGATCTTTTCCGATCTACGCAATTCCGTGATTCTCTGACTTTAAAAATTACAGTTGTGTCATAATCATAACAGTGCATTCCAAAACAGAGGAGATACCTGAAAATACCCAGTGGCTAGACAATATGAAGGAAGAGACAAATCATGAACAGTGAGGAAAAAAACCCCATTAATTACTTAAACAATTGCCTGATGTTTTGGATTCATTTTCTCTCTTATGAAAATGAAAAGTGAAGGGTGGATATATTTTCGAAAGTAATTTTGGTTTCCACACCATCACCCTAAGTTATGATAAGGATTTACTATATAAATTGCTGAGAATAACTATGTAGAACTTGGGAACATTTTATTTGCATAATCCTTTCTGGTCTTGTGTAAGAAATTGCCATAGTTACCAATGTGGTTGTTATATCAGCATTCAAAAAGGGTTAGATGAGTTGTTTTTGAAAATTAAAAAAGAAAGAAAAAAGAGGAAGTAGAAGAAAGAAGAGAGGAGAGGAGAGGAGAGGAAAGGGAAAAAAGGAAGAGAAAAAAAGAAGAGAAGAGAGAAGAAAGGAGAAGAGAGGAGAGGAGATAGCATTTCAAATTATAAGGAAAGAATTCCATTAATTTTAAAAAATTAGGAAAGAATGAAGTTCAGTTGTATTATGATAACTTTGTGCACTTTCTTTATTCTCCTGACTCAAACAAAACAAATGTTCATCTATCATTTAATAATCTCAGCTTCTGTTCATTGTGCACAGCTGTCTTTTGTTTCCTGGGGACTAAATGGCTTTTTAAAAAGCACACCTGGAGACACACTTTGTACCTCTGGGAGTGCCCTGAAATCTCTCAGGACGCTAAGAGCATTGAGACCTCTCCGAGCTTTGTCAAGATTTGAAGGAATAAAGGTAAGGACAGCTGTGGTGGGAGGGGAATTGTGCACGTTTCGTAGCAGCTGCATTGAATTTTTTGTGCAAATAACAGCTTGAGTCTCTATTTTGAGACTTGATGGCATTAAGATGGTTGTGATCGCCTACTTATATCTTATGGCTGGTACTTTGAAATAATACCCAACACTTTCACAGACTTTTAAAAATAAAAATTAAATAAGCAAATTGAATTATGATGATGTGGATCAGAAGTGGGGTGGTTAGTAGATCGAGAGAGGTTTCCTCCCTCTCTACTCTGCCCTGATGAGATCGCCTTTGGAATCTTGTGTCCAGTTCTGGGCCCCTCAGTTCCAGAAGGACACAGAACTGCTGGAAAGAGTCCAGTACAGAGCCACAAAGATGATGGAGTGGAAAATCTCCCTGATGAGGAAAGGCTGAGCGAGCTGGGTCTCTTGAGCTTGGAGAAATGGAGACTGAGGGGTGACCTCAGTGTTTATGAATATGTGAAGGATGAGCATCAGGAGGATGGAGCCAGGCTCTTCTCAGTGTCATCCAATGATAGAACAAGGGGCAATGGGTGTGAGCTGGAACAGAGGAGGTTCCACTAATTAGACAAGAAACGTCTTCTTGAAGAGGGTGAAAGAGCACTGGAAGGGGCTGCCCAGAAAGGTTGTGGAGTCTCCTTCTCTGGATTCATTTAAAACCTGCCTGGACATGTTCCTGTGCGACTTGGTCTAGGTGATCCTGCTGTGGCAGGGGGATTGGACCAGATCATCTTTCGAGGTCCTTCCGATCCCTAATGACATAATGATTCTGTGATCTCTTCTAGCCTTCTGCTGCAAGAAAATATCACGGTGTTTGATGGTATGACGGTTTGAAGTGATGGTTTGAAGGCAGTTTCAAACATACTGCAGCGCTGGTACGTACCAAGTCCTAGTATTTACTGAGAAATTGCTTTATTCTTCCTTAAATCACAGTCTAGTGTACCTTGGTTTTCCACGTGGGCATTTGAGTATAGCTGCACACGGAGACGTGCCTGCAGCAGCATAAGAAAATACAAACCGAAGAAGAGGTGATTCATCAGGCTGCAGTTTGGGAAGACCACAGTTTGGTAGCAAAGCAGCCTCACAGTGGAATGCTGACAAAAGCTGTGCATCGCTCCACACCCATTTTATTTTCTTTGCAGTTTTGCCCCCTAGTTTGGAAGGTATTCCTGAAAATGGTGCTTAGGGAACCCGTCTAAGTTTAGAAACAGTTCTGAACGTTGCTTATGTGGCACTTCATCTTCATAATGTACTCATATCTTGTATAGGTAGGAGAAGCTTTTGCAGTAAAGGCATTTCTGCTTAGGGATTGGGTGAACAGAATTTTCCAGACCATTAAAAAAATGGAACTGCATTTCATTGAAAATTCCCTAGGGAGGAGAAGAAATTCTGTTATTGAAGACTGTCTGGAACTCTGCATGTTCACTGAATAATAACCGTACCCTTGCAAAAGTCATACTTGTGCTGTGGTCTTCCATTTGTAAAGGGAAATACTGACTCCGTTCTCCAACTCTTAATCGTCTGACGGCAAGCCAGCACCCAATTTTATATCTGGGCCATGCCCAGTATAGAAGGTTCTGTACTTGCTGAAGCTGCTACTTACATTACAAGCCATCAATTCTAAAGATTTGTTTATTCAATTGGCAATTTTAGAGCCTGGAGTAGGTTTTGGAGCCAGACCCAGTCTCGCTGTGGACATTGGGAACAGACGTATTGATACTGACCTGGAGAGACCTTTCTGTGCTGTGTTTGGATGAAGGACTAGAGCTGTGCCGGGCTGTCAGTGACAGGGGGAGCACTCAGAGCACTGCAGTCGTTTGGACTTCGTTCTTGTTCAGCCCCAAGTTACAGGTGTCTCAGAGACATCTGCTGAAAGACCATTTAAATCAGATAAAATGTGTGTTCTCTCTGGGTTCTTTTTTACAGGGCTCATTAAACTAAAGCAAAAAGCATTTCTGCAGTTAGTACGACTCTTGCTTTTGCCTTGCTTTTAGGATTTTCTGTAAGTCTAGGTTAGCCCTTTTCTGCACAATAGATGTTCTGAGGTTACTCACATGATGCTGATTGAAATCCTGAGTCACTTGTCTTTGACTAATATTTATCATGTGAAAACCTTTCATCCACCTATGCACCTTTTGCTTAGCAAGTCATTGGGGTGTTTTTTTTATCGAATTATGAGGAAACTTACGTTTTACAGAGATTCTCTGAAATTACATGGGAGAACGAAAGGAACAGCTTTCCTATGCTTACTCAAATAGGTATTTTTCTCTGTCAGACTGTCAATGTGTTTGAGGAACTTCTAAACAGATGAAATACTTGGGCTGATCAGTTTGAGGTGCTTAACCCGTGGCTTTCATGCAGAATTCCATTGTGTTTTACATGTCTGGATGATCAGTAGGTTCAATCTATAGAAAAACTTCCCAGTCATGAAACATTTTAACAGCTGCTCTCCTTACACATCACTATCATTTATTTTTTTTATTAATATTTTAACCTCCTGCTTTGAAAGCCCAAAGAATTCCAGTCACCGGAGTATTTAAAACCTTGCTACAGTCTACTCGAAGGGCAAGGTGCAACTCAACGTTTTCTTGACCAGCACGAGCACATCGCGGGGCTACCAGATAGCACTTGTTAGGTGTGCTGAGCTGTGTGTGGTATGAGCACAGCTGGGAGGTGAGAGGATGTGCACAGTGCGTGATGGTGGCTACTTGTGCTTTAATGCAGACAGTGGAGGGCGTTTAAATGTGTTTTACTGCTGCCCTCGCTGAACCGTTGGAAACGGAGCAGAGCGGTAAGGGATGTGTTTGCCGTGATGGAAGGGTTTGGCTGAATAAATCTTGATTCCTGGTGATACATAAAATGGAATCTATTGTCAAGTTTTGCAGTGCTGATGGCAGCGTTTAAGGATTATTCTGTGTCTTACATCATCGTTTAGAGTTTCCTAAAAAGTGATAAAAGACAAAACCACTAGCATAGTCTTCATCTTTAGAGACTGCTGCAGTATAATCTGACTCTGTTAAGAACCCCAGGGGCATGGGGGTTATAAGCACTGTGGGAAAGTCGAAGTGGCACTCAACAGAAGTAGCTTCATACATGACTACTGCAATCCAAATATGGAATGACTTCTGAATAGGACTTACTTGGTTTTACCTTCAGAGCAGGAGGTGCCAGCTACCCAGGGTGCCAATACTATGAATGTGTTTCACTGGCTAAACCTCAGCTATTCCAGTGATCCTCCCTGTTGTGAGCGCTCCACGCGACTGTTAAATGGCTTTTATCCATAGGGCCTTTCTCCTCTGCACAGAGCCTGGAATGACTCAGCCTTTCTAATTCCACACAAACCAATATACTGCTGGTGCATGTTTCATTAAGGAATGAAATTGTATTACGTTCATTTTATTAGTGAATGGGGGAAATGTTCAAAATCAGCTGTGCTTTTTCAAGAGCAATGCTAAACTAGCTGAACAGTACCTGAATGTGCCCAAAAGGAAAAGCAGAACAGCGGCAGTGGGCTTCTGTCTAGTGCAACAGTTCCTAAAGTCACATTGCCCCTGGCTTAGTGACCATTACAGATGCAGGAGACTCCTAGAGCGGTACATGTGCTCTTCCTTTCAAGACTATTTGCTTCATTCTGACAGACATGGTAAGAAATAAGGGTAAAAACACAGATATCTTAACTCTTGCTTTCATTACTGTGCTTAGTTTTTGTCCTGGGAAGTCACACGGAAAAGATTTGCAGAATCAGCCAGGCAAAGCTTCTGGTTTTCCTTCTTAGAATCTAAATCATAGAATCATTAGTGATAGGACCTTGAAAGATCATCTAGTCCAATTCCTCTGCCAAAGCAGGATCACCTAGACCAAGTCACACAGAAACACATCCAGGTGGGTTTTAAACATCTCCGGTGAAGGAGACTCCACAACTCCCCTTCTTACCCTTTTTGAAGATTTGCTATTCTCCAGTCCCTAGGCACCTCTCCTGTTTCCTGTGACTTAGCAAAGATGGCCTGGCAATTGCTTCTGCCATCTCCCTTAGTATACATGGGTGCATCCCATCAGGGCCCATGGATTTATGTCCATCCAGTTTGCTCAACTAATCCCTAACCCAGTTCTCATCAACCAAGGCAGGCTCCTCTCTTGCCTAAACTTCCTCTGGGGCCTCAGCAGTCTGGGGCTTGATATCAGGACAGCCCCTAGAAGTACAGACAGAGGCAAAGAAGGTGTTCTATATCTCTGCATTCTCTGTATCCTCTGTCTCCAGGGCACCCACCTCATTCAGCAGGGGGCCCACATTGCCTCTAGGTTTAGGTTTACCTGCACTGTATTTGAAGAAGCCCTTTCTGTTGCCCTTGACCTCTCTTGCAAGGTTTAATTCCAAGGAGGCCT
>JAOXOE010000506.1:4281952-4297635 GCA_028565055.1 Phoeniculus purpureus
GTCCCCATCCCTGGATGTGTTTAAAAGTCGCTTAGATGTAGTGTTGGGGGATCTGGTTTAGGAGTGAACTTGTAGAGTAGGGCTGATGGTTGGACTCTCCGATCCCAAGGATCTTTTCCAACCTGAATGATTCTGTGATTCTGTGAAAAGAGGTCAAAATACGGTGACATCACACAAAACCCCTACTGTATCAAGACTACAGAGGGCAAGCTGTTGCAAGTTTTGGGCGCAGAGCTCAGAAGGTCTTGGAGGGGCTTGTGCCTCTAAAGCAAATTTCCTTCTTGTAAAATGTGTACAGTAGCATTAAAACATTGCCCATCCTTAGCAGTTACCTCTGGAGACTTTCTCCCCTGTATTTGCATCCTTCCTCAATTTCATCCTCATTTCCATGTGCTGTTTGTCACTCTCTCCCTATTATAGTGTGTGTTAACTGTTTTATGCTTGATTCCTTATTCATCTAAGTGCTGTACTGCTGATTGTAGTGAAATAGCTGCTGATTGAAACGATTGTTCCTTGTAGGGTTGATCGTACTGAGTTGGCTTTTGTAAAATGCTTCTCATCTGGGATGGCCTTCAAGGTGGTGTTGGTTCACTGTTAATAGCCTGAGCTGTTATTCTCATCTAAGAATTCACAATTGGAACTGCCTATCTGTTACTTAAGAACTTGGTAGAGCTGCATTTGGCTATGTACTTTAGCAAGAATTTTTACAACACTTTTGCAATTATCTTTACAAACAGGAACAAGAAAGAACAACAAGTGCCCTATTTGGACACCTTGATAAAGGTTTAAATACGTAAAAGTAATTTATCCCTCCTGACAGCGAAGAGATTTGTTATTATAAGTTGTGAATTAGAAGCCTGTAGTTGTCTAATTTTTACCAATATTATTTTTCTGCTTTGATTTGTTTTTTTAACAGATAGATCAGCAGCCAGAGTTTGAAGCCTTCACAGCCATGTATGCATATTTTGTGGTTTTCATTATTTTTGGATCTTTCTTCATGCTGAACCTTTTCATCGGAGTGGTTATCAGCAATTTTAACCAGCAAAGGAAAAAGATAAGTACCTCAGGAGCTGATTCAGGGTGCCTTGTAATCCCAGTTCAATGAAGTGAATGCTAGTTTGGCACCTAGAAACCTAACCTTGTCAGATAACTGTTTGACTGGAGGAATTTAGTATGTTGAGCCCTGATGAACCTTATGAGGTTAAACCCCTCTACTCTGCACTGGTGAGACCACATCTGGAGTATTGTAACAGGCTGCCCAGGGCAGTTGTGGAGTCTCCTTCTCTGGAGATGTTTAAGACCTGCATGGACATGTTCCTGTGCGATTTGGTCTAGGTGATGCTGCTGTGGCAGGGGGATTGGACTAGATGATCTTTCAAGGTCCCTTCCAATCTGTTACGATTCTATGGTTCAACAAGGCCAAGTGTAGAGTCTTGCACCTGGGCCAGAGTAACTGGCATCATCAGTACTATGTTTCCATGATTCTATGATTGTTAAGTAATAGAGGTGCCACAGATGGCATTAAGAGGAGCACCAGAAATTAATGATCAGCAACCCTGCATAGAACTTGATCCTAAAGTGCTCATTCATAATCCTCCATTTACCTGCTACCCAGCAGGATATTTTTGTTCCTACTTTTCCCAAAAATGAGAATGTATTTTGTTCATTGATGGGTCTTACCTCATTTTTAAAGTATTAAATAGATCGGTAAACTTCAGAAGGGCTCTCATACTTGAGGAAGCCGACTTGGAAACAGTGCATAGACTAGACTTTCATGATCCAACCCTGGTCAGCTTTTTGAAGTACAACTTTCCAAAGAATAAGAAAAGAAGAAATGAGGACACATTTTATCTCTTTGCTTTCTTACTTCCACTCAGAACTGCTGTGATTTACTTCCTTTTTTCCACACAAACTTGCTGGTGCTTATTTAGTTGACTACTTAAAATTCAGCTAAACATCAGAATTCTTTTCTTTTACTTAGGTGGCAAAGAACTATTTTTGACTGAGGAACAGAAGAAGTACTATAATGCCCTAAAAAAACTTGGATCCAAGAAACCTCAAAAACCAATCCCAAGACCATTGGTAAGACCACCTTAACTAGAATATGGTAGAAGATATAAAGATGGCAAACATACTTAAATTGAGTGGCCAGGCATCTGGAAATAAACTTCACATTGTTTGCTGCCCATCATGGAGTGTTTTCCTTAGCGATCTAAAGAAATCACTTAAAAGTGCTTCTAGTAGCTTATAAACTGAAGTTTGTAATCTCTTCAAACCTCCTTCTAAGCGCAAATTACAGATTAATACTATCAAGTAGCCAAGCTCTTAGAAGTAACATGAAGTATTTCTTCTTATTCTCTCCACAGAACGTGTTCCAAGGGTTTCTGTTCGATGTAGTATCGCACAAAGCATTTGACATTACCATAGTGACTTTCATCTGCCTAAACATGGTCGTTATGATGGCAGAAAACACCGATCAGGACGTCAAGAATGTCCTTACTAAAATCAACTACTTCTTCGTGGCTCTTTTTACTGCAGAATGCGTCATAAAAATAGTAGCCTTGAGACACTACTTCTTCACCAGTGGCTGGAACATATTTGATTTAGCTGTTGTGGTCCTCTCACTTGTCAGTAAGTACCAGGTGTCAGTAGATCAGGTTTTGTGTGTAACCAGCACTGAGCCAAAGTTCACTGTGAAGTAACCACTTACATTTATCGATAAACAAATTCTAGATCCTCTCTACTTTTTCAAACCATACCCTAAGTGATTCCTTATAAAGGATATAGTTTTGCTTTCCCTTGTACACTGACTTGGTCTAGGTGATCCTGCTGTGGCAGGGGGATTGGACTAGATGATCTTTCGAGGTCCTTTCCAATCCCTGATGATTCTACGATCCTATGATCTTTCTATCCCTAATGTTCTGTGATTCTGTGATAAGTACAATAAGGTAAGTGGATAGCTTTCAATTTATTTTAAGTGTGAGTTCTACTGAGTAATTAAATGAATGGGAATGTAATGCAGTAACATCTTTTCTAAGTTACTGTGCTTAAACTGGGTGCCTTAATCACACAATCACAGAACATTAGGGATGGGAAGAGACCTTGAAAGATTATCTAGTCTAATCCCCCTGCTACCGCATGATCACCTAGATCAAGTCTCCAAGTGGGTTTTAAATGTCTCCAGAGCTTTCAATTCATGTCATCATATTACTTTGTTGTCACAGTGTCATCCAATGATAGGACAAGGGGCTTATTCCAAAGTTTATCTACCTGCAGATGTTTTTCCTGATGTGTGAATAGAATTTCTCATGTTGCAGCGTGTGCCTGTTGATTAAGGGAGTGGAACATCTCCCTGATGAGGAAGGGCTGAGGAAGCTGGGTCTCTTCAGCTTCGAAAGAAAGAGGCTGAAGAGTGACCCCATTGATGTTGGTAAATACGGGAAGGTCAGGTGTCATGAGGATTGAGCCAGGCTCTGACAATGGCACCCAATGATAGGACAAGGGGTAATGGGTGTGAGCTGGAACATAGCGGGTTCCACATCAATATGAGAAGGAACTTCATCACGACAAGGGCAACAGAGCACTGGAAGGGGCTGCCCAGAGAGATTGTGGAGTCTCCGTCTCTAGAGGTATTTAAAACCTGCCTGGATATGTTCCTATGCAACTTGATCTAAGTGATCCTGCTCTGGCAGGGGGATTGTCCTGGATGATCTTTCAAGGTCCTTTCCAATCCCTAATCTTCTGTGATTCTGTGATCTAACAAAACTGTCCATGAACAGGAAGTTTCGCTGCTATGGCTTGACATCATGTTGTTTTCTGTTTCCTTTCAAAGGTGTGGGACTTTCTGAAGGCTTCAAAACTTTGTTCTCTCCTACCCTTTTGAGAATTTTCCGTTTGACACGAATTGGCCGAATCCTGAGATTAATTCGAAAAGCTAAAGGAATCCGAACTCTTCTCTTTGCGTTACTGATGTCTCTCCCCTCGCTGTTCAACATCGGTCTCTTGCTTTTCCTGGTGATGTTCATTTATGCCATCGTGGGCATGACAAACTTTGCCTGCCTTGGCTGGGAAGGTGGGATTGATAACATTTTCAATTTCCAAACCTTTGACAGCAGCATCCTCTGTCTCTTCCAAATTACAACATCAGCTGGCTGGGATAATCTTTTGATCCCTGTCTTAAAAGGAAACTGTGCTCCCAACATAAAAGTGCCCAGAGGTGATTGTGGAAACAGAGGGGTTGGCATTCTCTTTTTTGTGAGCTATGTCATCATCTCATTTCTCATAGTTGTCAATATGTACATAGCTGTCATTTTAGAGAACTTCAGCGTTGCCACTGAAGAAAGCACGGATCCGCTTTGCGAGGATGACTTTGATATGTTTTACGAGATCTGGGCAAAATTTGATCCTATGGCAACACAGTTCATTGAATATGCTGCCCTTTCAGACTTTGCAGATGCCCTGGCAGAGCCCTTACGTATTCCGAAGCCTAATACAATTCAGCTCATATCCATGGACCTCCCTATAGTTAGTGGGGATAAGATCCACTGCTTGGATATCTTGCTTGCTTTCACTAAAAGGGTCTTGGGAGAATTTGGACATTGTGATGACCTTGAGTTACACATGGAAGAGAAATTTATGGCTGCTAATCCATCCAAAGTTTCTTACGAGCCAATTACCACTACCCTTAAAAGAAAACAAGAGGAGAAATCAGCTCTTACTATTCAAAAGGCTTTCAGGAGGTATTTGACACAGAGATCCATGGAAAATAAACCTTTCTTACACCACCAGAAACTCTCTAGCAGTGCTGTCTTTGAAGTAGAAACACGTGAGAGGGACAGTCTCGTTACATCTACCCAGACTACATCTTCCGTATCTCCCCCTTTATTTTACGATGGTATTGCTAAATCAGACAGCAGTGATTTGGACACGTAAGGGTGCCTCAGCTTGCAGCAGTCTAGATTAAACCAGTATCAGCTGTTTTCAGGTGGAAAAATGATCCCAAAGCGTAGCAGTCTAAATTTAGTATCACAACGGCAGCCTTTAAGAGTCGTTCAGTTTTGCAAGTGCTTCTTAAAACAATTAAGATTTGAACAAATATGGTGAAAAAGATGATCTTTTGCGGTCCCTTCCAATCCCTAATGTGGAAAAAAAAAAAACATACTGTGGAAAAACCCAAGTGTGGAATTGTTTTCCTCAGCTACTGAAGGAGGTGAGTTCGTTTTCACTCCCATCACTTTTTCTGTTACACAGAAGAAATCTGCAGAAGATCAGTTGTAACTGTGAGGTGATTCCTTAGCACACCAGGTTGTAGATCAGTCTGGGCTGTTTCTAGAGATGAAGCCTGATATGAAAAATCAGTTACTGTGGCAAAATTCCTTATTCAGTGTTCTGTAAAGGAGACTTGAGGATAACCAGCCATTAGTCGCTATGTTGTTGGAGACTGTCCTCCTCCTCTGCATTTGGTTATGCTTGAGGATTTTTGAGGTATCTCAACGCGTCGATTGAGCACGTCCTCCTCAGGTGTCTGTGCTTCAAAGCTCTGTATAATTTGTTCCTCGTCTCACTCATTGTGATGATAGCAGTTACCAAACTCAAAGGGGTTGTGCAAGAAGAATTGTTCCCAGAAACGCTTTGGACTTGCTGTACGTAACGTGTGATCTCTGTATTTCACCCAAATGTTGTAGAACGATTTGCTTAGCGCTCTGAGAAGGAGCTGATCTTACGAGACACTTATTAGAGTATTTAATAGTAAAAAATAGTTATTAAATAGTATTTAATATTAAATAGTATTTAATAAACTAAACAAATACTATTTAATAAATAGTATTTATTAAATAGTATTTAATATTAAAGCAAAGAGAAGTATTTATTTCATCAGTTCATAAAAGAAAAATATGAACAGTGCGTATCAAAACAACTTTTACTGGGTTTTTGCAGTTTAGGTTGATCAGGTAAAAGTATCGTGGTGGCCTCAGAGCTACTAACGAACTGCAGCTGTTGTAGATTCTTCAATAAAGAGTTCTGATGCTTAACATGGTTTTGTCTGGTTTTTAAGCTGCATCTTCCATTTATTACAAGCCTATAATTCCCGTCACTTCCCTTGTTAAATGCGGCAGATGTAGTGAAATCTATTTGTAGGATGAATCTGTTTGTAGGGTAAATCTAGTTGTAGGATAAGTAAAGGCACTTGAAAGCTCAAGTGTTCAGGAACAGTAGGGTTTGAACCAGCTTTATTATTTCCAGAACCAGCTTCTGTTTAGACAGAAGGTGTGAAAACAGATCTGCAGACCCTTAGGATAACTCAGCAATTTACATTCTGAGAAAGGGACCTGAGGGTCCTGGTGGCCAGCAGGATGACCAGGAGCCAGCAATGAGCCCTTCTGGTGAAGAAGGCCAGCAGCATCCTGGGGTGGATCAGAAGGGTGGTGGTTAGCAGATCAAGAGAGGTTTTCTTCCCCCTCTACTCTGCCCTCGTGAGACCACGTATGAAATACTGTGTCAAGTTCTGGGCCCCTCAGTTCCAGAAGGACACAGAGCTGCTGAAGGGCGTCCAGTGCAGAGCTATGAAGAAGATGAAGGGAGCGGAGCATCTCCCTGATGAGGAAAGACTGAGAGAGCTGGATCTCTTGAGCTTGCAGAAACAGAGACTGAGGGGTCACCTCATTAATGTCTATAAATATGTAAAGAGTGGGTGTCAGGAAGATGGAGCCAGGCTCTTCTCAATGTTATCTAATGATAGGTCAAGGGGCAATGGGTATGAGCTGGAACAGAGGAAGTTCCCCACCAATATGAGAAGGAACTTCTTCCCAGTGAGGGTAACAGAGCACTGGAGCAGGCTAGCCAAGGGTGTTGTGGAGTCTCCTTCTCTGGAGACATTTAAAACCCACCTGGACATGTTCCTGTGTGACTTGGTCTAGGTGACCCTGCTGTGGCAGGGGGATTGGAATAGATGTTCTTTCAAGGTCCCTTCCAATCCCTAATGTTCTGTGATTCTCTGATTTCTGCTTTTCTTGTGTTGCAGTAGAAATGCTTGGCAGCCATCCTCTAGCAGAAGAAGGGTTCAGCAGACGATACCACAGGTAACTTCAGTGTAACCCTTATCATCAACTCTTTTTTTCAGCTTCATTTTAGTGCTACTTTCCTGTCACCACCTGTGCTTTTTGTTCTGCAGTATCATTTGAGGAAAACCTCATGAAATGCTGTGTAACATCTCTCTGCTAATTGCACAAATAGTTCTAGTTTGTTTGAACAAGTTATATTTTAAGGTTTCACATCAGTAACAACCCTCAGCTAGTTGTGGTACTGTCTCAGTAAGCACCATTTTAGAGCTACCTGCCAGCAAGCCACTGGTCTTTAAAAAGAAAAAAACTGAAGGATTGTTTTACCCTAATTCAGAACAGAACAAACTCATGATTTCAGCAAAGCCTATTTTGAAACACATCTCTGTCTGAGAACCATTGAAGTAGAAATGTTTTGGCAGGATTTTCTGGAACACTGTGGCATGCAAAGAAACTACATCCTCCTCTCATTTCTAGAGAAGTTTTAGGCAGGAGGAGTTTTTCTTAATGTTGAGCTCTGAGTTCTACTAAGTGAAAGAGCTCTGATCACTGAACAATTACTGAACCTAACAGTACAAAAGGGTAAGCCTCTTGTAATGACAATCAGTAAGGCACCCTGATGGCAGCCCGAAGGAGCACTGCAGAATGGGCTGTATGGGTTCCATTCTCGTAAAAAAAAAAACCCTAAGGGAGCTAGAACCTTTCTTCATCCTATACAACCTGTTGGAAGTGAACACTGAGCTGAATTGCAACAGTAGATTTTAATCAGTGAATGGGGGATGGACATTTTCAGGCACAGCCTTAGCACTGGGGTCTTATAAAAATGACCTGCAAGGGGAATAGGATGGATAGAACCAGCTTTTATATGGAAATGCATCTCTGTAAAATAAAACCCAGACAACTCAAACCCAACCCTATACGGACAAATCTTCTGAATAAGATCTTTATTGTTCTAGCAACACGCTGAGACACCGAACATTGAAAAATGAAGTGCTGGATGTTTGCAAGCTGTAACAAAGATGTGTGTCTGCTCGGGTGCATGTACAAAACCAAGTGTCTGGGAGGGAGGTGCTATTAGTGGTTGCTCCACCTGGTTTGTCAGTCAGTAAAGCACAGTTACAGCAGTTTATTAGAGATGTATTATAGCTTTGTCAGATAGTTATCTGCAGTATTATTGACCCATGTTTTCATGAAAAATCAAGGAATATTTAGCTTTTACAGGAATGAGAGACATCACTTTCCAATGCAAATCCATAGCCAGCGATTCCCAGGTAGCACACGGTCACACTCCCGGCACACACATCCAATTGAAATTACTTAACAAATAGCAATTCCTTTTAGAACACAGATGGAAACTTAGTCGCTTAGGGCAACGTGGTGTTTGTTGCTTCTGTGTTAAAGAGCCCCCGTGGACATCAGTGCAAGGGACTGAACACAGAAGCATTCAAGTCAGAAGGCACCTCTGAAGGTCTCCAAGTCCATGCTCATTCTCAAAAGGAAGGACTAACTGCAGAGCATGAACAAGTTCCTCTGGGCTTTTGCCAGCTCAATTTTGGAAATCTCCAAGGGAAGTCTCAGAAACAAAGTCTAAAATTGGAATCCATGGCAAGTCAGCGAAGGAGTGGACTCTGTGGCAACTGACAGCATGAGGCAAGCTGGGTTTGCGTGTGTTCCTGTGTGCCAAGCTGGGCTTTTAGGGGGAAGGGTAAAACAAGGCTGAAGGCACATTTAGGTGATTAAAAATCACGTGTCTCTCCACCTGGGGGATTTACTTTAGCCAACTCCGAGATGTGAGTTCTCTGCACCCCAAAGCCATCCACGAGCTCTTGCCCTCCCTTCACCTTATGAAATATGCAAAGGTAAAGCTGCTTTAGTCATCTCAGAAAGAACCTTTTTTCTAGGTCACAGTACAAACTTAATGTTAAGTGAGTCTACCCTTGTTGAAGGGCTGCGACATGAGCATGTTATACTTCTGTCATAATAACTCTGAAGTGAAAAAAAGGGGTGTGGAGGGAAAGAAGATGGAAGAAGCGTGTTAATCTGTCGGCTGGATTGTCACCAAGACATTCTACAGTGCAAGTAGTAAGAGATGCTGCTTTTCCCAGGTATCCACCCAGTCCTGGCAGCACTGATCACACACCTTGCAGCAGTCAAGAAGCAGACAATAATACACTTTGTCAGTAACAGATATTTGTCTGTGTTCGGTGTTTAGGAGGAAGAAAGAAGCTCTTGCGCCTGGTGTATTCACTTCCATTCCTTGTGCTTCAGGCACAAGGAAGGGGCACAGGCACAAGAGCAGCTCTGCCAAAGACAGAAGTGGGAAGGGAGAGCTGAAGGCGAAGTTGTTTAAATACACAATTCATCTTCCCAAAGTCTATACCTTTGGTGAGTCTGTTTTGTCGTTCACAGAGGTGCAGCGGTGAGGCGCAGAGGTTAGAGAGTCTCTCTCCACCAAAGAGGTATTTATGAGCTTTTAAGTAAAAAAGAGAGAAAAATATTTTTATTAGAGGGAGGCTGCCAGGGGGGAAATTGATTCACTGGCTCTGTGTGAGAAAGTAAATATGTCCCTTTCACCTTAAATCGGTGCATCAAGCTCTGGAAAGTCCAATTATCTTGACAAAAATGATTTAGCAGATAACCGAACAATAGGAGCAGAAGGGAGGAGGGGGAGGAGATCGGCTCTGGAGGAGGGCAAAGTTACTGCAGGAATAGGGCCTTAGGCAGTGTATGATGAAAAAACTCGGAGGTGGAACAGAAGATGGTCCTAGAGGACTTTGTACTAGTGGAGATTTATTTGGCAGCAGAATCCCTGTGTTTCACGTTTAATAATAAGATGTATTGTTACAGTTCCTGCCTTAGAAATGAATTCTTAACCATTTCTGAAGTGTAGCTGAAGGCATATCTGTATGTTTGAAAAAAAGAAAAGAGTTCTCTTTCTTTCCCTTAAGCTTTATTGAAGTTAGAGTCTTGCCAAATTGTTCTTAAACTCTCTAACCTGAGACATTGATTAATGGGCTGAGAACAAAAGGGGCTGTAACTGTTGTCAGTGCTAAGTGTTTCTTTGCTTGTATTTGCAGTTCTTTGAGTTGAGAGCTAGGCATGCTGTTGTCTTAATCAGGCTGGTAATTAAACTGCTGCTTAATGATGTCGGCTTAATGAAGTCACCTGGAAGTGCGCTGGATGGGCTAAGAAAGATAGTAGTCAGGGCTAGCTTGTGATTAGTGGATTGTGAAGTGGGACCATGCTAAATCCCCCTGATCAGGGGAACCTGGGTGACTTTGCCAACATGTTTATGGGTAGCTGTGAGCCCTGCTTTGCTGTCCACATGTTGACTCTTGGAAGAGGGTGGTGTTCTGCTGGCTGGAGCAAAACCGTGAGTCTGAGGGAGGAGAACACTGCTACTGTCCTCCTCCCCATTTTTTCCATCTATTTCAGAGTGGAGAATGGTCTCACAATCAAATGAGTTTAGGAAATGGTGAGTTATAGAAATAATTATACACCTTATCTAGCTGGAACCAAAATATTCAGGAAGTGCTGTGGGTGCTTTCTTCTAGTTCTAGCAAAGGTTGTCTTCCTCCTGGTGATGCTCCAAAACAAAATCCCAGCTGTGCATGTTTCCAACTTGTGGTGGGAGTGCTGTTGTCTGAGCTGCTCAGACTGCACTGTTTGTGTAGAGTTCTGGTTCGGTTCCCGTTGCTGTGTCTTTCCAGCGATGAAGCTGCTGTTTGAGAAACGCAGATGGCTGGTGGGCTCGGGGGGGGGTGCGCAGGTGTGTGGACCAACAGTTGCCTTTTCTCTTTTCATGTTCCGTTGTGCTATCTGCCGGGTGAAATTCATGAGATAGGCATAATAACCTTTTGGAAAGCTGGGCTCAGAGAGGTGGGGGGAAAAATAACCTGGGTACACTACACCAAGAGCAAGCTGCTGTATAATTAGTGATTTCGCTGTGATATGAAGCAATGTTGTTTATCAGAATAATTTGATCTGTTCTAAACGCAATTGCCTTTCCTATCCCTGCTAATTCTGCCAAGAACCGCTTCTAGAACCTTCCTGCTTTGATGATCAGCAATCAGTTCATTGGTGTTTTCTAAGGACTGCGATAAAATACAAGTGTTGCAAGGCCCAGAAGCAGGTTTTTGTGATGCTGTGCAATAGTAAAACGTAGCACAAAGCACAATTCTTCTCCTTTATTTCTAACGCTTCATGTTTCTGCACGGCTAGAAAGAAGGAAATGCTCCTTATCGAAGAGATCCTCTTGTACTTTCTCTCATAACTTCTATTGAAGTTCTTTAGAAAAGTTGACTCTTAGTATGCAAAAGAATGTGCATTCTAAAATCTGAAAGTTATTGCTAGAATTAAGGCTTTGTCTTCCTAATTAATTAGGTTTTTTAATGTTAATACGGTTTTGTGAATATCTGCCCAACCTCCGTGGACTTCATTATACAATGTGGTTGCAAGCCCACTTTATTGCTCCCCAGCCTCCTGTGCAATTCAAATGACTCCATCATATTTTACCATAGATTAGAACAGCAGAGAATTCCTACTGTGCTTTTTTGTGGGTTTGCGATTGTCAGTACGCAGTGCCTGCAAATTAGCATTTATTAACGCAGCCAACCTGCCCGTAAACGCTTAATTTCATACATTACGTGTTTACTACTCAACATCAGCAGGACACTACTAAAGCTTGTAAGCTTAGATCTTTTCCCTGACAGTTTACACTTTATTCACATTTAAATTAATCCAATTTTGATGCTTTTGCTTAAATTTTTACCTTAGTGTGCGATAAGCCTCTGCCAAACTCTCCCCGGGAGGTTAAAGAGTTGATGCAAGTCACCAATGGGTTATAAATATGGTGCACAAAACTTCTGAAAGCTGTGAATTTGGAACATAAAATTCTGTTTGGTCTTGTCTCTGTGACCAATCTAAGACTGGGAAACCATGATATACAGTGTGCAACTAGAGGCACTTCTCCCACTGAATGGGCTGCTCTGAAGTCGCAGGTGAGGCAGTCACGCAGGCAGAGGAGGACTCAAAACCTGTAGATCGGTTATGGCGCTCCACACCACCACCTAGATGTAATCATTAGAGAGGTAGCACCCAAAGAACGATGCAAGTGGGTGCTGTGACTACTTTGCCTTTGTAATGAAGCTCAAATCTGTTCTCTGTTCAGTGTGGATTTTGTAGTTATAAAGCGTATTTCTACGTTACAAGCCTACAGAGGGAATTGTGAGTTAATAGACCATTCGTCTTGCCTCTATAATTTGAGTTTATTGTCTGCCATCATCTATGCTTGGTTTGTATGTAAATGTTGCTTTTTTGGTGAAAAGACCTTGTAGTTGTTCTGAAAGGTTGTTTTTTAGCAGTCTTCTATGTTTATGGTACCTCTATAAACTGTTAATGGAAACAAGTTGTAAAACTCAAAATTTTGGAAAAAGTAAAGCACCTGGAAGATTATGCTCATCATAACTCTGTAGAAAAACTCTAAAATAGATTTATATATTGTTCTCATGGTCGTAGTTACAGGATATTCTTACGAGGTTTGTGAATTGTCTGCCTGACACGAAGGCGTTCTTGCAAGGTGAAGAATTTCTTATGGTCTATTTACAATGCGTCATTGACAACACTCCAATACAGACACATTGCGCTGGTCCCCACCTGGCAGTCCCATCACCTCTCTAGTGGTGCCACTGTCTGAGTTTCAAAGCACAGACTGTGCCTTTAAGCACATCTCTGCCATCCATTGATTTACTCCTTACAGTGACACTGAAGTTTTAATGTTTCACCTTCTTACAGAATCACAGAACATGAGGGATTGGAAGGAACCTCGAAAGATCATCTAGTCTAGTCCTCCCACCACTGCAGGATCACCTAGATCAAGCTGCACAGGAACATATTGAGGCGGGTTTTAAATGTCTCCAGAGGAGGAAATTGCACAACTCCCCTGGGCAGCCCCTTCCGGTGCTGTCACCCTCACTGGGAAGAAGTTCCTTCTCATAGTGATGTGGAACCTCCTCTGTTCCAGCTCACACCCATTGCCCCTTGTGCTTTCATTAGAAGCCACTGAGCAGAGCCTGGCTCCATCCTCCTGACACCCCCCCCCCCACATATTTATAAACATTAATGATGTCAGCCCTCAGTCCGTTTCATCCCACTCGCAGTGTCTTCCTTTCCCCACTCCACCTTATTGACCTCAGCAACGTCCAATTAGCAAATCTGGGCCTCCTGCAGGCAGCAGATATTACTTCCACCTCATTTCAGCTTCATCACTCCTCCAGTTTTTGTTGTGGTCTTTCCAGCCCTTGGTAATTTTGCTCCATAATGGTGAGATCAGTGTCTCATAATTAGTGCGAACCATGCTGCTGCATCCCAGGAAATGAGACACAGTGGCCAAACACTGGCTGTCCCCAGCACTTCCTGGCAGACATCAGCCCTGAACTCCCTAAGCAGTCTGATGGGAGCAAACAGTGGTTGCTGCACACAACTGTAGCCAGTGGAAAGGGCAGCACTAAACCTTGTGCTCTGGGTACGAAGCAGCACAGCTGGTGCAGATCAGCAGCAGCAATACGATGCACAACTCTATCAGGGGCTCTGGAAGTTAGAATAAGGGCTTTATGCAGGATAAACTCAAGGTTTTAGGTGAAGACTCATCCTTCCCTTAAATCCTGCTGACTGCACAGCCAGTGCATTTGCTTAGCGGGATGGGAAGTGCAGCCCAGGGTGTCCTACACCTGCCAGCCCAGGCACCAGGTTTGCCTTGTGCTTCTCCCTAGAGATCTCCTCTCCCACCCAGTGCAAACCACAGAGGTGGAGCTGCTCTTCATTCCCGGCATTGCCTAGCCATGAGCAGCACTTCTGGTAACAAGCTCTGAAAAGCTACGAAGAAAGAGCATTAGGAGATAATAAGTCTTATTTACAGCTCGGAGAATCTGCATTTTAGAGCGAGACAGCGTACTTAAAAATCAGGAGAGACAAAGAGGCACCTTGCAAAAGTGAGTGTTGCCTGGGTAACATCAGCATCTGCATCCCCACATCTCCCCAGCCCGGTGCTTAGCAAACATCCTCGCTGTGGTGCTTCATTGCGCTCCCAGACTTACACCTCGTTCCGTCACTCGCATCCACAGCTGCTTCTTCAAGGTGTTTGTACAGGGATTGGCACAAGGAGCCTACATATGCCACTGGCAAGAAATGAGGCTTCCTCCAGTCTTTCGGCTGGTCGCACCTGCTGTGCTCTGCAAAGTCCCAGGTCTCTGCTTGCACACAGCTTCACCCCAACAGCAGCCTTCAGATGGATCCAGGCGCAGACAGGAGCTGAACCATAGCTCCTGCCTCTCTGCCTGTGCCTTATCTCAGAGTTACATTTATGGAGCGGTTAGGCTTGAGGACAGATGCTTTCTGTTTTTTTCTCCTCTGCTTCTTATTTTTTCCACCCTGTAAAGGGAAAACACACTCATCTTCCAGAGTCGGGGGTTCTCTCGACAGCAGAACAGCGTGATGGATGTGCCAGGGCATCATTTCATCAGAATATCAAGCCATGAGGTTGGCTACTGCCATTCATTCTTGTCACTTGAATCCTCTTGATGTGTAAGATCGCATTAAAATCCTGTAGGAGAAAAGCGCTGCCTATCTCCTCGTCAGAGAGGTTCATCCATCCAGCCCTGGGACAGGGCGGGCGGAGGGGAGGGCTTCGTCAGACCATTCGTCGCAGGTGAAACGAAAAGGTCTGCGGGTACCTCATCCTGGCCCCGCTCTGTTTCCCAAAAGAAGAGAACAACCATCATGACCATCACCGCTTGCAGTTTTCCCCACCCTAACCATTAAAAATTTGGGGGTTTCCTTTCATCTTGCAGAAGGCAGAAGGAATTTGTCTCTGTTACGCCTTTACCTCCGCTCTGGTCTCTTTTTTTTCTGTCTTGACATCTTGAGCAGTGGGCTGCTGGCCAGCGTTCTGAAGGTGTTTAAGCATCGACAGATGCAGCTGGGTACCCGGAGGGATTTCTCAAAAGCATCTTGCCGTAATTGTTTATTATATTCTTCACTTCCCATCATGATCTCTTCAGTAGCATCCCTATTCCTGCCAGCGCTGCCTCTCCTACTGCAGAACTGAGCTGGGTTTTGCTTCTTTCCTTACTTTTGCTCCCGGAACTCCGGGGAGCTGTAAAAAAGGGAGACTAAAACAGGCAACATTTCCAGCAAACGGGTATGTTTGGGCATATTTTAGTGTCCTCGTGAACACCGGTGGGATGCTGAGACGGTGGTTTCATTTACAGCAGCACGAGCAGAGGCTTTTCGTCGATGTGATCTTGCACTGAGAAACCTGCAGAGAAATCAAGTGGCTGCTCCCTTTGAAATGCAAAGTATTTGTGGAATTTGAGAGTTGGTGTGTTTTCTTAGAAGCAGCCGTTGAGTTGCAGAGAGCTTCCTCATCACTTTTAGAAGGACACAGAGCTGCTGGAGAGAGTCCAGCACAGAGCCACAAAGATGATGAAGGGAGGGGAGCATCTTCCTGATGAGGAAGGGCTGCAGGAGCTGGGTCTCTTGAGCTTGGAGAAGAGGAGACTGAGAGGTGACCTCATTAATGTTGATAAATATGTGAAGGGTGGGTGTCAGGAGGATGGAGCCAGGCTC
>JAOXOE010000506.1:4319052-4335099 GCA_028565055.1 Phoeniculus purpureus
TGGGGGAAAAGGCCTTAAGCTGTGCTAGGGGAGGTTCAGGTTGGATGGAGGGGGTTGAGTCCCCATCCCTGGAGGTGTTGGAAGAGAAGGGTACATGTTGCATTGGCGCATAGGGTTTAGGGGTGCTGATAAGGCTAGGAAAGAGTTGGACTTAGTGATCTTAAGGGTCTCTTCCAGCTGAAACTGTTCTACAGTATGGGAGGGTAAAACCTCCTGCTTTTCCCCACTCACCTTTCCAAGTAGTTTCACAAACAGAGGCCATAATTTTAACACGTAAGTCTCGTTTTTTGTAGCAAATAATTTCTGGAGTTCTGAAATTAATTTCTGCAGAAAGAGAAAAAAACCCCATAATTTCTGCAAGAAATAAATCCAAAGTATTTTAAAAACTACACAACCACAATATCTGGACACATGCAACCTGGAGCTGACCTAGGTCAGAAGGATTCAATTCCGTACCATGGAGCATTAGCTGTCAAATCACTTGAATATTGTTAATGAAACTCATTACAGAATTCAAAGGCAAAATCCTGAACCCAGAAGAAACAAACCCCACTTACAAGTACTCACAGGTTATGTAAGTGTAAGAAAAGAAGTGAGGGACAAGAGTTGTAATGGTAAGACTGGAATTCCAGGCATTAATACAGACTGGGGGGAAAATGGATTGAGGACAGCCCTGAGAAGAACTTGGGGGTGGAGGTGGAGCAGAATTGATCACGAGCCATCAGTGTGCACTGGCAGCCCAGAAAGCCAACTGTGTCCTGGGATGCATCAACAGAAGCAGTGACAGTCAGTCAAGGGACGGGATTCTATCCCTCTACTCAGCACTGCGGAGACCACACCTGGAGTCCTGGGTCAAGTTCTGGAGTCCGCAACATCAGAAGGCAACAGAGCTCCTGGAAGCAATCCAGAGGAGAGCAACTCCAATGATCAGAGGGCTCATGATTGCCTCCTCTATAAGGACAGGCTGAGCAAGTTGGAGTTGCTCAGCCTGGAGAACAGGAGGTTCCCAGGTCAGCTTCTAGAAGCTTTCCAATCTCTGAAAGGGGCTACAAGAAAGCTGGGGGAGGGTTTTTGACAGGTGTTAGCAAGAGGACAAGGGAAAGGGTTCTAGACTTGAAGAGGGGAGATTGAGGTTGGACACGAGGAACAAATTCTTTGTTGTGAGGGTGCTGAGATGCTGGAATAGGTTGCCCAAGGCAGTTGTGGCTGCCCCATCCCTGGCAGTGTTGAAGGCCAGGTTGTCTGGAGCCCCGAGTAACCTGCTCTAGTGAAGGTGTCCCTGCCTGTGCAGAGGGGCTGGAACCAGATGATCTTTGAGGTCCCTTCCAACCCTGGCCATTCTATGGTTCTATGATTTGCTCCTCAAGAAACATGTGAAGATAACTGCCTCCTTTGCCTGGTACCCAGCAGATCACCTCTGCAACACTGCATCACACTTTGGGCATCACAGTACTTGAATTACTGGCAGACCACAGTAAATCCAGTAGAAGGTGACCCCAGAGATGGTTAGGGGACAGGAGCTCATGACAGCATGACATGAGAAGGAATGCAACGGCAGTCTTCTACTACTGGCAGCTCAACTATAAGGAAGAAGCCAGCACAGAAAGGACTGGAGGCAACAAACACAAATTTCAACAAGGCAAATTGGATGTTTGCCATGAAGGTGCTCAAGCACTTGAATCAACTTCCCAGACAGCCTGTACAATTTCCAGCCTTGGACAAACTCAAACCTCAACTGGACAAGGTCCTGAGCCATCTGACCATGACTTCACAGCTACTCCTGTTTTGACTACAAAGCTACACTAGATGATGTGTTACTGCCACACGAATTTCTGCTGATGGGACCTCAGTGTCCTGGGTTTGGCTGGGACAGAGCTCATTTTCTTCCCAACAACTGGTACCCTGCTGCTCTGGATTCAGGATGAGAACAACACTGATAACATGTTGCTGCTTCAGCTGTTGCTAAGCAGTGCTTATGCTAAGTTAAGAAGTCTTCAGCTTCCTGTACTCAGCCAGCAAGCAGGTGCACAAGAAGCTGCAGGGAAGAGCACAGCCAGGACTGCTGACCTAAGCTACATAGAGGGACATTCCCTACAACAGGACACCATGCCCACTATATAAACTGTGGGACGCTGACCCGAAGGCACCACACACTGCTCAGGAACTGCCTGAAGATCAGTCAGTTCTCATCTGAACCTGTGAGTTCTGTGGGGTTTTTCCCCCCCTGATTCTCCTCTCTGTACCACTGGAATGGGTGGAAAGGAATGAATGAGCAGCAGTCTGGTGCTCAGTCACCAGCCAGGGTTAAACCAGGACATTAAATACGCAAACTCTCATAAAGAGACAAGTTTAATGGTAATTACACGAGTTAATCACATGCTATCAAGTCTGGTGCTTCAAGGTCAAATCAAACAAGAGCATTTCCACTTACTGTGGTCATCAGGTGCTCCGTGACAGCCGCCACCTCCTGCTGTTTCTGGAGCAGCAGTGGCATTCCCATCTCCAGGGCAGTGGCACCACGCAACTGCACTTTATGAGCTGAATGGACAACCAGAGGGATGATCAGCCTTGCCCACCTCACCGCCTCTTCCCCCATCTCAACTGGGGTTTGCTCCACTAAGCTAGATTTTACGAAATAAAAAAATACAGGCATTAGAAATCTCCAACACAGACTTCTCACATGCTCAGTTAATCTTAACATCATCAATGAAGCATTCAGATTCAATAAATCATTTACAGGAAGCCATTCTAACCTAAACTAAGTTTACTTTTTCATTTTTCTAAGCAACTTCATGTTGACAATTCACCTAAAACTATTTATTCCAGACAAACCTCTGAATCACAGAATATTAGGGACTGGAAGGGACCTTGAAAGATCATCCAGGCCAATCTCCCTGCCACAGCAGGATCCCCTACATCCAGTTGCACAGAAACATGGCCAGGCGGGCTTTAAATATCTGCAGAGAAGGAGACTCCACAACCTCCCAGGGAAGCTCCTTCCAGTGCTCTGGCACCCTCACTGGGAACAAGTTCCTTCTCATATTGATGTGGAACCTCCTCTGTTCCAGCCGACACCCACTGCCCCTTGTCCTATCATTGGATACCTCTGAGCAGAGCCTAGCTCCATCCCCCTGTCACTCGTCCTTTCCATATTTATCAACATTCACGGGGTCACCCCTCAGGCTGCTTTTTTTCATGCTCAAGAGACCCAGCTCCCTCAGCCTTTCCTCATCAGGGAGATGTTCCAGTCCCTTAATCATCTCCAGAAACCTCTCCAGAGGCAGAGCAGACATTTACACTTGGCCCTTCTACCTTATCACCACTTTTTGCTCAAAAGAGCTGAACAGAGAGAGGAAAAAAAATACCACCACTTCCTTATCAGTGAACAAGTACAGTTTGGATATTAAACACCCCTTACGTTCTCCCAGTCCAGAGCAGGTCCCACAGGCCACCAGTCTGCTGCTAAAAGAACTACTGCGCATGGGTTTGCGCAGACTTGAGGGTTCGTATCTGACCCCTCCATCATGGAGCTGTTAGAGCAGACAGTGACAAACAACTCTGTACATTTAACACCATCACCACAGGAGCCAAGGAGACCTTCAGAACTGGGAGTGTCCAGCACACACTCAAAGCAGCTTATCATGGAGTTTTGGTCTTTGAAATCCCACCACTACAGCTCACTTTTGCTCTCCTAAGAATCTCAGATCTGTTGAACCTACTAGAAACATCTCAGGAAGCAAAAGCCCTCATTTTCCAAGATCTCTGCACTCTGTAAACAGCAACTTCATTTCCCCAAACCTTGCAATCCAAAAACTGCATGTACCGAGAGCAAACTACCAGTGAAAAGGCATCGTGCTGTCAGGCACCAAGGTAACAGCTGAGCGATGCTCACTGGAACTTAATTGCTGTCACCAATCCAGGGCTCCAAGGTCTTGCTAGGACAGTAATGTCGATTTGTACTTTTCTGTCATGATGATTCTCTGATTCGCAATAAGCCATTAAAACTGAAAGGAATTGCAGTTTATCTGAACACTGACCGGTTTCTGTGTCAGAACTAATTGTTGTTTTATCATTAATGGAATAGTTTGCAAATTAAGCTGTTCGGGAGAACCACTGGCAAAGAGACAGAGACAGCAGCTCAAGCAATTTCTCTGTCCTGATGACTGTCAAGCAAAACATAATGTGGAGAGAAACAGTCTGGAAATCACTGACCAGTTCAAGTAGCATTCAACATTTTTTTTCTTTTATATATTTAATGCCCCTAAGATTTTTTATCTTGTTTTAAAAACACAAAAGCATCTAATTTAATAAATACTGCAGTGCACATACCGTATAACAACATTCAGTGCTTCATATTCAACCACCATAGACTGTACTTCTCCTTTCGTGAGTACAGTCTCCAGCGTAGAAATAATACTGGACACCTGAGGAATGAAGAGACGAACATTAGAGCAGACAAATAACGCGCATAAAGAAACACAACTATTTCCAGGAGAAGCTGAAACACTGACATTTTATTTCCCCCTGGAATTTTGATGGTTTATTTTTCCATAGAATTGTGATGGTTTATTTTCCCCTGGAATTCTGAAGATAATTTGAGATTACAGCTCTCCCAAAGTAGAGCACTGACCTTTCTCCCCTGCTCACACTGCAGCATCTCCCACAACAGAAGTAGGAATTCGTTGGCTCTTTTCCCCTCTATAGCTACCCTTACAAACTAGCCAAGACCTTCCCTCATTTCCTAGGAAATCAGGCCACCAAAATAACTGGAGCAACTTACCTCCTTCTGCACAATTTCAGAAGGAAACGACTGCTTAGAGATCACCCAAAGTGCCCGAGTGCGAGTGTTTTTGTCAGAAGATTTTGCAGCAATGCTGTTCACCACGGAGAGCAAGTCCTGCATTTCAGTGGCTGAAAGGAGAACACATGGCACTCACACTCTGTGCTGTTTGAATCAGCTTCTGCACAGGTTCCTGGTTATTCTGCTCAGTTAACGTTACTAAAGGTCAATTCAATGCCAGATGGAAATGATTCAATGTCTGAAACATTAATGTTTGGCAGTTCTTCTCCAAATAAAGGAATTGAATGAATATACAGATACTACAAGCATGCACTTCTGTCACCTTTGAAGGAAACCACAAGATCATAATTCTAGATAACAACTTTATGTAAAAACACTTAACTAACGCTTAAATGTTTCATTATTAAAATTATTTGGATTTCAAGTGAATTTCACAGCATTTTATGCCATTTCCCCATTCTACTGACAGACACAAATTAATTTTAGGATCTACAAGAGGCTTTATTGTTAAATAAACTACTTAACTCCTGAAAGCAGTGGAGAGTTAGGAAGAGACTTTACTGTTTAACTCCTGAAAACAGGAGTTAACTACTCCCACACATTAGTTCCAGTAATTATTTAATAGCAATTATTTAGGACACTTGACATTAACTAACAAAATTCACTGCTTTATCAACAGGTTAAAAAAAGCTCTAGAGGAGAGGGAGCACGTAGGTGCCTCACTCTCAAAAGAAATGAATCAGAATAATCATGGCTGGAAAGGCCCTCCAAGATCATGAAGTCCAGCTCTCATCCCCACAGCTTGGTTTTTAAATACCTCCAGGGGCAGTGACTCCACCACCTCCCTGGGCAGCCTGTTCCAGTGCCCAACCACTCTCTCAGGAAACAACTTCTTCCTGAGATCCAATCTAAACCTCCCCTGATGCAACTTCAGGCCATTTCCCCTCATCCTATCATTAGTAATTTGAGAGAAGAGACCAGCACAAGTCTCACTACAACCTCCTTTTAGGTAGCTGTAGAGGGCCAGAAGGTCTCCTCTCAGCCTCCTCTTCTCTAGACTAAATAATCCCAGATCCCTCATCCTCTCTTCACAGGGCCTGTTTTCCAGCCCTCTCCCCAGCCTTGTTGCCCTTCTCTGGCCCCACTCTAGCATCTCAATTGTGCTTCACAGACTTTCTAGCTAGCATTTTCAGATCCTCCCCATCTGAGAAATTCTCAGTCATGAGGAGTTTTCATGTTAAATTGTCTCCAAGGGGCTTTATAAATGTAAAAGTTGAAAGGCAGCCTTAGCTTCATCTCCTCCCAGCAACACACAACCTGCCTGACACACACCACCACTGACATCAAGTATCTTCTGATCTCATTACTGCAAATGGATGTGCCTGAGCCCTGGACTGTGTCACAGGAACCCCTGATGAACCTGGCCAGCCTGGACATTTGCTGTCTCTTACCCACTTAATTGAATCTTGATGCAAACAGCCTCAAGTTCTCAGCAGCAAAACCTTCTGTTAATGCACTCAGCACTTTCTAAAAAGGCAGGTCTTAAAGAGTTTTGGATTCTTTCAATTAGTTTAAATGGAAATATTTACCTGCAGGGTATTTGGGTTCAGAATAGATGACCTTTAAAGGAGAAGTTAGTGTCAGATCATGAAAAAAAAATTAAGGATGAGAGGGAATTAGTGAAAATTCAATGTTAAAAAGATTTATAAACATAAAGGATTGTGATATAGAGAGACACAGACACACTACCAGCACCCAGTCTGAAGTCTGTTTGCTCACCTGATAATTCAGATGCAATACTTGGATTAAAAACACAGAACCCCAACGCCTGCAGTGCAGCATTATTCAACTCTGAGTTCGGACTAGAAATGTGTGCCTGAAAAAAACCCCAACAAATCAACCATAAATTCTCAGTTTACAGAAGTAGCAGTGAAATCTGATCACCAACAGTGCTGCTCAGCGCAGCTGTCAAAAGCAAACACTTGGTAAAAACACACACAGAGAGGGAGACCTTTCTGATTACATCCAACCCATAGAACCACAGAACAGTTTTGGCTGGCAGAGACCTTCAAGACCAAAGAGTCCAGCCTTTTCCTAGCCCTATCAGCATCACGAAACCCTGTCCCACATCATAACATCTACTCCTCTCTTCAACACCTCCAAGGATAGGGACTCAAATCCCTCCCTGGGCAGCTGTTCCAATGCCTGACAGCCCTTTCAGTCAAGAAACTCCTGACATCAAATCTGAACATCCCCTGGTGCAGCTTCAGGCCATTTCCCTTCATCTTATCACTGGCCACTAGGGAGAAGTGGCCAATCCCTGCCTCTCTGCAACCTCTTTTCAAGTAGTTGTAGAGAGCAATGAGGTCTCCCCTCAATCTCCTCTTCTCCAGGCTAAACAGCCCCAGATCCCTCAGCCATTCACAGATTCATAGAACATTAGGGATTGGAAGGGACCTCCAAAGACCATCTAGTCCAATGTCCCTGCCACAGCAAGACCACCTAGACCAAGTTGCACAGGAACATATCTAGGCAGGTTTTCAACCTCTCCAGAGAAGGAAACTCTGGGAAGCCCCTTCCAGGGCTCTGGCACCCTCACTGGGAAGAAATTCCTTCTCATATTTATATGGAATCTCCTATGTTTGAGCTCACACCCATTGCCCCTTGTATTATCATTGGATGCCACTGAGCAGAGCCCGGCTCCATCCTCTTGACATCCACCCTTCACATATTTATCAACATTCATGGAGTCACTCCTCAGGCTCCCTTTCTCCAAGTTAAAGAGACCCAGCTCCTTCAGCTTTTCCTCATAAGGGAGGTTTTCTACTCCCTTCATTATCTTCATTGCTCTGCGCTGGACTCTCTACAGCAGTTCTGTGTCCTTTCTGAACTGAGGGGCCTACAACTGGACCCAATACTGCAGATGCGGTCTCACCAGGGCAGAGTAGAGGGGGAGAAGAACCTCTCTCAGTGTGCTAACCACCCCCCTTCTGATCCACCCCAGGATGCCATTTGCCTTCTTGGCCACCAGGGCACATTGCTGGCTCATGGTCATCCTGCTGGTCACCAGTACTCGCAGGTCCCTTTCTTCTACACTACTCTCCAATAGATCAGTCCCCAACCTATACTGGTACCTAGGGTTGTTCTTGCCCAGATGCAAGGCTCTACACTTGCCCTTGTTAGAGTTCATTATATTTCTCCCTGCCCAGCTCTCCAGCCTGTCCAGGTACCATTGAATGGCAGCACAGCCTGGAGTGTCAGCCATTCCTCCCAACTGTGTGTCATCAGCAAACTTGCTGACAGAGCACTCTAATCCCTCATCCAAGTCATTAATGAATTGACTGAACAGCACTGGTCCCAGTACCAACCCTTGGTGGATTCCACTAGATACAGGCCTTCAACTGGAGTCTGTCCCACTGACCACTACTCTTTGGCTTCTATTTTGCAGCCAGTTCATGATCTACCTTACTATCCTATACACCAGACCATGCTGCCTCAATCTGGCTGTGAGAATGCTGTGAGAGACTATGTCAAATGCTTTACTGAAGTCAAGACAGACCACATCCACCACTCTGCCATCCACCTGGTTATGCCCTCATAAAAGGCTATCAGGTTGGGGAAGCCATGCTGACTGTCCTTAATGACTCTCTTGTCCTTGACGTGCCTACAGACAGCATCAAGGATAAATTGTTCCATCGCATTTCCTGGGATGGAGGTTAGGCTGACCAGTCTATAGTTACTTGGGTCCTCTTTCTTACCCTTTTTTGGAGTGACATTTGCTATTCCTCACATGACATATTTTCCAAATGCTTCACCAGGCTGGGAGCTGCTGCTATCCCCTCTCCAATTCTTCAATGTTCCTCTTGCAGTGAGGGGCCCAACACTGGACACAGGACTCGAGGTGTGGCCTCCCCAAAGCTGAGTACAGGGGAGTGAGCAACTCCCTGCTCCTGCTGGTCACACTATTTCTGATACAGGACAGGGTATCACTGGTCTTTTTGGCCACCTGGGCACACTGCTGGCTCTGGTTCAGCCAGCCTTCTGTTAAACCTCCCAGATCCCGCTCTGCTGGGCAGCTCCCCAGCCACTGATCCCAAAGCCTGTAGCTGCTGGGGGTTGTTGTGGCCCAAGTGCAGGAGCCAGCATTTGGCTTTGTTAAACTGGCCTGCCCAGTGATCCAGCCTGCCCAGACAGTGACACAAGCTGAGGCTGTGAAGAAGTTTCTGCTGTCTGTCATTTAAACACCTTTAGGGAAGCTCTAAACAGCCCAAGTTCTTTACTCCTTCCCTTGTTAAATACCAGCACTTGACCTCCATTTTTTTTTAAAACAGGAAAGAAAGATGGCTAAGAACAGCCTTTACTGTTAATAATTATCAATATTCTGAATTAATTCTGAATCATATTCAGAAGTATTGGAGGTTTACTGCATATTCCAACTCCCCAAAGTATTCTGACAGGCAGACAGAGGTGTCTTTTCTGGCTAGAAGATCTGCTCTGACCACACAACACAGTCAAGACATTGTTACTCTTATTTTTTCTGACATAATTCCTAATCAAATGGAAGATTTGTTTTGCCACCAAACCCTACCTGCTCTGTCAGTAATTGGATTTCTTACAAAATGAAGTAAAATTTGAGTCTTACAGTGGCTGCTGACCTAACTCTACCTCAGGCTTAGAAAACTGAGTGCAAACAACTTACTTTAAACACTTTGTAAAGTTGAGGGAAGCGTTTCTTGACATTCGCAGCAAATTCTTTGCTTTCCTCACCAGTCAAGCGACTTCAGGGAGCAGAAGGGAACAGAAGCAATAACCACAGGTTAAACATCTTATAACTGATAGCATTTTGAATTTATAATACACAACTAAACCTCAGCATTAAGGGAGCTGAACAGCAAAACCACCAGTCACCATGCAGTTAGCCTGACACAGCCATAGATCACTGAGTTATAAAACATAGGATGGCCAGTGTTGGAAGAGCCTTAAAGATCATACAGTTCCAACCCCCTGCACAGGCAGGGACACCTTTACTAGATCAGGTTACTCAGGGCCCCAGCGAACTTGGCCTTCAACACTTCCAGGGATGGGGCAGCCACAACTGCCTTGGGCAACCTGTATTGGAATAGATGATTACTGACCCATTTTGTGCTTGTGTAGTACAAAAAGACCTTAAGGGCTTTTATGTCAACATCTGTAAAAACATCAGCACAAACTTCACATGACTACTGAAAATTCTGTTTTGACAACTAGTTGTGATGACGTCAAAAATTTCACAGAATCACAGAATTACTGAAGCTGGAAAAGACCTCTGAGCTCATCCAGCCCAGGACCTAACTTCACACATCAGACAGATCAGGGCACTAAGGACCACAGCCAGGCTGGTCTTCAACACCTCCAGGGATGGGGACTCCACCACTGCCCTAGGCAGACCACTCCACCTTTCCATCAGGAAGGGCTTCCTAACATCCAGCCTAACCCTCCCCTCGCAGCTTCAGGCCCTGCCCTCTAGTCCTGGTGCTGGTTGCCTGGGAGAAGAACCTGACCCACACCTGACTCCAACTTCCTTTCAGGGAGTTGGAGAGAGGGAGAAGGTCCCCCTTGAGTCTCCTCTTCTCCAGGCTAAACACCCCCAGCTCCCTCAGCCTCTCTCCATCAGCCTTTCCCTCCAGTCCCTTCTCCAGACTCACTGCTCCTCTGGACCCGCTCCAGTCCCTCAATCTCTTTCTTGCAGCAAGTGGCCAAGCACTGCCCCTAGTACTCAATGGGAGGTCTCCCCAGTGCCCGGTACAGGGGGGAGACTATCTGTTATGGTTTTTATTTCATGATTCAAATGGTGCCCAGATGGGTTCTCCCTATGGCTAACATCATGTTTCTGTTTCTACACAGCTCAGGGTCTTCAAACTGGCGAAGTCCTGGCCAACGTTAAACACTCTGATTAAAATCATCGGCAACTCGCTGGGAGCGCTCAGTAACCTGACCCTCGTCCTGGCAATCATCGTGTTCATCTTTGCCATAGTAGGGGTGCAGCTCTTTGGGAGAAGCTACGGGGAGCACAGCCACAAAATAACCAAAACTGGCAAGCCACGCTGGCACATGATGGACTTCTTCCACTCGTTCCTCGTGGTCTTCCGGATTCTGTGCGGAGAATGGATCGAGACCATGTGGGACTGCATGGTGGTTGCTGAGCCACCACTGTGCCTCCTTGTTTTTCTGATGGTTATGGTGATAGGAAATCTAGTGGTGAGTTTTGCAGTGTTCTCTTCTCTTCATCCCATCCGTGTTAGAACCTACTTGATTGCCACTTTGTGAACAACACTAGTTTCCCTAGAAACAGGTGGAAGGGTTACCTGTCTTTTAGTCTGCAAACGCCTTTTCCCTTAGAGCCACTGCCTGTATTTTCTCACTTTGTGTTCTGTCCGCTCCATTTGACCTTTTGGTCTGCAATGAGGAGCCTTCATGGTAAAGACAATGCAGATAACTGTGTTTCTTCACTCGTTGGGATCTGGATGTAAATAATTAGTGGTGCTTATGGCTTGCCAGCTTGAATTAATGGAGCTGAGTGCTTAAGTGCCTGTGGGAATTATTCATGTCAAGATCTCTTGAAGGTGTTGAATCCTTTATCAGCAGTAGAAGAATCTACGCTTCTGCCACTGAAACCAGGGTTCTGCCACTGAAATCAGCAATTTTTTTCACAATCTCTGTTTACCTTTGTACCCAAGAGCTAGACCCTGCTCTAGCATAACCTACACGACCTCACATTAGGGGTTGGAAGGGACCTTGAAAGATGATCTAGTCCAATCCCCCTGCCAGAGCAGCATCACAGAACATTAGGGAGTGGAAGGGACCTTGAAAGATGATCTGGTCCAATCCCCCTACCAGAGTAATTTCACTGTTGCCTTGTTTTGGATCCATAAAGTCATAGAATGGTCTGGGTTGGAAGGGACCTCCAAAGGTCTTCTAGTCCAACCCTCCTGCAGGGAGGTTGGGAGTCAGCAGAGACATCCTCAACTAGATCAGGTTGCTCAGAGCCTTGTTGACCCTCACTTTGAATATCTCCAGGGATGGGGGTTGCTGAGGAAGGAGGAACTTTGATAGTAACTGTGTTGTTCAAAGTTAAAATTTATCTTTCTTCACGCTACCATCCTTTTAACTTCACTGTTGTTCCACTGACTTCCAGGTCCTCAACCTTTTCATTGCTCTACTGCTGAATTCCTTCAGCGCTGACTGCCTCCAGACAGCAGAGGATGATAGAGAGCTGAACAATCTCCGCCTCGCCTTTGCTCGCATTCACAAGGGTCTTCACTCTGTGAAGAGTGTGACGTGGGATGCCTGTTGCAGAAAGCTCCAGCATGTGAAGAAAGCCCACAAGAAGAAAATGGAGCTGACTGCACAGAACCCACCTGGGGTCAAGTGTGAAGAATTAAAAAGGAATAAAGAGAATCACCACAATGAATGGGCTGAGAAAAATGGGGACAAATGCTTAGGTCTGGAAGAGTTTATTACCAATCCCAACGTGTTTGTTTGTGTCCCTATTGCTGAGGAAGAGCACACGAGTGATGGTTTTGAAGACGTCGATAAACTCAGCACATGCACAGACACAGAATGCAGCAAACAGGTAATGAATGAATTTACTGGGGTTGGAACAGTAGCATCTCATCTTCGTGTTGGGAGATACAGTGTAGTACAAGACTGCTTTGAGCAGAAGAGGGTGGTTTGGGTTACGCTGACCTATTTACAGAGATGTTCCAAATCTTGACCGAGAAACATGACTATAAACGTTTTGGATGAGAGTCAGCCATGACTTGTAGCCTTTGCATCAGGATTTTTTCATGATCTTAGAAGAAAATCATAAATTGTTGGGTTTGCTGCAGGAATTCCCAGCTGACACATTGTGTTACCCGCTGGGGCGGTCCTTGGCGAACCTTGAACTTCTGTTTCACGATGTATGTGAATAATCCAAACTGGTTTGTCATTATTTACATAACAAACACCTATGTTCTGCGTGAAGAACCTTGCTGTGGACTCGTAATACGGAGTCATAGCTCTGGTCTATTCTACAATTGTCCTTTCTGTGTGCAGTATGTAGTAGTTGTTAGAAGGACTGAGCACAGAGTAGGTCTATTAAATACGTGTTTCTTGTATGACAGCCTATACGACCCTACTTCTTCATGTTACCTGAATCTTTCGGTTCTATTTTAACCACATAGAATTGCTCTTCTGGTTTCAGTTTTCCTATCTGAAGTGGGAAACTTAACGTAATCTTATAAATCTTATGAGGAGAGATAGAAAGAGTTGGGACTGTTTAGTTTGAGGAAGAGGAGGCTGAGAGGAAACCTCATCGCTCTCTACAACTATCTGAAAGGACATTGTAGAGATGTTGGTGCTGGGCTCTTCTCACAGGTGGTTGCGGAGTCTCCTTCTCTGGAGATGTTTAAAACCCACCTGGATGTGTTCCTTGTGTGACTTGGTCTAGGTGATCCTGCTGTGGCAGGGGGACTGGACTGGATGGTCTTTCGAGGTCCCTCCCTGTCCCTGATGTTCTGTGATTCTGTTAACTTAAAATCTTAAGTTTCCTTTTTAATTCCTATGAAAAACATGTTATTTAATTTATTTTGACTAGTTCAATAAACTTCTTCAGATGTCCATCAGGAAGAAATTCCCTTTATCCTTAAGTAAAATAAGAGATTCAAAGTGAGTGAATCTTCATGATGTTGTCAGGTCCCCAAGGCAAATCTTAGCCTATTTTCCCTTCCAACCCGTTCACCCCTAAACATGGAAAAGAAACCCTCTCTAATCCAGAGATTATTTTCAGGATGAAAATCACCTGAGGCAAAGGGGAGAAAGAGGGAAAAGTTCAGGCAGTTGGAGTAAAGGATCAGTATTTTCCTCTGAAGAATTCAGTGTGCTTTACCTAGGGAAGGATAGGAAGTCTGGAATGTCATCACCAGCACAAAAAGAGGTAACGATTCTTTTACTGCGGCATTGACTTCCCAGTTCTGGTCATGCTCAGGTCCATTTCTATTCAGGGACACTGTAGAGATGTTGGTGCTGGTCTCTTCTCACAGGTGATTCATGACAGAACCAGAGGGAAGGGCTTCAAGCTTCAACAGGGGAGGGTTAGACTGGACATCAGGAAGAAATTCTTCCTGGAGAAGAGTGGTCAGGCACTGGAATGGGCTGCCCAGGGTGGTGGTTGAGTTCCCATCCCTCGATGAGTTTAAAGGTCGCTTAGATGTAGCATTGGAGGATCTGGCTTAGGGGTGACCTTGTAGGGTAGGGTTGATGGTTGGACTCAATGATCCCAAGGGTCTTTTCCAACCTGAATGATTCTATGATTCTAGTTGCTGGAGTAGAAGTGGCTCTGAGCTTGTGGTAGCTGATCTGGCCGGTTGATCCTGGAGCTGGAGTGTCCTGGATTCAGAGTGACAGACATCAAAGTGCTGCTGGGTTTCTCGGTTTTAATTTTTAAGAAAAATACACAGGAAAGACAGTGTTTACAGATGGAAAAGCTACCAAATGTTTTGATTCAAAGAAATAATTTAGAAAGTTCTCTGTGTTACTGTCCCTTTATTGAAATCTGAGTCTGTCAAAGGGGAAGGGGGTGAAGGGTTTAACAAACTAATTCGTCATAAAT
Organism: Phoeniculus purpureus; assembly: GCA_028565055.1. Lineage (NCBI taxonomy): Eukaryota > Metazoa > Chordata > Aves > Bucerotiformes > Phoeniculidae > Phoeniculus > Phoeniculus purpureus. The sequence goes on from JAOXOE010000506.1 coordinate 4,333,485, forward strand.
TTTATGTGGTGAAATCATGGAATGTCCAGGGTTGGAAGGGAACTTAAAAATCACCTAGATCCAACCCCCCTGCACAGGCAGGGACACTTTCACTAGAGCAGGTTGCTCAGGGCCCCAACCAACCTGCCCTTCAACACTGCCAGGGATGGGGCAGCCACAATGTCCTTGGGCAACTCAGCACCTTCATAGCAAAGAATTTGTTCCTCATGTCTATATGGGATAGCACACCCTTAGTAACTGGGGAGGAGATTATGTGATTCCTGTTTCTACTTCATAAATACCATTGTGGATGTTCAGTTCCTGATGCATTATAGATTTATTTTATGTTTTAATATATGTGTGTGTGTATAGATAGCTGTATGTACGAGCATATATCTGCATGTTTACTTGTCTGAATGCAGCTTTCTATGACTTCATGGTTTTAACCCAAGTAGTTTATCCCACTTTGAGGACCACATATACTCTTAAGCAATTTTAAAACCCCTTTACCAGTGTTATGAAGCATCTTCATCTGGTTCACATGAGTTGCTACTGTTATGATATAGATCTGGCCCATATTTGGGTGCACCTATTAGTGCTTCTAAGCCCAGGTACTCTTAAAATCACAAAACACTGCTTGAACCAGCACGTAGCCAGGTTTTGAGTTTGAATTTTATTTGTTCATGGGTTAATTTGCTCATTTAGAGCTGGATGTAGAAGGAGCAGATACCTGACCTTGTTTTCCTTGGTAGCTTGCCAGTATCAGCTCTTCTGAAGGCAGCACCGTGGATCTGCCAAACCCTGAAGATCTTTTGAGGCAGATTCCAGAGCTTGCTGAAGATTTCAAGACCCCAGAGAGATGTTTTCCCGAAAGTAAGTCTCTCCTGGTTTCACTACCGGCAATTTAGAAGATTCGAAACTCAGCTTGTTTCTCCAGAGATGCTGAGCCAATAGGGTCAGATAATTTTTGGGTTTAGTTATCTGGAAATTTGATCAGTAATCTAAATCACTGCCTCTCTCTAGTCAGACAGAGAGATCATGAATCTGAAAAATAAACCTGCTTCACCTTCATGGTGACGGTGACAGAGCCCTGGAAGGGGCTGCCCAGGGGGGTCGTGGAGTCTCCTTCACTGCAGACATTTAAGACCTGCCTGGATGTGTTCCTGTGTGACTTGGTCTGGGTGATCCTGCTGTGGCACAGGTATTGGAGTGGAGGATCTTTCGAGGTCCCTTCCAATCTCTAATGACTCTATGAGGGACTTCTCCATCCTTGCTTAGGTGGAGCCCAGCACCCTGAGCACTCTGAGGTTGCTTTCCTATACCACTTCCAAAGGCAGAGCCTTTCTATCTGCTTCCTGGATATTTCATCTGATGAAAGCACAGATACATCTGGCTGCAGTTACACCCACCCCCTCATCACCTTATTCTGCAGAGCTGGCCTTTTCTTTCCCCTGTGCCCTTTTAGGAGCAGTGAAACTTCTAATGCAGAGTTATAGGACGGAGGGAGCCCTGGAAGGGGCTGCCCAGGGGGTTGTGGAGTCTCCTTCTCTGGAGAGGATTAAAACCCGCCTGGCCATGTTCCTGTGTGACTTTGTCTAGGGGATCCTGCTCTGGCAGGGGGATTGGACTGGATGGT
>JAOXOE010000506.1:4341479-4360890 GCA_028565055.1 Phoeniculus purpureus
TCCTGCTGTGGCAGGGGGATTGGACTGGATGATCTTTCCAGGTCCCTTCCAATCCCTAATGTTCTGTGATTCTGTGACAGCCAAAACCCTTTTTCCTGGTTAATAAATGAGCAACGAGTTGGGGATACCCTGAATGTGATGCCTGTTTCATCCCCCACACCGTGAATCTCCTGTTGCCTTGAGACAAGAAAACCTTTCTCGTCCCTCTGAAGGGAATTCTATCCAACTGCAGTATTTTTCTTTCCCAGTAGAGGGAAGTCTTGGCTAAAGGGAGTTGTCACAGACTCACAGAACGTCAGGGGTGGGAAGGGACCTCGAAAGATCATCCAGTCCGATCCCCCTGCCACAGCAGGATCCCCTAGAGCAAGTCACATAGGAACATACCCAGGTGGGTTTTAAACGTCTCCGGAGAAGGAGACTCCACAACCCCCCTGGGCAGCCTGTCCAGGGCTCTGTCACCCTCACTGGGAAGTTCCTTCTGGTGTTTATGTGGAACCTCCTCTGTTCCCATTGCCTTTCATCCTATCACACTGAGCAGAGCCTGGCTCCAGCCTCCTGACACCCACCCCTCACGTATTTATAGACATGAATGAGGTCACCCCTCAGTCTCCTCTTCTCCAAGCTGGAGAGACCCAGCTCCCTCAGACTCTCCCCATAAGGGAGGTGCTCCACTTCCTTCATCATCCTCGATGGATGCTCTACTCTGGACTCCCTCCAGCAGCTCCAGGGCCCTCTTGAACTGAGGGACCCAGAACTGGACACAGCACTCCAGATGTGGTCTCACTAGTGCAGAGTCTCTCTCGATTTCTACAGCTTCAATTTCTTTCTTTATTTAGTAAAGGCAACACCAACCGTGTAGGGCTATGGGATGAAAGAAAAGCTTTGACCATCTCGGGAGAACAAAAGGCTCCTCACAACCAGCACTGCTGTCTGTGATCCCTTTAAGGGAGCAGTGACTGCTCAGTGCTGGGGAAAAGGGGATCTTTTTGGGGAGAAGTCAATAGAAAGATGACATCAACTGATCTCCTGCATCATATTTATTCAGCTGCTGGTCCTTCCACCTGGCACGCAGCTTTGCTGGGTTTCAGCTGACTCGTCTGAACTCTTCAGACGTCAGGGAAGCCGGCAGTACCTGAATGTTCCCTGCAGAGAGGAAGGTTTTGGCAAGGTGGGGCGGTTTCAATCAATGCTCATCTCTCTGATCAGTCTGTCTATTGGCTTCCAATTACTGTGGTGGCTGTGTGATTAGGGGTTGCATTATGAGCTGCTCCTGTGCCAAGGGTGACCCCCACTCACTGCGTGAGTCTGGAGCTGCATGGATGGAGAAGCCATCCTGAAGTGCTGCCTTCACAGGGTGATGTTTCTGCATCTTCTGAAGGGATGCTCAAAGGAACAGGGTTCACTAATGAGAACCAAGTCACACCTATCTGTTTGAATTGAAAACTGGGGGAAGGGGCAGTTGTCTGGGCTGAGGTGAACTAGGAGGTAGGAAACAGAGGAACCATCTCAGTCCTGCTCCTGGCATGGAATAAATTTATCAGGTAGTTTTCCCCTCTAGAGATTCTTCCTACTTTAATTCATCTTTTTCCTGTGCAACTTGGTCTGGGTGATCCTGCTGTGGCAGGGGGATTGCACTAGATGATCTTTCAAGGTCCCTTCCAATCCCTAATGTTCTGTGATCTTCCTTCCTTCACAATGTTTCCCTGTTCTGCCTAGAACCTGGGTTCAGATAGAGCAGATTTCATCAAATGGGAGTCACAAAATCATAGGGATTGGAAGGGACCTGGAAAGCTCATCCAGTCCAATCCCCCTGCCACAGCAGGATCACCTAGATCAAGTGGCATGGGAACACATCCAGGTGGGTTTTAAACATCTCCAGAGGAGACTCCACAACCCCCCTGGGCAGACTGTATGAGGATTTTTGTCATAGAATCACAGAATGGTTTAGGTTGGAAGGGACCTTAGAGACCATCTAATTCCAGCCCTTCTGCCCTACTTCGCTAGACCACATCCCATCCATCCTGGCCTTGATTTAGTCATTCAAGAACAGACAGTTTGAGTGTCGTGGAAGTCTTCTGCATCCAAAGACCAATGTAAACAGGATACAAGTCATCTCTCTTTTTCTAGTGTAAGGAATCATGTCTCGGTTTCCAAAGACAGATGAAAGAGAGATGGGACTTCCTGGTGCCTCAGCAGGGTTTAACAGCATTTCAATCTTCCATAAAAAATGCAGTAGAATTGAAGTCTTACAGGAGAGTTATCTACTACAGACTGCAAAGTGGAGACAGGAAAATGGTTCCTTCAGGACATAAAGCGAAAGCTCCTGGCTTTCTTCCGCTCCTGGCTGTAGTACTAAACCTGTGCTGCTCAGACCCTGCTGGCTCTCTGGTCTACACCCACTTTGTCTCTGTGATCAGGAAGGCAACTGAGACAGTCACTACTGAGATGACTAAGGAAGGAGGGATTGATCATAGACTCATCAGGGATGGGAAGGGACCTCAAAAGATCATCTAGTCCAATCCCCCTGCCACAGCAGGATTACCTAGACTAAGTTAGGACTACAGAACATTAGGGATTGGAAGGGACCACGAAAGACAATCCAGTCCAATCCCTCTGCCACAGCAGGATGCCCCGGATCAGGTCACACAGGAACACATCCAGGTTTGCTCCAGAACTGGACACAGGACTACAGGTGGAGTCTCACAATCTTCACCTGTCATCAGCTGTAGCCAAGACAGGCTACTGATTTACACCTCTTCAATAGGAAGAAATAGTAGGTCACCTGTCCTCTCTCTGCAAAGGAGAGGTCCTCTCTGAGGATGTCTACGGTGAAGCAGTCCTGGAGGTGGGAGTGCTTCAGGGTACTGAGACTATTTGCATGTTGGGACCACACCACAGCTATTACAACGTCCTGTTGTGGTGGACTGCATGACCCTGGTCCACTGGGCCCAGGCCAGCAACAATTGCTACACAGCATTTTTGCTCTGATGTTAATTCCTGTTCCAGATCGAACTTCAGATGATGTCAGTGATCAATTACATTGTGCTGAGAAACCCCCCAGAACGGTTCCTCTTGTAAGGCAGAGATGTGCCTGCACAGGGACAGGGTTCAACAGCAGTGGTGGAACTGCCAAGGACTCACACTTTGCCTTTAGGGAGCTGGAGATGTGTGTGATCTCTGCCTGCTTTGGTGTCCTCCCGAGAACATCCTTCGCTTTGCACAGCAGCTATTTTGATTCACGCTGAGTGATTAAATTGATGAGGATTTGCCTTTATCTCCTACTTTGCACACCACTCTGTACCTCTGCACTGCTCTAGGCTTTCCCAGGCAGTTTCCCCCACCAGGGAGCTGATGACCACTCTCCTCTGCTTTTCCCAGCCTTCATTCCCTTCCATCTCCTTTCATTCGTAGTGTTTGGTTTTCAGTTTGATATCTGCCTGCTCTTCTCAGGTCCTCCTTCTGCTCACTCTCACCCAGTTCTTCCCTGCGGGTGATTCACTGCTTCACACTCTGCTCTTCCAGTTCTGAGTTGTTGCATACTCTGCAGCCCTCACTTGACACCTTCCTTGAGCATGAACCCATTCTTGAATGGAGACCTGCTCTCCATCCACCTGCCTGGCAGCTCTACTGCAATTTTTGGGGCTGCTTTTGTAGCCCAACCAGTTTTTCCCTTGATCTACTCCTTTCCCAGCACTTCCTTCCTTTGATCACTACCAGACCCTGAGCTGCTTTCACAGGAACGTTTAGCACAGTTCCAGACTCCTTTTTCTGCAGTGGTTATAGCTGCTTCACAGCCCATCACCGATCCAGTAGAGCAACAACAGTCTCCCCTCTGACTCCATTTCTTTTAGTCTTTCTAGTTCTTCAGGTGTTTCTTGCACTTTTACCATCCTGAATACACCAATATTGCTGGCAAATGCTTGCCACCCCTCTCTCCACCTATGAACATCCATCTATGACCTTCCCAGTCACCACAAGGCACCTTATTTTCAGTAAAAGCTGCTGGTCCTGCTCACTGATGATGTTGCCCTATCAGTGTGACCTAGACATTTGTTCCTTAAGGCCTGAGGCACTTGGGGCGGGCAGCTGCAGGAAGTGCTGGGTTTTGTTGTCTGTGGGATGCTCGGAGGGTCTAAATCTGGCACTATCCACACCTTCACTCCTCCCCTGTGTGCTGGGGTACCCTTGTTCTGTCCTGCAGCACCTCTCCTCACCCTTGCGTCCCTAGGTTGAACACTCTTTCCAAGCAACCCCCAGCTCCAGTGCAGCTCCCTCTCTCACCTTTCTCCCTAGTCTTCTTCATCCCATCTTGCCACCGGGATCCCTTCTCCTGCCACCTTTTCCATCCTTCTCTTCCCTATCCCTCCTTTTCCCAGCCCTCCATCCCACCTTCCTCCCCATCTTTTCTCCTTCCCCACCCCTAACTCTTATTCCTTATATTTCCCCATCCTTTCTTCTTCCCTTTTCCCATCCTTCCTCTCTCTTCACCACCTCCAACCCCTGCCAGCCCTCCTTCCTCATCTTCTCCCATCCTTACCTCCTCCTACCCATACCTCTCTAATCCCTACGCCTCACCCCTACCTGTTCCCTACTCTTCACCCCTGTCTATTCTTCTTCCCCGCCTTTTCTGAGCCTTTTCTCCCTATTCCCTAACCCTCCTCACTCCTCCCTCCCTCTTCGCTACCCTCCTCCCTCCCGACCTTCCCTCCCTGCCGCCTCCGCCTCCTCCTCCCCATTCCCTCCCTCTCGCCACCGGCGGCAGGAGGCGCTGCGGACCCAGCTCGGCTCGATGGGGCGGGGCGGGCGGTGCCTCCCCCGCTCCCTCCCTCCTTCTCTTCCTCCTCCTCCTCCCGCCGCCCGGCCGGGGCTGCTCGGCGGCTGCGAGCGCACAGCGCGTCGGCGGCTCCGCGCCATGAGCGCTCGGCGGCGGGAGGGCAGCGCTCGGCGCCCACCGACCGGGCCCTTCCCGCGGGGGACTCAAAAAACTCTGTGGATACAATGAAGTGGCTCTGGAACTCTTGGGTTAGCAGGAAAAATTAAATTAAACCAATGTAAGTTTCCTCTTTTGTTGTTATTTAGGTGGTTTTTTAAATTTGGCTACTGGTTTGCTCGTTAATAAAATAATCCTAGTGAATAAACAGAACAAACAACAACCACCGAAAGAAATGCAATCAAAGAGACATCCGAGAGTGTCGTCGAGGAGGAGGAGGAAGGGGTAGAGCCGCGGGTTTTCTCTCTTCCCTAAACTTTCCCCTCGAGGTGGGACAAGCGGTGGCGGCCGTCCCGTCGGGGCAGGGTGGTGGAGAGGCTGCCGGGGGCTGCAGGAGAGGAGAAGTCTCAGCGGCGCTTACGGTGGGGTGGAAAAGCAGGGAATACGGAGGTGTATTTGTTGCTGTCGATTAACTCTGGAGGGGGGACTGATCTAGTTTCCATCTCGCTTCTGCGCTTGGAAGCACTGGCAGGGGATAACGGCACAGAAAATACCCTGCGAATTGTTTGGTTACTCTCGTGTGGCGTCGGATGTGTCCGAGTGGGAAACCAGTGGCACGTTTTGAAGGGGGGAAGTGAGCTGGGATGGGTGTTTCTGTGGTGGCAGTGAAAGTGCATCGTTCTCCTGTATCGTAAGAATATCCCTGGTATTAACTGTAAGGACTGAGGTGCTCCAAGTGTGCACCTGAACTTACCGGTTTGAAGTGTGTGTATTATCATTCACCTCGAAGCTGTTCGTAGAACACACAGCCTAAAACGTTGGGAGTTTCTACCAGCACAAAGTAAAAGCTCATCATGGTTATTATGCAAATACAAGGGGGAAAAACCCCCCCAAGGCGAGGGAAGGCAGAGCTGCACTCCAGCAAGGTGCTCGTGATGTTATCGAGGCAGCCCCGAGGGGAGCACTGACATACTGGGAGCACTCGGAGAGAGTGAAAGCTAAATCAGAGCAAAACTTATGCAACCTCAGAGTGGCTACAGTGGGGATAAATCAAACCTCTGTGCTTTGTGTGTTCCTGGAGGTTTGAGTGAGGAGGTGGAGGTGAGGAGCTAGAAAGCAGAGGAGCCCCACACGCACCTACGGCAACAGGTCTGGTTTTGCCTGGGAGGGATGAGCTGAGCTTTGTGAGTGCTTGAGCCGGGTCTTTCCACTTGCAGCTGGGGCAGCCACTCTTCCTACAGACGGGTGTCAGAGCCGGAGTTGGTGGCCCCGATTTCTCTCAACACCAGGCTGGCGAGCAGCTCTTCCCAAACTACAGGGCGGCTGGTGGGATGGACGTGGCGATTCAAAGAGGATTTGTCAATACTAAAAATAACCGGGCCCGCAGATGTGTCCTAGAGGGTCACGTCCAGGAGCAGCGTTTTCGGGGCCGGGGAGCGGATTTCGGGGACTTTCTGTCCAAGGTGCTGAAGTTCATTTTGCGGCGATTTCCCAGGATTTGGGGGCTCTGCAGAAGGGCTCTTGGAGGTTCCCCGTTGCGTGCAGGCGATGGAGGGAGGGGTGTTTTCCCCCACCCCACTCTGCGCGGGTGGTACGAAGAGAAAGCAGGGATGTGTTTTCAGACACGTATGTTTGATCCGTCCTTTTGGCGTGGGGAAAGCAGGCCAGGTGGAGCCGCAGATGGATCGGGCAGATCCTATAAGCTTTTGGTGGCAGAGAATTGGAAAGGTCAGAGCTGTGAGGCAGTGAGGAGTGAAACCCCCTTGCTCTAATGGACCGAGAAAGTGGTGGTTTCCCGTGTTGCTGCTGCTGGTTTCAGTGTGTTGTGTCTGAGGAGACATCTGGCTCCACAAAAGTTGAGGGGATGCCGGTGCCAGGGTGGGATGGGAATCGTGCAGATGGGGCTGGAGCGATGCCCATGGATTTAGGTTGTTTATTTATTTCTCCTGGTGTAGCCTCTTCAAACGGCCAACAGGGTTGGCAGAGCTTTGGAGACAGGGGGTGCTTGAGAGGAAAAACATGTCTCTTGGGAGCAAGTGCCTCGGTGTTTAAGCAACGGAAGCCTGCCCTGCAATTTGTGATATTTTTAGATTAATGTGCCAAAAGGTCTCGGCCTTAAGTAGCAGAGTTTATGTAACCTTCGGTACGAGGCAGATCGCGGTGCTGCCAGGAATAATCGCAGATGAATGATATTTAATATGTGTGTGGTTGGAGTTTGATGCTGTATTGTGGGGGTTTCCCCCCCAGTTCTTGACACTCGTTCTGAATCCATTCACGATACAGCTTTGTGCTCCTGCCCGAGACTCTCAAAGGGTTTTGCAACACGAAGGGTCAGGTTTTAATGCCTCAGAGAAGCAGTTTGTGCTGCGAGGATTCCTGCAGATCTAAAGCATGCAGAAACTCCGTACAGTGCGGTAGAGAACTGATACTGCTTCATGCCCTCCATCATTCGTCAGAGCTCGTGAAGGAATTCAGTTGCATCACTGGGTACGTAGCCCAAATACCTTGACCATGAAGGGTGTATGGAGACCGTGAGGCTTCCTGGCTCTGAGTGACAGCTTATGGGTACAGGCTTTAAAACTGCAGCGGAGTTGAAAGCCTTAGATTCCTGGCTTGAGTCAGAAACTGGCTTCAGATCTTTCTGTAATGGACTAACACCTGTGGCACCAGCCACCGCCTCCAAGGACTTTACCAGGCTACAGCAAAACGTTGAGTAGTTACTGTGTTCTTGATTTAAATGTGGTGTTGAAGTTATATTTTATAGCATGCTGATAGGAATAATCCTGGTGGGCACAGGAGACTTATGGAATACAGCTAAAGTTTTCAAGTAGGATCCTTTATGGTGTTAGGTAGGGGTTGACCTTGTCTCCTTTTCCTCTTCTCTCTCATTACTGTGTTCTGCTTAGTGTCCTGAAGGAATGTTCTGTGTGTGTATGTGTGTGAAGAATGTTTTTGTTTGCATGTTAGAGCACGCTGACAGTTGTTCAGAACTCTGGGTCGAGCTTTTCAGAGAGAACAGGTTGTTATGTTATCACCTCTGTTTTTTTGGATGATCAGTTTGAAAACAATAGAAGAGAGCTGTTGTTTGTGGAGAGGGGATGCTCAGTTCTTCCTGAAAATTGGTACCTTGTATGTTGTCTCTAATTCTCCTCAAGCATTACTTTGGAAAATTACAGCTCTGGTAGTTAAAAGGTGACAAGACATTGCTTCTCGGTTGTGTTGAATTCAACTCCAGACTTGGTCTAGGGGATCCTGCTGTGGCAGGGGGATTGGACTTGGATGATCTTTGGAGGTCCCTTCCAATCCCTAATGAGTCTATGTTTACATATTGTCTTGTAATCGTAGTCATCATAGGAAGCAATTTACATTCGGATTCTGTCACTGCTTCTCACCTTTGCTGTCTAACCTGGAGAACTGGACTGGGTGATGATCTTTCAAGGTCCCTTCCAAGCCCTAATGTTCTCTGATTCTGTGAAAAATACAGAAAGTCAGTTGGGTGTTTTCCTGTTTGATTAGAGACCATCTCTTCCACAGTGCCATGTACAGCCGTAAATAGCTCAGCTAAACACCTTTGTTATAGAAATATCACTGGCCTGATGAACACCTACCAAAGGAAAACACCGCTTATATCTCTATTGATTTTGGTTCATTATTTACTCTACAAACCAAACCAAGGGGCCCACTCTGACCTGGCTCTGTCTCTTTGGGTTTCTCTTGCAGAGTGACAGTTTCTAAATCAGGAAGGAAATCAGGTCACATTTCTGGCTCTGCAGGATTTATCTCATTGCTCTTCTTTCAAAGTAATTAGAGTTACTAATAATGAGGAAAAGAGAACTTTTCCAGGACCGGAATGTCCCTAACCCCCTCTCTCTTCTTCCTTGTGGTTTTTGTGTCACTGAAGCGATCCACAGAGAGCAGAAAGTTTGTTGTGGAGGATTGGGGGGGGTGTATGTGGACTGGATGATCTTTTGAGGTCTCTTCCAATGTTCAGTGGCTCTGTGGTCCTCTCACTCTGTTATACAGACAGTGATTTCCTTTAAGTTTAGCTGCAGCTGATGCAGTCACCCTACAAAGGCGCCTTCTTTTCCTTAGATTAGTAGTATTTCCTTATGTGTTTCACACGAGTACTGGGATGTATTTACTCGACCGCTCCATTTGCAGTGAGGGGGATCCCAGATATCAGCCTGGAAGAAGAGCGAGGAAACATCTACCAAAGTCACTCCCCAGCCCAGTCCCTAAGCAGGCTGGGGGCAGAGGGGATGCACTGGTTTTGATAAGTGCATCTAGGACCAGCTGTCACAATCGCTGCTTGTACCCTGTTTTTTGGACTTGTTCTTAATCAGTCCCAGTTCAGAGACATAACTCTCCAGAAAGATGCAGCTGAACCACAAGCGTTGCCCCCTCTGCTAAGGCTGTGAGGAGGTGCCACTCACCTTGTGCGAAGTTTTCATTGAAGTCACAAGATCTTTGATGGCAAAAACGTGCCTCACTTCTCTCTGTCACGGACAAAGCCTTTTAAAAGTCACAGGTCTGCAGTGCGGGACTGGCTTGGGTTTGATTTTAACCGTGATATTGCCAGAGGTAGTTAAATGTAGAGGCAACAGCACATCAATCATAATGTTGTACCAGAACATGCAGGGAGACTTTTAAGTCTCTTAAACTCTGAGTTTTCACAGAATCATAGAATCATTAGGGATTGGAAGGGACCTAGAAGGGTCATCTAGTCCAATCCCCCTGCCAGAGCAGGAGTTCTGTGCTCGCCAACCTCATGGCACCTGGTGCTGAAGTTGCAGAGCGCAATGAGGTCTCACAGAATCCTAGAACATGAGGGATTGGAAGGGACCTTGAAGACTTTCTGTCTTTAAAAAGTTAGTCCATTCTTGACTGGATTATTGATTCCATTTCTCAGCTTGGCTGGAACTTTCCTGCTTCACTAAACTTTTGACAGAGAGGCTCTTACTGTGATGCTGAGAGCCCAGCCAACAGGTTATGTGCCCTTGTTAGGGTTTTCTGGATTCCAAAGATGCTAAGGCTGCTCTGTACCCAAACCACTGTGGGGAAGACAGCTGCAAATTGCTATTTACTAGTCTGAATCCAATGAGGATGGAGCCGGGCTCTGCTCAGTGTCCTGGAATGATAGGACAAGGGGCAGTATGTGTCAGCTGGAATGTAGGAGGCTGCCCATAAATGTGAGAAGGAACCTCTTCACAGTGAGGGTGATGGAGCACTGGAAGGGGCTGCCCAGGGGGGTTGTGGAGTTTCCTTCTCTGGAGATGTTTAAAACCCACCTGGACATGTTCCTGTGCAACTGGATCCTGCTGTGGCAGGGGGATTGGACTGGATCATCTTTTGAGGTCCCTTCCAATCCCTAATGTTCTGTGACTCTGTGATCCCAGGGTTAGTGTGGGATATTCGTAAGTCTTACTGACAGTGAGTTTACCTGAGTTTTATCACTGAAACCTAACGACATGCAGATCGTGTCTGTGTTAGAAGCAAGGAGTCTCCCTCAATGCTCATGGCTTGTTTTGACTGATAAGCTGGATGTTGTGGTCTTAGAGGGGTTTTGGAAGGAGGGAGCTGGGCCTTTCCAAGTGATTAGAGTTGCTAATAAAAAGGACAAGAGAAACTTTTCTAGAACCAGAGTGTCCCTAACCCCTCTCTCCTTGAGGTTCTTGTGTCACCAGAGAAATCTGGGGAGTTCAGAATGTTTGTTGTGGAGGATCCTTTCACTCCTTTATAGAGACAGTGACTTTTTCCCCCAATACTTGTTGTAGTGAGATGGTCACTTTGTCCAGAGATAGGGGTGGTTCTGTTACGGTCTCGGAGGCTGGACGCGCCGCTGGTTCTCCCAGCTGCCAGGTCTAACAAGCTTTGTGTGCATCACGGCTCTGGGTTTGCAGAACCAGACGCTTGCTTGGTCCTGGGCAACCAAAACAGGGCAGCACCGAGGGATCAGTCCTAGTGATTTTCAGTGAGCAAACATTCCCCCCTGTGTAGAAGCCAGCTCAGATTTTATGCCCAGCTGCCAGCCTGCTTCAGTCCTCTGCTGCTGGGCTGTGTAAGAGCAGATGCTGCTCCTGGGAAATGCTGGAAAACAGGAACTTTGGGAAAAAGTGGTGATTAAATAAACTAGACCCCCTCCCCCCTCACCAGTAGGGGAGGAGCAGCTCTGTAGTAAGTAAGTTTCCCCCTGATAGAGCAGCTAAAAGTGCTATGGGGAGCAGTGCTAGAGGGAAGTGATGGAGAAGCTCTGTGAGCAGCTGCGTCGCTGGAGGTGCAGCTGAAGCCTCGGGATGGGGATGGGAGCGAAGTACCGGGAGGGCTTAAGCCCTGACTTTCAGAGCTCTGAAACACATCGTTAAAGTATCACGGGCTGACCTGCAGACAGGCGGTTAGTGGTGTCTGAGGCCTGACACATCAGCAGCCGTTACATAACGCACAATTATAAAATCGCACTAAAGCCTCTTCTAAAATACCTGCCTGATTATAGCAGGGTAATTACCCTGCTGTATAATGGAGCTGGGTGCTGCGGGGAAGGGACCCCCCTGCACCAAAACCATGTCACACGCGGTCGGTGGTGCTGCCCTCTTGGCCCGGGGAAGACCTGAACCCTCCAAAGCCCCCCACGGTCGCGCGTCTGCCCCCCGCTTCGCGTGCCCGCGCCGGCTCTCGTGTTACAGGGGTTGTCCTTTCCTTCCGGACGAGGGTTTCTGGCCGCTGGCTGCTCCCCATATTAGTACAGCCAGCAGGACGACGTGACGCGGCCGCCCTCTCTCCCTCCCCGGGGGCCGAGTACATCGTCTCCACCGTCTCCCCAGCCTCTGTCATCGAGCTATGTGGTGTGGCTCCCGGGCTGCTGGAGGGGCTAGAGGCATTGCCAGCGGGGTCTGCAGCAAGAGGGTCTGGAAAGCACCGCAAGTATCTTAAGATATTATTCCTTCCCCCCGCCTCTGTCCCCTTCCAGCAGTGTTTCCCGTCGAGGGGTCTAGCCTCCGTCGATGTGCGGGAGCCGCTGGCGAGCGCTGTGCGTCTCCGAGGAGATAACCCCTGGTGGCAGAGTTTCCCTGCTTCGCTCCAGTCCTCGTAGCTCTCGTCTTCCCCGTGTCCATCAGAGAGGGATGAGCCCTCCTCTCGGCTCCGTCGGCGTAAATCCAGATCGATTCGTTTGGCTTCAGCGGAGCTAATCCAGATTTACTCAGTCCCTTTCCCCCGAGGACTTCCCCGGTCTTTTGCTGTAGGTGACAGCTAGAGGTCCGGTGTCAAAATATATCTGATGCCGTCGGATCCCCTGTCTCCAGCCATTAACTACTCCCTGGCAGAGGTTTCTGAGGAAGGGCGGTTGCGCTTGAAAACAAAAGACAAATTCTGTTGCTAATTTTAGAAACTAACGGGGAACCTTTTCCCCCCTCCTGTCGAAACTAAAAATAATTCGAAAGATAATGGACAGAGATTTAAAATAGCTGGTAATTAGACATCGCCTGTGAGTCGTTTTATCTCGGTTTTAACATGTTGAGTTTGTTTTTCCGTCTTTCTCAGCAGACAGCTGTTGGATAAAGCGAGAAGAGTAAATAGTCGTTACGAAACCACACGCCTGGCTGAAAGGGGAAGGAATCACCATATGAATATGGGAAGGAAAAGGCAGATTAAGCCCTCTCTGTGCTTTTTACCCCTTGTCTCATCCTTTCTTCCTGATTCCGTTGTTGTACTTTAGCTAAACAAGAACTCTAGCACTGGAGAAGACACTTGCTGTAGGTCTGTTGTGCTCCTGTTCCTGCTGGGTTCAGCCAGGTTTGAATTAAGGCTCTGAATTCCTCACAGGAGGGTGGAAGTCCTGTGTGACTGGGTCTAGGGGATCCCACTCTGGCAGGTGGATTGGACTGGATGATCTCTCGAGGTCCCTTCCAATCCCTAATGATTCTATGACTATGAAATAGGGGTAGAAACTTTCCCAGGAAAGGGAGTTCTTGGAGTTCCTCTGCCCTTAGTGGAAGTTTTGCTTCAGTAACCCTGAGCTTGTTTTTCACAGACTCGCAGGATGTTAGGGATTGGAAGGGACCTCGAATGTCCTGCCCAGGGAAGTTATGGAGCCTCCTTCTCTGGAGGTGTTTAAAACCTGCCTGGATGTGTTCCTGTGTGACTTGTTCTAGGGGATGCTGCTGTGGCAGAGGGATTGGACTGGATGATCTCTGGATGTCCCTTCCAGTCCCTAATGTTCAGTGTTTCTGTGACCTAGTGAAAGCTCTCTGCTTTTTGGCTGCTTCTCAGGGCAAGCCAGAAGAAACCTGGAAACACCACACTGGGTCATACATGGCCTTTTTTAAAGAAATAGGGAGAATAGGAAAGAAGACCCCCAAAATAATAACAATCAAGAAAGCACCACCCAGTGATTCTAGACTCCTGGGAATAGAGCAAGCGGCTGAATATGAGGTTGAAATATTCTGAGCTGTGGTTTTCTTGTATTAATTAGCTAAAGTGATGCTCAGAACCTGAAACCAAGGCTTTTAGACACATCTCTGGTGCCTAATTCTTCCGGCTGTCTCATACCAGGGTGAACCGGGAGATTGTTTATTGAAGCCAGTGGTGCAGCGTCAACGTAAAAGCAACATCAGGGAGATGGAGGATTTGTTTACGAGGCATAAAAGTTCCCTGGACAGTTTAACACAAACAGTGAAAATTACTGAATAAACACAAAAAGCTTTAACATAGCTGAAAGTGTTTCTGGAATGGTCCCAGGAGTATTTTAAGGGCCTGATCCAGATCCTGGCGAAACCAAAGGTAAAGAGACTTTGGAGTTCTTCTGATCTCACGTTATGCTTGGGAGCATCATTCTCAGAATTGCAGAACATTAGGGACTGGAAGGGACATCCAGAGATCATCCAGTCCAATCCCCCTGCCACAGCAGGATCACCTAGACCAAGTTGCACAGGAACACTTCTTCTACTGGGATTTTCTGGAGCTGCCTTTTGGGTGTCTTATCTTAACTGTGATGCCAGATCTAATATCTTTAGTACCTGTTTAGTACTTGGGTTTCTTAAATAGAAGAGACACAACAACATGATTTCTTCATTGCATGGGAAGGTCCAATTGTCTGTGCGTTGAGTCATTCATTAGTTTCCCCATCGATTCCCTGTTGCTACCCTGGAGCTTTTGAACCTACTGGACTGTTTGAATCAGAGGGTCAAGGCTAAAAGGTGTCTGGGTCTTGCACAGGGGTGTTCCAGGGGTGTTCCAGGGGTGTTCTTAAGGACTCTCAAGCATAGGAAAGTTGCTGTAGGGTGACTCAGCCACAACTGCAGAGCAGTGAATCCACCTTTTGGATCCATGGGGAAGCTGATTAGTTCATGTGGCTCATTCGTGGGAATCTCTTTGTGCTGTGGTTTGTGTTCAGTGTCCCATTGCCAGAACAGTCACTGCTTAATCTACATCAGCCAGGTTCATGAGATCAGGAGATGCTAGTTGTGTGCTCTGTAGAGCCTTAGAGTTTTAAAGGCAAACTGGAAACGAAGCCTTGGGACTTCAGCCCTTTTTGAAAACACACCTGAAAAGAAATGATTAAGTGATTCTATGGATTTGGTGGCTGGTCTGGACCTAGTAAAGATCCCTGCTGTCTTGAGAAAGCTGTGGATTAGTTTGTGTGTGCTGTCTGCTGAGAAGTGGGTGTCAGGAGTCAAGGACCAAAGGTGTCTGAGCCTTGAGAGAGTCTGTGGTCCTGTTGGAAGATGGGAGGAGGTAAAAGAAGGACAAAGATGCTGTCCCAGAGAGCTGTGGTCCTCCTGATCTGCTCATACCTTGCGCACTGTTACAGCTGACCCTGCCCGTGTGCATGACGGGCGTTTGACTCTACTGGCAGCACTCTATCCCACTTATGTGCATCAGATATGGGTTCACTGGCAAGTACAAAGGGTCTTCAGGCCTTGGAACAGGCTGCCCAGGGAGGGTGATTCAACAATCACCATCCCTAGATGTGTTTCAAAGTCATGTAGATCTGGAGCTTTGGGACAGTTGGGTTGATAGTTGGACTTGATGGTCTTGAAGGTCTTCTTCAACCCAAACAATTCAGTGATTCTGTACTATGTATAACTGATATATGAAGGGTGGGTGTCAGGAGGATGGAGCCAGGCTCTGATCAATGTCATCTAGTGATAGGACAAGGGGCAATGGGGGTCAGCTGGAACATAGGAGGTTCCATATAAATATCAGAAGGAACTTCTTCCCAGTGAGGGTGACAGAGCACTGGAAGGGGCTGCTCAGGAATGTTGTGGAGTCTTCTTTTCTGGAGATGTTTAAAACCCACCTGAGTGTGTTCCTGTGTGATTTGGTCTAAGTGATGCTGCTGTGGTGGGGAGATTGGACTAGATGATCTTTTGAGGTCCCTTACAATCCCTGATGTTCTGTGATTCTAAGAGATCTTGTAAGAAAAGATTAAGAACACAGGTCACGATACAGTTTAGCCAAAAGATGGTGCTAATGTATCTGTGGAGTCGGTTCACCAAAACCGCGCAGGAGAAACATAGATTTTCCAGTGATTTAAATGTGTTGCAAAGATACAGAACTTTTAAACAACAAGCGAGCCTTCGTGTGTACAGTCTGACATCATGAATGCAAACAATTTAATTTTTGCAGATAACATTCAGCTTCTATAAAGGGATTATTAGATATTAGCAGCTTAGTGGTGTATTTCAGAGCTAAATAGGATAAATGAAAATACACTTGGACAGTAACCTTTAAATTTTGCAATTATACTACAATTCCCGTAGCTGACCTCTCGTCCCATGTCAAAAAAATCAGAATAATTGGAGCAGCACAGAAAATACCAGAAACATATAAGTGGGCTAAAGAGACAAACTGTGCTTTTTGCCTAACCGTATTTGCATGATTACTTCGATTTATATTGGGTTAGATTTAGCCTCTAAAATCTTGACATTTCCTAGAACCATCATCATATGAAAGCGGTTAGAGGTTGGAGAGGTGACGGAGTGGAAGGTATGGTTGGGCAGTAGGGATAGTGGCAGAATGCATGACCTCTTTAATGTCTATAAATATGTGAAGGGTGGGTGTCAGGAGGAACTAGGCTCTTCTCAATATCATCCAGTGATAGGATGAGGGGCAGTGGGTGTGAGCTGGAACATAGGAGGTTCTATATAAATATCAGAAGGAACTTCTTCACAGTGAGGGTGACGGAGCCCTGGAAGGGGCTGCCTGGGGGGGTTGTGGAGTCTCCTTCTCTGGAGACATTTAAAACCTGCCTGGATGTGTTTCTGTGTGACTTGGTCTAGGTGATCCTGCTCTGGCAGGAGGGGGATTGGACTAGATGATCTTTTGAGGTCCCTTCCAATCCCTAATGATTCTATGATAGGAATCCTATGATTTCCCAGTTTTGCTAATAAACCCACAGGAAATTCTTCCCAGTCATGTTAATAAACCCACAAGAATTCTTCCAGGCTGCACATAAGCAAAAACTTTCTAGGCAATGAATTGGTGGTTTATTTCCTTGTCACAGAATCACCGAACACTAGGGATTGGAAGGGACCTGGAAAGATCATCTAGTCCAATCCCCCTGCCACAGCAGCATCACCTAGACCAAGTCGCACAGGAACATACCGAAGTAGGTTGTCCCCTTTCCCCAGTGTATTTCTGCCATAATCTTTGCAGGTGGCAAAACTTGTGAGGTGGGAATGCATGTGATGAGCAGTGTCTGAGGAAGAAGTGGGGAAGGACTAAAAATGTCATTATTTTGCAACAAAGGAGGATTTTCGGTGAGAATGCTGCAGCGGCTTGAGTATTTCACTCCGTCCCTCGGTTTAGATGCAATGTAGTTTTTGAAATCTTACCGAGTACAAAAGACAAAATTTTCCCCCTAACACCGTAGAACAGAACTGTCACTCGTTGGCAGACACTTGCAGACTCTCAGAATTACTATGGATTTGAGTTCCCGAGTCCTCGAAGAATTCTGCTGTCAAAAACTAGAGAGGAAAGTGTTGGTGTAGCTTACTCACTCTGCCACTTCTTCATCTCCCCTCCCTACATCGATAAGTTATTCCTGTCAAACAGCAGATCCTCAAGGCTCATAAAGTGCTTCTCCAAGTGTACATTTGACTTTGTAATTTTACCAGAATGCACTAAATTTCAAGCAGCTTAAAACGTAATCCTGGGGAGATAGTCCTCCCCGCTCACACACTGCGCTGAAGTTCCTCATTTCTTCTGCCCAGTTCTTATTTACAATGACCAGGGACTTGGGTCAAGTCTCAGCGCTGATAGAAAAACCAAAGAGGTCTCTGACCGGGGGCTTGGGTCGAGTCTCAGTGTTGGTAGGAAAACCAAGGAGGTCTTACAAGAATAGCGAAGAATTGTTTCTTCGTCTCTCTACTTGCATTTGGGAGGCTGCATGCACAGCCCCTTCTATACCTGTGGGAAATTGTGCCATGAATTTTTGGAGTTTACAGTTGATTTTCAAGTCAGTGTTTTAAACTGCAGGATGTGACTTCACAACCTGGTTCTCAAGGGATTGTGTCCCTTGCAGTCTTCTGTCGTGGGAAGTCAGTGATAAGTCAGTGATTCATCACCTTTGAGGGGCTGAAGAGGAGAACGAACAGAAGGTGGTGACTCCACCAGCCCGACCAGCACAGCGTGGGCTGGCAGAAGCTGCGCATCTGGGAATTCTTGAGTCAGCTCATGTGATGTCAGACCTTTTCTGCAATGTTCTGTTGTGACGTGGCTATCCCTTGCAGGCGGGATAGAATTTTAAGCATCTTTTGTTTGTGAGGGGCTGATCTTTGATTTTGATAGTTACCTAGTTATTCCAACAGGTCAACAGAAAGTAACCAGTTGGATTGTTCATGTGTTTCTTGTATTTGCTTTTGGTATTGGGGTTTCTTCACAACAGCACTGAGTGATAAATAGTGGCAGCATCTTTCTGAATGTGGTTCTTGCAGTTCTTCTACCTGAAAAGTTTCAGGATATCCAGCTCCCTTACTCACTGCAGGGTCGTAATCCCAACGATTCATGGCACAGTTTCTCACAGGTATAGAAGGGGCTTTCTGTGCAGCCTCTCAGCTGCAAGTAGACAGATGAAAAAACAGGCTAAGTGGAATTAAAAAATACAAGCCATTTTGACAATTCTGGCATCATAGAGCCACGACTCTGTTTTAAACTTAGTTATTATTTGGACTCAAGGTTTTGATCAGTTGTAGCCTTTTTGAAAGGGAGGATGGAAGAGCAGACAAAGAGTCTTGAGTTTCCACAGCTTTTAAGGATGTGGAGCAGTCAAATAGTATAGACTGAGCTGTTCTGTGCTGGTGGCTCACAACTTTTTCAGATTCCTGGCAACTTCTGTGTATTTAGCAAACAGCCAATTGCTAAATTTGATCTGAATCCAAGTGCATCTCATCGCATTTTCTTTTCTGCAAGTCCTTGTGCTGAGCCAAGCTGACAAGGTTCAGGAGGTGATAAATTTACACCTTGCTTTTCCCTGTCTTTATGCAGCCCCAGCAGTGATTGGGTTTGGCTGGGTGGTTTTTTTTCCCCCCAGTGTTGTTTACTTTGCAAAAACTTTAACATCTGGTGATAAATTTAACTGAAAATGCTTCTGCAGTTTCAGATCAGGTTTTTGTTGAACGCATCTGTATCCTGTCAACATCTATATCCCTGTCAGTGTTATTAATGGAAGAAAGGAATTTGTGTGGAACAAGTGCTTGGTTTTTCCTCATTATCCACCCTCTCCGCCCCAGGGAATTGTTATCACAAATGGGCAACAGAAAAGATACTGAGCATCAGAAAAAAACTAACGTGGAGGGATAAGCTCAGGCTTTAAAACTTCTGCACTGCGGAGTCTAAAATTCCCCTACAGCATGTTTTTCCTAACTTTAAATGGTAGGAGTGTTTAGACCAAGTCATAGAATCATTAGGGATTGGAAGGGACCTGGAAAGATCATCTAGTCCAATCACCCTGCCACAGCAGCATCACCTAGACGAAGTTGCATGAAGGAACATGTCCAGGTGGGTAGAAAACAAACAGAAATTCCAACCCACTTTGGAAATAGAAAAGATTGGGTTTTTTTCTTACATTTGTGGCAACTTGTTGGGATAACGAAGCCATAAACTATAAGCACACACTGCTAGAAAGAAGCAGTAGTATTTTCTTGTGATGGCATTTCCAGAATGAAAGCAGAATGATGTGTGGAATTGAAATCAAGAGGTGTTCTCAGACTTTTCTAATGGAACATAGGAGGTTCCACATCAATATGAGAAGGTACTTCATAGTGAGGGTGACGGAGCACTGGAATGGGCTGGCCACGGTGGGTTGTGAAGTCTTCTTCTCTGGAGGTGTTCAAAACCTGCCTGGATTTGTTTAACAAGGGTTTGATGGGTGGACCACTAGATGGGTAAAGAATTGGCTTGATGGCCGCACCCAAAGAGTGGCTGTCAATGGATCCATGTCCAAGTGGAGGCCAGTGACAAGCAGAGTCCCTCAGGGATCAGTCC
>JAOXOE010000506.1:4368474-4398052 GCA_028565055.1 Phoeniculus purpureus
CCTCACTGGGAAGAAGTTCCTTCTCATATTGATGTGGAACCTCCTCTGTTCCAGCTCACACCCATTGCCCCATCACTAGATGCCCCTGGGCAGAGCCTGGCTCTGTCCTCCTGACACCCACCCTTCACATATTGATAGGCATTGATGAGGTCACCCCTCAGTCTCCTTTTTTCCAAGCTCAACAGACCCACTCAAAGCTAAAGAGACCAAGATACCTGCAGCAGAAATGCAAATGGACCCTTCCATGTTTCCTCTTCTCCTGTGCCCCCTCATATGTCTCAGCTTTTCCTCCTTAAATGCATCGAATGAAGTCAAAGGCAAGTACTTTGAGGAATGAACTGTGACTCAAATTGATTAATATTGGATTTGGAGAAGATACACTTAATCCATTTTGTTCAGCTCTTCTAGACACTCACGGGGTAACCTTGTGGGAACATTTTTCCGAGATCTTCCTTTAAAAACATTTTTTACCATTTTGAAATATGAAATTGAAAATTAAACAAATTAAACTAATTGAACTTCCATCCACTTATTTTTTTTTTAAATCCTGACTTCAGTTGTTAAAGAAGCTGTTCAGTTGCTGGAGGACTTTGCCCGATCCGTTTAGAATTAGATGATGATTATACAATCAATTAAACCATCTGACATGCTGAATAAACACAAGTACTTTATCATTTTAATGAGCTTATGTACCGTTAAGTCTTTCTCTTTTTTTTTAGTTCTTTGCATGTGTTTTCTGCGTGTGGTACTGAGTGAACACGCTGAAAGGGGCTGCCGCACAGCTGACCTATATTTGAAGCACAGGGCAAACCTAAACAGGAGCCACGACAAGTCAGACACCCCGTAGTGCTTAGGTGCTGATGGAAGAGGAGATGTGAGAACGATCGGGTGCCTGCTGCTGCACACAACCTGTCCCGCTAATCTCCATGCTGGGATGCAGCACGCTGAGGTTTTATAATGTGTAACTCACTCTGCTGTGTGACATGATGGCAGGAGAGTTGCTGCTGTTTGTGCCCAGCTGCAGCTGGGCATAGAGCTCGGAGAAAACATTTCCTTCCTAGCCACAGTATAGTCCTTCCTTGTGTTGCCAGTTTCAGTCGCTCCCACAGAACATTAGGGATTGGAAGGGACCTCAAAAGATCATCTAGTCCAATCCCCCTGCCAGAGCAGGATGACACAAGAGAGGATAACCTGCAGGAGTAGCTTTTTTAGCTAATAAAACCCAATACTGATGTGTTTTTATAAACTACTGTCCTTCAAAATGTCCTGGGCAGAAAGAGACGAGGTATGAATGGAACAACCGCCCTCCTTCACTTTACAGATACAACAAGGAATGTAGAATCCACTCCTTTTTTTTCTGGTAATTGCAGGTAGAGCTTCAGAAGCCCCTTAGCTCAGCTTAGCAGCCTAGTCTTCATGGTTGACTTAATGAGTGAGGGTTCTTCAGGGCATTGGACTAGATGATCTTTCGAGGTCCCTTCCAATCCCTAATGTTCTGTGAATCCGTGAGGTGCACCCTGTGGCTGCCATGAGTGCTTTCCCGTTTCTTGGTCCACACTGCTCACACTCAGCCCAGTGCTGCAGCCGTGACTCACGTGAGCGATCCCAGAGAGATGGGCAGGAACGTCTCGTGCGAGCAGAACTGGGTTGAGCATGCCTCTGCCCTTCCTGCTGTCTGCCGCTTGCTAACGCTTTTGCTTCTCTTGGCCACTGTATTCCCCAGGTACACTTTCACTGGCATTTACACTTTTGAGTCGTTGATAAAAATATTGGCGAGAGGATTTTGCATGACAGACTTCACCTTCCTTCGAGACCCATGGAACTGGCTGGATTTCAGCGTTATCGTCATGGCGTAAGTAGCCCTCCTTCATGTCTTTCCAGACAGCGGTGTGTCGTAGACCTTCAGAAACTTCAAAAAAATTATTATCTGGCTGTTCTCTTCTTTTAAACTCAAATGGTACTAAAAATGAGCGAGTGCTGAAGCGCATTGTGTTGGAGGTTTTTGTCCTGAGTCATTTCAGAGAAGGAAGTCAGAGCAATTCTTGATGCTGGTCTTTCAATTCACTGGAATTCTAGTCTGGAGAGAATATTTTCTCCACAGAGAGCTGTTTGTGCACTATCTGCGCTAATACTTTCCTATCCGATGTAGACTTGGGAAGCTTTAGAATAGGGTAGAAAATAGAATTGAAAATAGAACAGAATAGAGCACAACAGGAAAGAAATAGGTATCAGGGTGACTGAATACCCATTTATTTACATCCCTATTTGTAATCAGTCTACCCTTAACATCACCAAAGCTTTCTTTGTGCTCCTCACAACCCTATTCGCTCTGAAAGGAAATGCTATTTGACTATAACGTAGAATTATTTTGAAGACCTAGATAAACTTGTTGTATATCTTGGGAATAGAAATTTGGCCCCCAACATGATGTTCCCCTCCAGCTCTACACCTCTAGGTTATTAGAGGTCGCTCAGGATCTGTGGGGTCTTGCTGCTTTCAAGAGGCTGATGTCATCTAGACAGCTGAAAATACATGGGGTTAGGAGAGCAGCCGGCCAACGTTAGCATCAGATGCAGAGTCAGTCTGGTGAGAGGTGGATCTCTCATGCTGTTGGCAGCTCCAGCTGAGCTGCAATTCCAGATTTTCTGTGCAGTCAAAGAGAAAAGAAAGCAAAAAAACACGTCACCTTGGTGTGGAAGCTGGTAGAGATGTCCCAAAAGGCATCGTATCCTAATCATTAAAGGGTTTCATTTGATCTCTCTTTTTTTTGTTTCATGATACCTACATTCTGTTCTGGTTTCAGCTTAGTTCTTGCTGCCATCCTTAAACCTTGCAGTTCATCATATTAAGTACAAATGCCAGCCAGTTAGCATCAACATTTGAGCTGAACTCTTGGGCCTGTGATATTTGAATAGAACCAAAACTAGGAAAAAACACTCCACCAAACTTAATTGAAACCACTGAAGCCGAAAGAATAACTCTAGTAGGGTGCAGGTATCAGGACCAATATTCAAGGAGTATGTGGATGATGTTCTTAGTCACAGAATCACAGAGCATTAGGCATTAGAAGGAACCTCAAAAGATCATCCAGTCCAAGCCCCCACCCACAGCAGCATCACCTAGATGAAGCTGCACAGGAACACATCCAGGTGGGTTTTAAACGTCTCCAGAGAAGGAGACTCCACAACCCACCCCTGGGCAGCCCCTTCTGGTGCTCTGTCACCCTCACTGGGAAGAAGTTCCTTCTGATATTTATGTGGAACCTCCTATAGTCATATGGTTGGTTTAGGTAATTCTGCAAGGAGTAGGGAGCTGGACTCGATGATCAACAACTACTTGAAAGGAGGTTGTGGAGAGGTAGGTGTTGGCCTTTTCTCCTTAGTAACTGCTGACAAAAGCAGGGGAACTGGTCTGAAGTTAAGGCAGAGGAGGTTTGCATTGGATATTAGAATGAAAGTCTTTACAGAAAGAGTGGTTGGGCACTGCAACAGCCTTCACAGGGAGGTGGTTGAGTTCCCATCACTGGAGGTGCTTAAGAAATGTGTAGCCGTGGTGTTTCCTTCCTGCGACAGTGGCAGGCATGTAGGGGGTTGGTTTGTGTTTGTTGCTCAATCAGGTGTTCAGGCAGTTAGGGTTGTTGTTGTTGTTGTGAGTCTGGTTGGACTGGGTGATCTAGGAGGTCCTTTCCAACCAGGATTATTCTGTGATCATTATTGGTCCCTTCCAGCTTGAGATATTCTACGATTCTGTGGTCCTTAGTAGCATTTGGCAGAACTGCTGTGATGATGCATAAAACCTGCACGGTTTTCCTTGGGAGGACTACCTTTAGTTTTAGTGGGCTTGGGATCAAAGCCAGCCCTAAGCCAGACCCTGGTATCCGTTACTGCATTCCTATGGATTTGGCTGAACTGACATCTGGCCATCGCGATAAGCTCTTAAAAAAAGGCAACACAGATGGGGAGGAGCTTTTAGAGGTCAGCACACGTTAGGGGTTTTTTGTCTCAGCTGCACATTTCCTCAGGCAGCGCTAAGTGCAGCTCTTCAGCAACATTCAGAGGCAGGAGATCACAACACGAAGCATCAGCAGCCTGCTAACTTGTCCATCAGACAGGTGGGAAAAGAAGGCTGTGATACTTCTGTTTGTGCTTTTATAGAATCATTAGGGATTGGAAGGGACCTCAAAAGATCATCCAGTCCAATCCCCCTGACACAGCAGCATCACCTAGATCAAGTCACACAGGAACACATCCAGGTGGGTTTTAAATGTCTCTAGAGAAGGAGGCTCCACAACCCCCGTGGGCAGCCCCTTCCAGTGCTCCATCACCCTCACCATGAAGAAGTTCCTTCTGTCACTTATATGGAAGCTCCTGTGTTCCAGCTCACACTCATTGCCCCTTGTCATACCACTAGATGACATTGAGCCTGGCTCCATCCTCCTGACACCCACCTTCCACAACATGAAAAATTTCTGCAAGGAAGGAGATTTTTGAGAGCGAGGCAGAAAGCAGAAGAGAAAGGGACAGGCAGGGCCACAACCTTGGTGCTACAGCTGCTCCACTTCATCTTCTCAGCTAAGGTGGAGGATGGGGCATCACTCCTCACTCTACAGAATTCTTCTGGGAGCATCTCAGTTACTGTCACTGCAGTTTGGGTCTGATCAGTTAGTGCTGCACAAGGTCTGGCTATCCCTTAAATTCTATCCACGCCATCTCTGGGTGTTGGGGGCTTAAGGAGCTGGACGGATGTGGAGGTTTGGACACACCTTGAAGTGGACAGTTGCCCAGAGGTGAATTCACACTGCTGACAGGAGCCAGGATTTGGTACCCAGAGGTTGTGAGCTTAGACTTCATGTATTCTCTTCTAATACCAGACTTGAATGGCCACTCAATGCTGCAGCCCTTAAGGCTTGTTTAACGAAAGGCTTGGGTGCCTGTGCTTTCTCTCCTAGATAGATTTAAATTCTCTTTCCAGGTGATATTTCATCTCTTGGTTAGAAAAGCACTAAAACAGGGGAGCCTGTAGATCAGAAAAATCAAGCTTGTCAACATCAAATTATAGCAATGGCTGAGCTCTTCAGGATGAGCACCCACCCCTATTGCTTCTTCAGTAAAGACACTGCACTAACAGATTTAGAATAAGAAACAAAAGGATTGGATTTCTGAGATAGGAAATAAATAGAGAGTGTTTCCTCGAGCTCAAAGGCAGCAGTGAGAGTGTTAAAAGTGCTGCAATATGATCTTCAGCTGTACAATGCAACCTCCTTCCCAAGTGTGCAAGCAGCAGATAGCGCAGAGCGTTGGATAATGGACTCTCTTCTGATATGATTTATCCCTCGTATAAATCAAATTTGCAGGCAATTTAAAGCAAGATTGAGCTCCCAGGTAACTCTGGTTTTGTGTTTGCTTGTAGCTAGTGCGATGTTAGAGGTGTTTCTGTACCTGGAGGCACAGATGGAATGAGGGTTCAAAACGGGAGAGCCAAGAGGGTTCTGAGCTACCTGAAAATCAGATTCTTTCTCTGTTGGCTGTTGTAGTAGAAGGATCACCGCTTGCTTTAGAGTTATTGCAGAATAACTTCTTACCTGCTTTTTTGGGCAGAAACAATGCAGATTGGGGCACAGAGTCATTTTAAACAGTGCAGCAAAGAGTAAGAGGTGCCATGGGTTTCCAGGGCTTTTCTCCCACCCTGTGCTAGCAGACTGGCTGGTTTGTAGCCCTCTGTGGGGCCATGGATGTGTTCAGGGGGAATTATGAAAATATTCCTGCTTAGACCCCTCTTTCCGGGACAAGTGAATATTTTCTAGGACAGGTAAGGGACAGCCAGCTGTAACTCTGGGTTGGGACGTGCCTTCCAAAAGTTGAGAGCCAAGAAGCAGCTTCCTTGCTAATAGGACACTTCAGGATGGCAATTCCAGTTGCCTTTCACTCCCTGCTACGGAGGGAGTCTTCTGCAATACTCAAAACTATTAAGTCATAGAGTCAGTCAGAGGATCATCACCATAGAGTCAGTCAGAGGATCATCACCATAGAGTCAGTCAGAGGATCATCAGGGATTGGAAGGGACCTCGAAAGATCATCTAGTCCAATCCCCCTGCCAGAGCAGGATCTCCTAGACTAGTCTGCAATACAAGGCCAGAGTCAATCTTAAACAACCATTTTGCACAAGTGGCAGTATTTATTTCAGACACTTGTTCACGTATTTATATTGTGTTTTTTCAAGTCTCTAGTCAGCAAAACCACGTTCCATGCTGCGGCTTCCCCAAAAACATTGTTCCCAGATGTTTTGAATACTGCAGAAGAGGTTGGGAGGGAAGCCCTGGGTAAACCTAGGCAGGAACCAGGTAAATCTTTGCCCAATGACATTACAAAGAGGGAAGCAATATTGTTCTTCCAGGCTATAATCTGGATTAGTAGGTAGGGAGAGGATGCTTTGTCCTCCCCGGAGACCTTTGCACAAAGCCCGTTTAAGCTGGCTTTGTGAAATGACCAGGTGAGTTTTTTTCTTAGTGTGTAAAGAACAAATGGCTCGAAGAGTAGGAAACGTGAGCGGGAAGTTGTAGATATTTAAGTGTGAAATTAAAGGGTTCAAGAGCTTTTTCTTGTCCAGAAGACTCAGCGGTGACCCTGCTGTTTCTGTAAACCGAGGAAGTAACTTAGTGCAAGACTGCCAAAACCAAACTTGTTCCATAATTGACCCTCCTGGGAGCATTTAGCGCCGTTGTGCCATGGGTTTCCATGATGACCAAAATAGGCCTGACGGTGAAGAGCCAGGCTGGGTATTTTAATCACAAATAGTTGGCAGAAGGATTGCAGTTACATTCACTCAAAAATCGATCTTCTGGCAGCCAAAGGGAGCGGATTTAGCATACAAAACAAAACAAAATCATAAGCATCTTGAAGCCAACATCTGCTCTACCGGAGAGAGCAGCATGTTAGAATGAAGACCCCAGTAGAAACATTTGCACCGGTATTTTCTGACGTTGTCCTATACGGAGTTTGCAGGAGCTATTATGTGAAAATTACTTGGATATTTGAAGCTTTTCTATTTGTTCCAAGAGCAGCAAAAACCTCTTAATTTTTCCTGTAATGTGAAGAATTTCTTGGTTAAAAGGACACGACGGTAAAGTCTTGAGCGCGCTTATGGCCAAACAGCTCGGTAACTAAGTTCATCAAGTAGTTTGAAAGAATTTCACCGAGTAGTTTGAAAGAACTGATGCCTAGTGGAGAAGTCTAGTAGTTCAAGAAATGCTTGAAGCAATGTGTGCTATGAAAATCCCTGGCCAAATGGCATCGGAGAGCAGCCTGAAGAGTGGATGCGCCTCTCGCTGGGCTGCTCCCGCTATGTATGAATGCATTCTTCGTTCAGAGACGTCTCTGTTGTATAATTCCAAATAACTGTGACTTAATTCTACAGGTATGTAGGAGAATTTGTGAATGTAGGCAGTGTTTCACCTCTTCGGACTTTCAGGGTATTGAGAGCTTTAAAAACTATTTCAGTAATCCCAGGTAAGAAGCCCTGATCCTTACGTTTCGGCTCTCAGCTACAAGTGATCCTTTCTCTGTCTTCTCTTTGTCCCTTTGACTGTTATGTGTTGTTTTTTTTTTTTCTTTGCTGGTGTTTTGTCACTGTCTGTGTGTGACTTTCCCTTGTTACAGATACATAACTGAATTTGTGGACCTGGGCAATGTCTCAGCCTTACGAACGTTCAGAGTACTGCGGGCGCTGAAAACAATCTCAGTCATTTCAGGTGAAAACCAGGTTAAACACTCGGGCTGCCGTTGACGCCTACATGCCATTTCCAGCAGTAAACACAGTAATTACAAGTGACTTAACCTTAGACACTGATCAGGAAATGGAGGAATGTAGGGAATGTGACCTGTCAATAGAACACATTTCTCGTATGTTTTCCCAGCGGGCAGAAGCAATTAGGGCGCCTCCAACACTGCAGATCTCACTAAGACGAGTGGGGCTGTAAGGACCGGCGGTGTGCGGTGGCTGGTGAATCACATACATCAAGTACTCATTCATGGGCCATATGGAAACGGCAGTGAAACCTCTTTTAAAGTCTTTGGGTATTGATTTTTAAAAATGGAAGGTTAATGACCTCACGATGCATATTGGTGTCTGAGAGCCCGTCGATAGAGGAATCTAAATCCGTGCTATGAGCTGAGGTTTCAAGACTGCAGGCGCAGACAGCCTAATTTGTCATGGTGTTTATCCGTTTGCATGTGACAGCAGCACTGCTTAAATTTGAGACACTGAACAGCTCCGAGAACATTTCGTCACTGATTTTGGTAGCTTCAGCTTTTTATCGACTCAACGTCTCCTCAGGCGTGATTCCTGCTCCCCCTCCTCAGAGAAAACCGAACCTAAACCTAGTGTTTTGCTACAGATCTGGTAGTGAAAGGAGGTTTTCTTTTCACGTCTTTTAATCTAATTTATTGCTGTTTCTTAAAAATAACTAATTACATGATACTTCAGAAATGAGCCCAAGCACTATCTATGGACAGGTCTCATTCAGCCTCAGTGTTTAACACCTCAACCTGCATGACAAGGTAGAGAAGGTAGCACAAACCATGCATGGTAGATCCTATTGGTGATAATCCTGAACAGATGTTGGCAATTACGTGACAAAGACACCCAAAGCATCTGGAGAACCGCTCAGACGCTCATGCACAGCTCTTTACAGTTAGAAATGGTCTAAGCTGTTGTCTTATGCGTGTCTACACGATGACATCAACGTGAGCAAATGCTGTGACACCAGTTTGTAGGGATGGGTGTTGCGACTAACCACCAGCGCTCACAAGGAGCCTAAGCTAGGAATGGAAACTGTATTGAGGAGACATTTGCACAGACCTAGGGCTTACTCCCGCATTCCGAAATTCCGGAAAATTGATGAAATAACTCGAAGAACAAGGTGCTTTTCATGGAAGGTGTGTGTCAAAATACAGCTCTTAAAGAGGACTTAAAGGTTACTGTTCATCAGGTCTGGTATCCCCTGAAGTCAGTTTGTGCCTTCAGTTGTGTCCATTTCAGTTTGAAAAGAATAATCTATTAGCAGAAAGGGTCTTTATGTTTCCTCTAGTAGGATTTACATTGAGAAAGGACTTTGGGCTTCTTCTTGTGAAAGAGAAAGTTGGGTAGCTTTATGGGTCATGGGGGACAGTAGTGGCTAATCAGAAGGAAAAGCAGAGGTTTCTTTGCTAGCAAGGTGAAGACTAACTTGGAGGGACAACCATCTCCAGGGGACATCTTTTGCTTCTCGTCTTATCTCAAGCTTGAGCCTCTTTAAAGAAGAACCTGTCAATTTTGCTGAGTTGTATATATAAAAAAAAATATATTATATATGTAAGTATATGTACACCCATATAAATATACACATATAAAGATATATAAAATATATCCACATATAAGGATATATATATACACACACATATATATATCACAGAATCACAGGACATTAGGGATTGGAAGGGACCTCAAAAGATCATCTAGTGCAGTCCCCCCTGCCACAGCAGGATCACCTGGACCAAGTCGCACAGGGACATACCAAGGCGGGTTTTAAATGTCTCTAGAGAAGGAGACTCCACAAACCCCCCTGGGTAGCCCTTTCCAGTGCTCTGTCACCCTCACTGGGAAGAAGTTCCTTCTGATATTTATGTGGACCCTCCTCTGATCCAGCTCACACCCATTGCCCCTTGTCCTATCACTAGATGCCACTGAGCAGAGCCTGGCTCCATCCTCCTGACACCCACCCTTCACATATTTATATGTGTATCCCAGTTTTCTGCTGTCCTCTATCAGAGCTGAAGCTTATTTTGCATCAAATGAGCCAACACTTTGGTTGTTGTTTTTAGTGGGCAAAGAAAGGAATATTGAGAGTAGGAAAAGTTATAGTTAAAAACACAATCAAGCCCTTCAGCGACATTAAACACAGAGTTGTTCCATTTGTTGGTTAATAGAAAAATAACAAAGCAATAGAATTGAAATAGAAAAATATTATATATTAAGGTAATAGAAAATATTACTCTAGAAAATAGAAAAATATTATCTATTAGAGTAACATGTGATAACTCACGTTGGTTTTTCTATCTTTCTTCTTGATTAGTTTTTTGATAAGTGAGCTTTTGTGTACTGGAAACGAAACTATTTGCTGACAGAACTGCAAGAAGATATGCTAATAGGATGGCTGACCTCAGATTTTGTTGTCAGGATTACCTGTGCCCTACGCATGTGTAAATTACAGATACGGAGAGCTACAATCTCCTGGAGCATGTAGCTGCCTGCAAAGCACAGCTAAGGTTTATTTTCAATGTTAACAGATCGTTTCAGGGGTCTCGGTTAATTTTTCAGCCAGACGTGTATTTTAAGAGACATATTGGGCACGACGCTGTGATTTATTTGGAGATCAGTCTCGGATTTTAATGACAACGTAGGTTTGTGCTGAGATGAAATATTTTTCCACAGTAGGCTTAAAAATGAAAAGATGATGAACATTAATATCCTCCAGGAGATGTTTGGATTCAACTACGGAGGGAATGAGCAGCTGGTTTGTATCTTTGTTGCTGCTTTTGCATCTAAGGTGAAGAACACCGAGACACTTTCTCCTTTGCGAATGTCTAAGCTTTTCCTCGATAAAATTGATCACACTCTTCCATCACGCAGTTCTATTTGCACAAACACACTTGGGCTCAGCGTGCTCTGTGAAATTGCTTACCGAAAGCAACGGGCCAAGTCCTCCGTGGTGTAAGGCTTCTGTCCAGCAAAGCACTTAGAGGTTGGTTTTCAAAGGCATTCTGCTCCGCTTGAGATCAATGAGTTTCACTATTGATTCCAGCGGGAGTCAGTAAAGCCAACAATTAGTGCTTTTAAAAATCTCACCTACCTTTAATTCCTGGCTCTAAGTGCGCAGGGACGTTCGGGGGACATGGACTCTCAGGACTTGGAAAGATCTCCTGAACTCCCGAGAGTCCGTTCCTCTGGCCTAAGGCTGGGTTGAGTACAGCTCGGATGTGGAGTGGTTTTTTTTCTTTCTCTCTGAAAGGGTAGCCAGGCCTTGGAACAGGCTGCCAGGGATGGGGCTGAGTCACCATCCTTGGACGTGTTTTAAAGGTCGCTTAGATGTGGTGCTTAGCAATGTGCTTTAGTGGATGGAGAGCCTGCTAGAGTAGGGTTAACAGTTGGACTTGGTGATCTCAGGGGTCTCTTCCAACCTGAATGATTCCCTGATTCTATGCTATTTACTGTTCTAACAGTCCTTTGGAGGTGGAGAAGTCTGTTCCAGCACCTCATTGCTTTGACCATTGGAAGATTTGCTGTGAGAGGATAGGTTGAGATCCAGATTCAGCAACGCAAACGTTAGCACCTAAGAGCAAGCTGCGTGCTTCCACTGGAGATCTGGGGCTCAGCATTTCTTCCTGTTGTGCCCGTATCTCCTGCTTCCCAGGAACGTGGAACATGTGCAGGTCCTGCCTCTGAAACCAGACTCCCACGCAGCCTCACTCTGCATTGGTTTGTTATTGGCTCTTTACTTACCCCAGAGCCGCCGTATAGGAGGTGAGGTTGGCACCCTACCCTCTGTGGCAGCCCTTAACATGCTGAAGGAACTGTCTTTTTTCCCTTCTCTGTTCTTCACATCCCCATCTCTTTCTGTTTTCCAGTTGCCCATGATGTTGAGAGAAAAAAGGCCTTATACAGCATCTGGGTATCCGCTCATCCAGACTCATTAGTAGACAAAAAGGCTGTAATTTTGTCATACATCCCTTATGTTCATGTGCTTGGAAACAGGCAACGTTTTCTTTGGGGGAGCGTAGAACCTTTAACTCACAGTGATTTTATGTATTAATTAGTGTCTTGCACGTTGCCATGGCAACCAGATTCGTTCTTTTTCAATCTAGATAGGAATGATGGTCAGCAGCGGAACAACCCGCTGAAGGCACTCATTTGTCTCCCGTTACCGGCATATCCAGTGTGCTCAACAGGAAACCTTCCTATGACAACAGAAGGTCTTAGACCATGGTTTATCTGCATGGAAATGTTCTTGTATCTCTAGGCTTTACGTTGCCTCCTATGCCTCTCCATCAGTGCAGGCCATCGTCATCGCCGGGATGCTGTAAAGTTCTCAGCATCCAGGGGAGCTCCCCTGCTCTTTCTGGAACACAAGTGTTCATCACGAATTTCTCACGTTAAATTACATGATCCTGGCAAAAGGTGACCTCATAGAAAATTGGGCCAAGGCACTTTGGGGCCTGATCCAGCTCCCATTTAAGTTAGTGTGAGTCTAAAGGCTATAAATAGTGCTGTGACTGTTATCCAGTACTTTACTGATACCCAACACAGGGCACAGAGCACAAGAATTAAGACTGCGTGGAGGACACTGACCCTTGTTCTCTGCTTCAGTCTTACTGAAGTCCTCCTGCAGAGGGAAAAACGTCATCCTTCTCATGGGTAAATCAAGAGGTGACTATCCCAGAGGTGAGAACAGAACCTCTTTGTGTTTTCCGTGGAGACTGGCCCAACAGTCACATTTCTGCACAAAGCAGGTCCTTGGGAACACTGATGGACAACATATGACTAAACTCTTGTCTTCCCCAGATCTCAGTGGCCACTGACAAACTATGTTCATCATGGGCAAGCTCTTCTCTCCCTACATGCACATGGCTCCTAGAGGCATGTACAAGACACATGCGTGTCCTCAAGAGAAAGGAGTAGAGCAGATCACAGAATCACAGAACATTAGGGATTGGAAGGGACCTGAAAAGATCTTCTGATACTTATATGGAACCTCCTCTGTTCCAGCTCACACCCATTGCCCCTTGACCTATCACTCAATGACACTGAGCAGAGCCTGGCTCCATCCTCCTGACACCCACCCTTCACATATTGTCTCTGCTTTTTTCCTGCTCACACATTTCCAGACTGAGCACGGAACTGTCTGGTGTTCTGCAGGTGATTGCCAACATCTGGAATGGATGTCATACTCAATTATGCCAGCGTTCTCTCACATCTCGTAGAAAGAACGGGTGGTGGTGTGGGACCTTGCCATTTCTCATCGTTTGGTGTTGCTTGCATCTTCTACGCTTCCCGATGTGTATTTGACAACTGGTTGTTTGATTAACCCCTGAATGTGCTAACTTCTACCTGCATTAACAGGAATGTTTGGGTCAAATCCTTCTTGCTTTCAGCAGTTGTCAGGCTGTCCGCACAGCCCTCATTACACCTTTTTTTGGATCTCATAGTGTTTTTCATGTCATGTGAGGAGGATTTGGCTCAGAAGTGTGGAAAGAATTCAGTGATTCAGGAAATGCCAGTATTGAGTACTCCATAGGGAGTAATCTCTATGCTCATTGTCATTAGGGGGGTTATAGGTGTTAGTCAGCTTTGGGTCAGACCCTCATATTTTTCCTCCGTGCTGCCTGGTTTGATGTTTGACTTGCAAGAATTAAGTAAATGCCTTTAATGCCCCATCAATAGTGTCTCCTATTAAGCTCTATTGCAGTGCTCTCACTGGCACCATTTCAAAGGAGGATTATTTATCCAGAAGATTTAACAGTGCTCTAAATTTGACTGCATCTAGCATCGCTTTTACAAAGCATGGAATTGATTCAGAGAAATGCAGAGCACCTGCAAGAGGTTCCAGGTGTCCTTAGTTCCCCCCCAAGCCCTTTCCTTTGCGAGGCACAGAAAGTTTAATTGAGGAGTGATTTAAGCGCTTTGCTTAGAGGTTGAGTTGTGCCAAACAACCTGATGGACCCTGCTTAATTTCCTGGGCAAATTTGGTCCTCTAAAGGTTTGAGGAGCAAACAGTGAGGCTGTAAATACACCGCTCCCCAAACACTTTGGTCCAGGAGGCAGAGCACAAGCTATTCTTAAGTGGTCTTTAATTACAGCAATTGTCTTAACGAAGCCTTCTCTTCTGTAGCTGTTCGTTAACCCGAATGCTATTAAAACAGAGAGGGGGAAAAGGAAGTAAGGCAGAATACCCTCTCCTAAAGAAATTACTCGATACCTGCGAGGAGTGAACTCGTAAAATGAAGACTGTAGGATTACTACTCTATTTAAAAACCCAGTCAGCAGACTGAGAGAAACATGCTTCATGAAATGACCTCGAAATTAACAATCCTGGGGCCTGATTTTGAAGGCAGATTGTCTCTATTGGTGATTAGAGTTTTGTAGGACTTGTTTGCTAATATTATCCCTGTTCACATTACTATTCCGTTGTCCTTGCCCGCGTGAGTAAGATTAATTAGCGTACTTAGATAAAGCAAATACGGGCTCCACGCTCGTGTTTGTATTGCAAACAAATAAATATGCTGCAGGGATTTCACAGAGGGGACTGGAGTAAGAGAATTTGTAGCTTGTAGCTTTTTTCCCTCTCTGAAGGATCAGTTTGCGTTTGGACTTTGCGGGTTTAACCATCTTCATTGAGGAAACATCCGTGCGTTCAAATGACAACCAGCCATGAGGCTCATGGCAAGTGCTTTGCAATGTTAGATAGAACTAAAAAGAGATTAAAATACATTGACAAATCACATTTCTTTTTCCCTACCTGTTTAAGACCTGGTGGTCTGCGAGATCTTATAGTTTAACACTGGTGAGACCCCAGAAAGTCCTTCAGAATCAGGCTGCAACTAAAACTAACTTCACTTCAGGTGTGAAGTTTACCTGGGAGTAGATTAGCAGAAGAGCTATGCTTTCTATTAAAATAGATATCCAGATAGGATCCAAATAGGCATCAAAATAAGTAGCCCAGTCTACAGCTGGACTCAAAAGTTCAAAGTTGGCCTTTTCCTAGGTACCTGACTAGAACTGACATCACTTGAAAAACAGTTTCCTTTTTCTTGGAGTGGAGATCTGTCTAACCCCTCCCTGTTTGCAGTGGCACAAACTAGCTTCAAAGAGGCTAACAACTTAGTAAAGACTAAATTAGTAGCTGCCCATGTCTGACAAGTGGATTTCAGTTCATTTATAGACGTTGGCATCTTTCACACGTTAACCTAACGCCGATACCCCATGCAGGAGCAAAATAGTTTAGGTTGATGTGGATTTCAGTTCAATGGCCATTTTATACACGTCAATATCATTCGCACGTTAACCTAACGCTGATACCCTATGTAGGAGTGGAGCATTCTAGGTTGATGTGGATTTCAGTTCAATGGCTATTTTATAGATGTTGGTATCACTCGTGTGTTAACCCAACGGCGATACCCGATGGAAGAGTGGAATATTTTTTGGTTGATGGATACAAGGACTCCCTTGTCGACTCCCTTGTCCATTCTAGCAGCTCCTGCTCCTTTGAGAAAATAGGATTTCCTCTTACTCTAACCGCAGAATTTTAAACTAGGCAAACCCCCCATTTTGCCTTCCTGTGAGTCCTCAAGTACATTTTCACATTACTTTAAATTATACAGCAGTAGCTCAACCTTTGTGGCTGCCAAGCTCTCGGGGTGGAATTCCAGGGAACCGAGATGTAATGTGTGTTATCATATTCAGTGAGCAAGTCAATGTGCTTCTGAGTATCGCCCAGGAGGATTCCTACTGGTTCCTCTTTGCATTTTTCTTGTTTCCATTTAACTCAATCCCTCTTGCTGCTGCCGCACTGGCGACGCTGATTACCAGGAGCACTACTGCTCCTTATCGAGTATTGATTGAATGTGAATATGAGAGAAACAACCAAACAGCTACCATTGTGCAGCTGCTATTTAATGTCCAGCTACAGCACTACAAGGTTGAAAGAAGGGTTGGGGTGTATTTTTGTTTGAAGAGTGGGTTTTGTCATGTTCCTGTACTATTCAATCAGCTCCACTGATGCTGGTCTCCAGGAACACTTCAATATCTATCGAGAAAACAGCAGAGTCACTTACACCTGTGTATTTACGGAACAATAGAGCGACGCTAGTTGAAGAGTGCAAGAGCACAGGAGAAGCTAATTCGTGTGACCCAAGCCTTTGCTCTTTGCAATGCGATGATTTATCTGCATTGGCAGCACATCACAAAATTATTTTCCTTGTCCAGGTGCTGTTGGCACCTCAGGTTCTTTTAGTCACATAGTTTCCACTGGAGTTTTTCAATCGCCTGTATTATTTGGCTTATTTCTGATCCCAAAGTCTTGTTGTTTTAAGCAAATGACTTGGAAGCAGAGGGATTATTCATATGAGGGCGTCCTTGTTGTTCCAAGCAAATGAGTTGTAAGCAGAGGAATCATTCATACGAGGACAGCAAGTTGGGTTTGGCACTGAAACATGTCAAATAAACAGGGAACACATAACATTTCCATACCTCTTCATCTGTTTGTGTGAGGGATAAAGTCATCAGAATCACCTGGGTGATTTAAAACTGATCCTCATTGTCAAAATTCAGTGAGATTTTGGCTTTACAGCCTCTCCTGCAGCTCCATGAAATTCAAACACTTGAATTCCATGAAAAGCACATCCCGTACGTTCTTTACCTGTGGGGGTTTTTTGGTATCTCACTGTTTCTCCACCCAGGTTTTACCCTCCATTTTTGAATCAGTGAGTGTCTAAGAGCCACACCAATGGCTTGGTCCGCACAAAGGGGGCCAGACAAGAAGTCCATAGAGATTACTTGTCTCTCATTTCTGCTGTAGTCATAAACACGTGGTAGAAACCCTTCCAATTTGTCCTCCCATGGAGATGTTAATCTTAAACCTAGCTCTCTGTAGACATGTTTAAGCTGCTCAGTCTGTAAACGCTTGGCTTTTGTCTCCCTAGGACTGAAGACCATTGTAGGGGCCCTTATCCAGTCTGTTAAGAAACTTGCTGATGTGATGATCCTGACATTTTTCTGCTTGAGTGTCTTTGCCCTCATAGGCCTCCAGCTCTTCATGGGCAACTTGCGGCACAAGTGTGTCAGGGACTACACTAAGTTTAACTCCACCAACGGCACCTTCTACTTGGATGGTAGGATGTGGAACAACTCGGATGAATTTCTTAGTGATCCAGGTAAGCTCTTCTGTGCTGTCTGGTTTCTCGGTTGAATTTGTTTTGTTTGACTTTTTTACGTTATATTGACCCAATCTGGAAGTCAGCAAATGCAGTGTTAATGTCTCTCCATGATGTTCCTGTGGTTTCAGATGATCTAGGTAGTGTTTTCTGATCTCTAGTGGCTTCAGGCAGAAAGTCTTTCTGTTGCTGTGCTGTAACACAGACCAAGGTCCTTGGTGAATGACTTTCAGTTTTGGGGTGTCTCATGATGTTTTTCCTTTCCTTGAATTAGGCAACTGCATGAAAACTTCAACTGGGGGTGTGGGTCTGGTTTGTACGTTGCTCCTTTAAGACAATTTGTCGCCCTTGCATTTTCCAGAAGGGCTTCAAAACCTGAATGAAGAGCCTTCAAAAAGCAAAACAGAGAAATTCAGTTTATTAAACTGAAGAATCCCAAGAGCATTTTCTAAAGGAGATCTTATGTGATTAGGGCTTTAACTTGTTATCTAGGTTGGGCCATCCCAGAATTTCTGGTGCTCTGATGTTTATTATCAAAAGGCTCCTTTTCTAGGCCAAAGCAATTTTTAATACTTTATAGTCTGCTGTACTTTGAATTACAATGAAACGGGTTCACTGAACTAATTTATTAATGTTTAAAAAAATAAAGATTTCATGTAAATAGACTCCAGAATGTAAACAAGGAGCCCAGCTGCTGCTGCTCCAAGACCCTTTGAGCCATTGGAGGACCCACACTCAGTTACAGTGAACATGAAGACTCACATCCAAAACACTTCACTGATGCTCTTGGGGGAAGGAAGCAGTCACAGTGATTTGTATTGGAGGAACTTGTGACCAGTGACCTTTGGTGTTTTACTTGTTTTGAGGAGAATGAACCACATAGTCAACTCATTAACTGGAAATGTGACTGGAAGTGACTTAGTGTCATGGGATACCTCTGCTCTTACTATGGGGGGACCCTTTGGGCTTGTATCATAGTCTATTGTTGCCTGGGTTCAGCTGGGGCTCTGTTGAATGCCTGGCACAAGGTTGTCTTCAGCTCTGTCTGGCTCCTCACTGTTGTACGTCTCTTCATCCAGTCTACATCATCCAGGGATAGGGCCAAGGGCAGTCCCACAAGTCTTCACTTCTGGATTTTCTGTTGAATTCCTTTCTCAACAGTCTGAATGGCTGTAGACCTCATGGTGTTGGAAAGGTTTCAGTCAATGAAAAGCTCAGAGTTGGTCTTTAATGCTTTAATAGGTTGAGGATAGACCTGCTGGAGAGCAGTGTATGAGAAAGGGACGTTGGGGTCCTGGTGGACAGCAGGATGTCCATGAGCCAGCAACATTCCCTTGTGGCCAAGAAGGCCAATGGCATCCTGGACTGGATCAGAATGGGGGTGGTTAGTAGATGGAGAGACGTTCTCCTTCTACTCTGTCCTGGTGAGACCATGTCTAGAATACTGTGTCCAGTTCTGGGCCCTCAGTTCCAGAAGAATACAGAGCTGCTGGAGAGAGTCCAGCGCAGAGCCACAGAGATGATGAAAGGAGTGGAAACATCTCCCTGATGAGGAAAAGCTCAGGGAGCTGGGTCTCTTTAGCCTGGAGAAGAGGAGACTGAGGGGTGTGACTTAATCATTGTCTATAAATGTGTGAAGGGTGGATGTCAGGAGGATGGAGCCAGGATCTTCTTAGTGGCACCTAATGATAGGACAAGGGCTAGTGGGTGTGAGCTGGAACATAGGAGGTTGCACATCAATATGAGAAGGAGCCTCTTCTCAGTGAGGGTGACAGAGCACTGGAAGGGGCTGCCCAGGGGGGTTGTGGAGTTTCCTTCTCTGGAGCCATTTAAAACCCACCTGGCCATGTTCCTGTGCAACTTGGTCTAGGTGATCCTGCTATGTGGGAGAATTGGACTGGATGATCTTTTGAGGTCCCTTCCAACCCCTAATGCTCTGTGGTTCTGCGATAAGGTTCTATATCTTCTCAGCATCCCTGTGTGAGAACCTCTTGTTCTCTGAAAGTAAGTTGAACTCTGTGGCAGAACTAAAAAACCCCACAGTGGACCTGTGTTGGATGTTGTTAATCCTGCTGACATGTTTTCCCGCCTGTGTTCCCTCTGCCTCCAGCTTTGAGATGAGGTCCTGGAGCATCTGTGCACCCAAGGTGGATTAATGCACTTGCATGGCAACTCCAACCACAGAGGGAGATGCTCTCCCTCTCTCATAGAGAAATAAAATAGTGATGGCTCCAAGTAGAAATGTGAAGATAATCTGGTTCTCTGGAAACAGAAGTAGGGTACCACTGGAGAATTTCTTTAAAAAGATAGTTAATGTCAGGGCCAGCTGCAGCAGTGTCTTAAATGGGAGGAATCACACAGCTGCTCCAGCATACCATGAACCAGTTTATTTGTGTGGATCTGACACGAGGAGGAGGGGAGACACTCCTGTAAAACCATTTAGTAAATCCAACAACGGTTAAAATAGTAATGAGAACAGACTTCTTATCGTGACAGGAAATTTACCCATTGAGATCAACCTGGCAATGTAAAGGATTAAACTGAATTAATGTTTGATCATGTGGATCATTAGTAAATAGTAATAGCAACGAATGTTTTCCTAACATCTGAAGACACAGTGCACCGAATGCTTTCCTAGTATCTGAAGACATGCTGTGCTGAATGTTTTCATATCTGAAGACCCAGAGCCTTGTGGTGGACAGCCATCAGTTATGGCGAATGGAGAGGAATTACTTGCCCAGGTGGCCATCCTGGCTTGTACTAGAAATAGTGTGGCCAGCAGGAGTAGGGAGGCTGTTGTCCCCCTGTACTTGGCACTGGCAACACCACATCTTGAATATCGTGTCCAATTTTGGGCACCTCAACACACGAGAGATGTGGAGGTGTTGGAGCGGGTGCAGAGGAGGGCAACTGAGGTGAAGGGCCTGGAGAATAAACCTTACAAGGAAAGACTGAAAGAGCTGGGGCTCTTTAGTTTGAAGAAGGCTGAGAGTAGACCTCATCGCTCTCTACAACTACCCAAAGGAGTGTTGTGGAGATGTTGGTGCTGGTCTCTTCTCTCAAGCAATTAGCTATAGAACAAGAGGGACTGGGTTCAAGTTATAACAGGGGAGGTTTAGACTTGATGTTAGGAAGAACTTTTTCACAAAAGAGTCATCAGGCACTGGAATGGGCTTCCCAGGGAGGTGGTTGAGTCACTGTCCGTGGATGTGTTTAAGGATCATTTGGATGAGGTGTTGAGGGATCTGGTTTAGGGGTGAACTTGTAGGGTAGGTGGTTGGACTTGATGATCCTAGGGGTCTTTTCCAACCAGAGTGATTCTGTGATTTAAATAGTTGAACTGTTGAGTCAATGCAGCAGATCACTGAAGAACTAGAAGAAAAGTAGATTTGTAGGGAAAACGTACTAACCTCTGAATAAACATAATGAAGTGTTCCTCAAAATGCCAGAGAAAGTGGCTTAGCCATTAGGCCAGGGAGAACAATATTAAGTAGGATTTTCATTTAACGTTGACTACGGCACTGACGCAACTCGAAAATGGAAGGACTGGCTCGTTTTGTAGCTAGATGGGGTAGTGCTTTGTGCTTCATTTCGCATAAGTGTTGTGATGAGATGAAGTGACTGTTTAACAGAGTAGTACTGACCACAATTTAATAACTGTCCACATCTCAAGTACTGTAGGGAATTGAGCAGTACGTTGCGTTAGATTAAAGTGTAGGCAGACCAAATTAGATAAAAAGAGGAATATATTAAGGAACACAGTTGTGTCAGTGTTTGTTCTGAAGAATAACCAGAGAAGAAAATTGGCCAACGTGTTGAGATAGTAGAGTTCGTTCCAAGGGAGCACAGACAATTACAGAAGCCCTTTGGAGACTTCGGAACTGATGTGGTTGAGTCACTTACTTTGGAGCAGGGATGGTAATCTAAAAAGAACTGAGAAAACAGCAACTCGAAGGACTGTCAGAGATTCTTAACAACAATTTAAAGAAAAGAATATAAAGAAATGGGGAGAGCTGCCACTTCTCTTCTTGGAGGGCTAGAATTTGCTTTGAATGCTTGGAGGGCTAGAATTTGCTTTGAGTACTTTGAGAAGTTCTTGTTGCGTTGAAGGACAGCAGGGAGCCTCTGAAACGGCCTCAGCCCCCTCTCACGCTTTTGAACCTTTTTTTGCATGAATAGTAGAACAAAAACGAGTGAAACCCCTTAAAAGGGTAAAACCGTGAAGAACTGCCTGTTGCTGCAGAGGAAATAGCTGAGAGAGTTAGTCATGATCTGTGAAGAAAGATAAGAATTTGGGTTTCAGTCTTCCCTAGCCCTTGTTTTCTTGAGATAACTCTGTGCCACGGGCACTTGGTAAAGGAGATGTTTTGGTTTTGAAGAAGGTCTGGGATAGCTTCAGTCCTGCTTTTTTATTCAGCACTGACTTGACATCTAGAGAAAATTCTATTTTCTTTCTATAGCTCTGTTCGGGGCCTGGGCAGGAAATTTCTTCTCGTTGGTCTTCTCAAGCCTCTTATTTTGATTTTTATGGATGGGGAGGGGAAAAGTCAGTTTACGAACTTTTGCCTGAATCATCATTTACTTGACCACAGTTCTGTGGTAACTCCTGGTTTCGCTTGGTCCTTGAGGAAGTAACCCCAGGGTTCAGGACCCCTTTCCCTTACGTATGACTCAAGACCCACAGGTGCTTTTCAGCTCTACCATTGTGGTCACCACAACTTGGCTAATGAGATGCTACCTCAGTTTTAGTGAGCACAGTGGTGTTGGGTTGATGATGAGACTTGATGACCTTGGAGATCTCTTCCACTTTCTGTGGTTTTATAAGCCTTCCAGATTCCTCTGTTACTTGCCTGTATGAATAAAGTGTGGAATGAGGGAAGAATTGACCATTAGGTAGCAACAAGTTAAAGAACGCTTCAAGTCACGGGCCAGTGGTAGTTAAAATAGAGGCCCAGCATCTGGAATCTTGTGTCTGGTTCTGGGCCCCTCAGTTCCGGAAGGACACAGAGCTGTTTGAGAGAGTCCAGCGCAGAGCCACAGATGATGAAAGGAGTAGAACATCTCCCTGATGAGGAAAGGCTGAGGGAGCTGGGTCTCTTGAGCTTAGAGAAAAGGAGACTGAGAGGTGACCTCAGTAATGTTGATAAATATGTGAATGGCTGCTGTTAAGAGGTTGGAGCCAGGCTCTGCTCAGTGGCATCCGGTGATAGGACAAGGGGCAATGGTTGTGAGCTAGAACATAGGAGGTTCCTCATGAATATGAGAAAGAACTTCTTCCCCGTGAGGGTGACAGAGCACTGGAAGGGGCTTCCCAAGGAGGTTGTAAAACTCACCTGCAAATATTCCTATGTGGCTTGATCTAGGGGATCCTGCTTTGGCAGGAGGCTTGGACTTGGATGATCTTTCAAGGTCCCTTCCAATCCCTAATGTTCTGTGATTAATTTGGGAAAACAATGACTACTTGTAAGCAATTACTTTCCTACATGCGATTCTCGATGGGATAAGGGGTTTCAATGAATAGCCCTGTGTGACTTGGTCTGGGTGATCCTGCTGTGGCAGGGGGATTGGACTAGATGATCCCTAATGATTCTATAACCCCAAGGAGGATTATTTTTGCAGATTAATAACAACAAATCTGAGAATCTGAAGTTTGGGCACAGCAGTGCTTATATGTAAAAAAGAAATGAAGGAAAAGGAGTGGAGAATAATGATAGGTTATATCCACAGCATTATGAAAATAGTGTGATCGATAGAGCAAGGTTATTGAGCTGTCAGTTATCTTTAGGGGAGATAATAGTTTAGGAATACCAGCTGATTGAAAAAAAACGCTACAAGTCTAATTCCAAAACTTGCTAAGGGTTTCTAGGAAAGCAGCTGCAAACACTGTTCTTGGAAGCCTGTCTTAGCTTGTGGTGTTTAAATTAAAGGTGTATTTGATGAGGTGAAGTTTACGAGCGTGTGAGGTAGAGAGGATTGAAAGCTAAATGGTAGGAGAGATGTCCCTGGCTTGGAAACAGAAAAGACATAGCAATGGGCTGAGTGTGGGTGATTCGCATGGCTGATGATTGTAGAATCTCTAATGTCATTTATGTATTCCATTACCAAAATGGATTATTGACTAGTCAGTAAGCAGCAAGTAGAAGTCTGAGTTCAAATAGTGGGGCTCAATGCAAGGGCTGAATGCACAGGGGGAGAAAACACTTGAAAAAGAGTAAAATCATTATAAAATATCTTTAGAAATTACAGTGTCAAACCCCAGCATTTTCCTTTAAACTAAACACCCTACTCAAAGGCTCTGAAAGGTCCTTGTTTTCAATACGTTCTATGTGTGTTTGCTCTCAAAATCAGCATCTCTTAAGGTAAAATAACCCCCTGTAATTTTCTTTAGATAATCCTGTCCAAGCTATTGAAACAAGGAATAAAATAAAGGAATGTGTCAGATGCTATTAACCCTTTACTGGGAAGAATAAACTGTTTTCACAGCTATTTTTATGGCTTAAAAGAGGACATTTCAGCATTGTGGGTTTCATAGAATCAGTAGGGATTGCAACGGACCTCGAAAGATCACCCAGCCCAATCCCCCTGCCACAGCAGCATCACCTAGACCAAGTCACACGGGAACACATCCATGTTGTTTTCTAGTTCTAAGCAGAGTTTATTTCTTTCAAGCTTATTTCTGCCATTCATTTCATGGCAGGGATTTTTCCTCTTCTGAAGTCACACTGTGCAGTTACCAAAGGTCTGGGGGGAAAAAAAAATAACAGGCTTTAATTGAGAAGCAAAATTATCTATATAAAGGCAAATGCAGCATCTGTTTTGTCATCTCCACTAAGACCCGTAAGACTTAGGTTTGCTTCAGGTTTTGTATTTAGAAAGAC
The DNA here is from genome assembly GCA_028565055.1 of Phoeniculus purpureus. Classification (NCBI taxonomy): domain Eukaryota; kingdom Metazoa; phylum Chordata; class Aves; order Bucerotiformes; family Phoeniculidae; genus Phoeniculus; species Phoeniculus purpureus. Next base: position 4,392,314 of record JAOXOE010000506.1, read on the forward strand.
GTATCAAATACGTTAAGTTTAGGTCCTTGCTTTAGGTATCTGGTCTTCGCAGTTCCTAATTACATCCAGCGAAGTGAAAGGAATGATTTGGAGAAGAATCTTTTGGAGGTGGCCTCGTTTTCGATCCATTAGTCATACCTGGCAGTCTAAGAAGATCATAGAAACATTAGGGATTGGAAGGGACCTCTAAAGATCATCCAGTCCAATCCCCCTGCCACAGCAGGACCACCCAGACCAAGTCACACTGGAACATGTCCATATTGTTCTCTAGAAGTTCTAAGCACCTGCAACACAGGCTTTAAGATGAAAGAACCTTTCCCACCGTAAGTCACTATAGAATCATGGATGGTCCAACTAAACCAGCCACATTAGATGCTTAAGGCTGAGGAAAGTGAAGACTCTACGTTGATGATCTTTGATTCCAAAGAAGCTTGCAACCAGACTTGCAACCATGAACTTGCATTGATGTGATACCTATTCACGCTCTTCTTGGGTACTTGAGAAGGGATCACAGGCTTGTTGGAAGCAACTGCTCTTGCGTGTAGTCTGAGCACTATCAGAGCCAAGCTGACTGCTTGGAACTGATGAATCAGGAGCAGTTCCAGACTGACATGAAATAATTCTAGAGCCTTTCCACATCCTTTTTGATATTCTAGTGGTAACGTGTTGTTGAAACAATCAGGCATGGATGCCGAGGCATAAATCTGAGAGCGTATAGACACATGTCTGTGTGTCTGCATGTGTATTTTCTCTAAGCTCTGTGCCTGATAGCTCTGCCTGATTAATTGCTTCATTTCTGCTTTCAAACCTACTGAAATGGAACTGTATGAATAGACAGTCTGCAACTATATGGGAACAGTACAGAAAATAATCATGTCCAAGTCAGATAATAAATACAGCAAGTTTGGGAAGAGCTGAAGTGTTTGAGGTGTTGTCTGAGGTGGTAATAGAAGACAGTGAGTGTTTGATGAGTAATTATGGAGGTGGGAGGAAAGAGGGAAGCAATAAATCAGGCTGGGACTGGAATAGGTGTTTTATTATGTATGATTGTATATGAACCAATGATTAAGACAAAGAACCTCTCTGGGCTTCTCAGGCTGTGTTTGTCAGGGCGGAATCTATTCACATTCCTCCAGCATTAGCTGTAAGTGTTGTGGCTTTGTTCGGGTGCTGTGGATCTTTTATCGATGGCTTCGTACATGCTCAAACCTTAGTGCTGTGACGTGTTACTTACATGGGTATTGTACCTGTGTGCTTTGATGTTTAAAGTTAAATAGAAAAATAAAGACCCAGCGGAGCCAGTGCAAGGATCAGAAAAACACAGGATTTGGCACTGCTGTATCCAATAGAGTCTCTTCCTGACCATTCAGGAGGAAATCTATTGGCCTTGTGGTGGAAGATCTCACCTCAGAACAGTCTGTCAAACAGGAGGATTTGGCCCCCAGGTACCTTCTTTTGCTCTCATCCCTCCATTCCTGTTTGCTGAAAGGAGAAGCAGAGCCTTGCATCTGGGCAAGGACAACCCCAGGTACTAGGATAGGTTGGAGACTGACCTGTCAGAAAGCAGCGCAGGAGAAAGGGACCTGGGGACCTGGTAGCCAGCAGGGTGATCATGACCCAGAAATGGGCCCTTGTGATCAAGGCCTGTGGCATCCTGGGGTGGATCAGAAGGGGGTGGTTAGCAGATTGAGAGAGGGTCTTCTCCCCCTATACTCTGCCCTGCTGAGACCATATGTGGAGTATTATGTCCAGTTCTGGGCCCTCAATTCAAGAAGGACACAGAGCTGCTGAATGGAGTCCAGTGCAGAGCCACAGAGATGACGAAAGGAGTAAAACATCTCCCTGATGAGGAGAGGCTGAGGGATCTGGGTCTCTTGAGCTTGGAGAAAAGGAGGCTGAGGGGTGACTTCAGTAATGTTGATAAATATGGAAAGGGCCCGTGTTAAGAGGATGGAACAAGGCTCTGCTCAGTGGCATCTAACGACAGAACACAGGGCAATGGTTGTGAGCTGGAACATAGGAGGTTCCATATAAAAATGAGAAGGAACTTCTTCACCATGAGGGTGACAGAGCACTGGAAGGAGCTGTCCAGGGGGGTTGTGGAGTCTCCTTCTCTGGAGACGTTTAAAACCCACCTGGCCATGTTCCTGTGCGACTTGGCCTAGGTGGTCCTGCTGTGTGAGGGGGACTGGACTGGATGATCTTCCGAGGTCCCTTCCAACGCCTAACGTTCTGCGGCTCTGTGTAAGAGAGGTCACCGGGGTGCCTGTGGGGTCGGGGCTCTCTCTCGCGCACCCTAACACGCTCCCCTGGTCGGCGCTGCTCTCGATGAACAAAGGTTTCCCCTTGGCGGCTCCGGCTGTGTTCTCACGCAGCTTCGAGCCGAGCAGCGCAGGGTTTGCGGGGTTTTATTTACTCTGCTGTTGTCACAAATAAAAGGGAAGGGGGGAAAAAAAGCCTTATGCAAACATCTCATGCTGAAGTGAATGGATTTCAACAGCTGCTGATTTGGTGACATCAGGAACCCCAGCGGAGACGTCCCGCTGAATTAACGTCTTGGAAATGTTAAAAAGGAACTTCAAACAGCCCTTGTCTAGCGGGCGGTCGAGGTTGGCTCTCCTGGGGATCATGTGAAGACTAGCAGAGCAGTCACTCAATCATGAAGCCGCCTCGTCAATAGCCGCCTGTTTTCCCAACAGGTGTCTCAGTCACATGGCCCAAGACTTCTCCCCCCTCCCTGGCCACTGGCTTCTGCTTCGTAGAGGCAGCTATTGCTCGGGACACCAGGTTTGTCCTCGTGAGACCAGTTGGTTTCTTAACAACCACCTGCCTCCTGCAGTCCCCAGTGGATGCTACAGCCGTTGGTGCAAGCACACCTCACCGAGCCAAGAGGGAAAGCCCCACATGGGTGGAATGCCTCACGAGTAAAATGGAATTTATAGCTGTATATAAATAAATACGGATCTAGAACATCAACAGTGTTGAATAAGGGGCAAGGAAGCCCTTAAAGCTTGGTCACTGCTGCACAGCGAACACGGAGCCAGCCTCCAGCGCTCTGCCAGGCAGTGAGATGCTGCTGCTGCACTGTGGTGCCCTCATGCAGGATCACAGACTCACAGAACATCGGGGATTGGAAGGGACCTCCAAAGATCATCCAGTCCAATCCCTCTGCCACAGCAGGATCACCCAGATCCAGTCGCACAGGAACATGTCCAGGTGGGTTTTAAATGTCTGCAGACAATCAGAACATTAGGGATTAGAAGGGACCTCGAAAGATCATCCAGTCCAATCCTCCTGCCAGAGCAGGATCCCCTAGATCCAGTCACATCAGATCCAGGAACGTACCCAAGTGGGTTTTAAACACCTCCAGACAATCAGAACATTAGGGACTGGAAGGGACCCCGACAGAGCACGCAGTCCAACCCCCTGCCAGGTTTCTATAGTCTTTACATATATTTATTTATGTAAGTTTGTCGGTTTCATGTAAGTGTATGTAACGGGTTATTTTCCATGAGTGACTTGCAAGGTCATGAAGACTCGTCCACCCCTCTGCTTTCCGAGCCCCGTCAGCGTGAGGCGGCACAAGGCTGCCCGCACAATGCAGGGGCAGGCTAGCAGCCGCACGCTCCACTTCCACCACATCAGCTCCTGTGGAAGCTGCAGCTTCTGCATGACTTGCAAATCAGACATAAAAGGAGATTTGCCCAGACCACCGGCTTTACGCAGTGGTTCGAGATCATAAGCCCGCTCGTACCAGCCTGGGTATGAAAAGACCCCCTAACAAAGGTAAACGCTCTGCAAGCAGCTCACAACCCCAAATACCTTGGAGATTCATGTCACATGAAGTTAGACAGTCAAGCTGGTGCCGGCCGATCGTCCCAGCTGCACGCAAGAATTTTCCACGTTGCTGGACGACATGAAAGTGCAGCCCCAGCTCCTGTCACCCTCGATTTGAGAACCTTTGATACAGTGCCCCTGAGCAGGGACTTGTTTAACTGCTATCTCTCACATCAGTAAACTGCACCAACCACCTGCACGGCGGCTTGGGTTACTGAAACACGACGCTGCGAGGCGGAGAGGTCGGCTTCGGTTACAGCAGAGGAAACCATTGGGCTGGGGAGACTTCTATCGAGAGAAAACAGTTTAGATTTGTAGAGCCACAGAACTTGAAAGAGCCATTGACTTGCACCTGATGTAGGAGCAGAGGCTTAGCTACGCGTGCGCGGAGCTGATGTGCACTGCTTACACAGGGGATGAGAGGACGAGGGGCAGCGGGTGTCAGCTGGAACACAGGAGGTTCCACTTCAGTACGGGAAGGACCTTCTTCCCGCTGAGGGTGACAGAGCACTGGAAGGGGCTGCCCAGGGGGGTTGTGGAGTCTCCTTCTCTGGAGATGTTTAAAACCCACCTGGGCATTGTTCCTATGAGACTGGATCTAGGGGATCCTGCTGTGGTGGGGGGATTGGACTGGATGATCTTTCAATCATTCGAGGTCCCTTCCAATCTCTAATGTTCTGTGACTAGATAGCGTTCTTCACGGAATGTTGTTCCACCCCTTCATCCTCAGAACTTGGACCTGAACACCACAGAGCATCAAGGGTTGGAAGGGACCTCAGAAGATCATCCAGCCCAGTCCCCCTGCCAGAGCAGGATCACAGAACCACAGAGCATCAAGGGTTGGAAGGGACCTCGAAAGATCATCCAGCCCAGTCCCCCTGCCAGAGCAGGCTCAAGTCTGACTGAGCAGACGCACAAAGCCACCATACGGAGGTAGGAAGCGGCCAGAGGGTCCGTTTTCCAGCAGACCACACGCCTTTTACGTCAATTAAAAGTCACAACAAATCCAGAGTGCTTGAGAGGAAGCTGGTGGCTCTTGACTCTTCCCATTTACACTCGTCTGCGGCGTCACACTCCCCTAAAAGCAAAATCACGACTTAAAGCCGTTCAAAGAGAACAGACCCGCGTTGTCCCAAACGCCGTCTCCTTATGCTCTGCTGAGCGCCGGGAGCCAGGACGAGACCCTCCGCTGATGTGTAAAGTAAACAACAGCGACAACCTCACCCGTTTCAGAAGGGTTTTTGGCAGAGGAGTCTTTGAAGACAGACACAAAAGGTTCTAACGTGTTTAGATCCTACAACGTAAACAAGCAATTTGCTGCGTGGCTGGCTGGGTACAATGGTGGCCCTCTCGCAACATGAATGCCAGGAAGAAGCTGATGTGACCTGCGAGACACTTCAAAATAATTAATCTGGGAATAAAAAAGGACTTTTATTGTGTAAACCCCCCCCTCCCCGTTTGCCTGTTGAAAAAGGATCAGAAAACTGCAGCAGTTGGGGCTTTGTGAAAGGAAAGTAATGAGCGAGTCTTCTGAGCTGGCTTCTAGCTGCGGAGGGCGGTGCTGCCGGAGGAAGGGCGTCTCTGCCACTGACCAGGAGAGCTCGCAGAACGTTAGGAGTTGGAAGGGACCTCAAAAGATCATCTGGTGCAATCTCCCTGCCACAGCAGGATCACCTAGATCCCATCGGATAGGGACAAGTCCAGGTGGGTTTTAAACATCTCCAGAGAAGGAGACTCCACAACCCCAGTGGGCAGCCCCTTCCAGTGCTCTGTCACCCTCACTGGGAAGAAGTTCCTTCTCAGATTGGTGTGGAACCTCCTCTGGTCCAGCTCACACCCACTGCCCCTTGTCCTGTCACTAGATGCCACTGAGCAGAGCCTGGCTCCATCCTCCTGACACCC
>JAOXOE010000506.1:4402871-4428682 GCA_028565055.1 Phoeniculus purpureus
CTGAGAGGGTGGTTAGGTACTGGAATAGATTGCCCAGGGAGGTGGTGATGTCACCGTCCCTGGATGTGTTTAAGGAATGAGTGGACGCACCACTTAGGGATATGGTCTAGCGGTTAGATACTGGGATAAAGGTTGGACTCGATGACCCTGGAGGTCCTTTCCAGCCATGATGATTCTGTGAAAAGTACCTTTCTTGCCCAGTAATTAAAGTCCACAATGAAAAAGAATAGAAAGACCAACTTGTAAAACCTGATGGCAATCAAACTGTACTTCCTTCATGAAGAGAGGAAAATGGGATGTTTTAAAAGTGTTTTTATCAGCCTCACATTCAGAGCAATGGAAGGCAACCATATTATATTTCAAGAAATTCTTCATAGAAAAATGTTATTTGTCTGAAAAACAATGAATTCTAAGCCCTGAATCACAGCCAACTATCACAACTGTAACTTGGATGGGTAGTGGGGAAAAGTATGGAGACAAAAGAGAAGAATCTGAACAGAAAGAGAAATATGAAAGCTAAAATCTTGAGGTAGAGGTTCATGTGCTCTGTACTGTTTCCAAACAGGATAAAGCACCTTGCTCTTACAGCAAATAATTAAAAAATAAAATATTTATCTACTATACTTTAAAATATTATCAACCAATAATGTAAGTTGGTATTTCTTTAATTACAATTTTTTTACGTAAAAATCAGACACAGAGAGCCTAGTTTATCAGCAACTAAAGAGCAAAGTATGTTTACAAAAATTATACCAGGATAAATATTACAATTCCTACAGCACAGATGAACATCTAATTTAAATCCATACATTCCAAAGAGATACAAGTAAAACAACCCTGATTCCTCTTTATGGATCCACAAGTGGGAAACATGCTAACAGTTAAAAGAAGACAAGGAGAGCCATGGTGGCCATATACCAAACTCACATGCAACATTATTAGCCTCCCTACAACATGAATCACCACTCTCAAGTATACAGAGCAACTTATATGTCTAAGCATCTTGGATTCTACCTGGAGGTTTGGAGAACTAACTTGCTCAAGTTCAAAACTGAATGGTTTACATGAAAAAGGCTAAACTTTGTTTCATAAAAAACAACCAACAACAAAAAAACCACTCACCACAATGAACAAAGCAGTCTTTAAGCCAGGATTTTAAAGTTCAAGCCTGTTTACATCCGGTTATAAACTCTATGTACGTATGTACCCTCACTGTAAGAGGCTGACACCTTTTAACCAGAAGACATGACTTGTCCAGCTTTCAAGAAGTTGTTGCAGGACTGTGCCAAGACTTCAGCACAGTTCTTCTAAACCCTGAAGTAATCAAGCTTCCAAATACTGAGGAAGCTACTCCAAATGACCAAAGTGGTTACTTTGTAAATACAATTAATTTCAATGCCTGCTGCATTAAACAGATAACCAACAGAGTATTAAGCTGGTACTTGATTTTTACAGTTCAAAATTTTTTTATCAGCTGGAAACAAGAGTGAATGCATGCTCTGGACTACTCAATAGGAACAAGAAAGCATGTAATGTTAACAAAACACACACATCTTCAGCAGGAATTTAGTGTGCTGATGGTAGGTCTTCCCAGTGCTGTTTATTTGGTAGCACTCTTCAGGAGCAGAGGCATGCCTGTTTCAGCAACAAGCAACACTATCACCAGACTCCAAAAACAAGAGCCAACAGAGAGAAGAAAAATTATTCTAAAAAAACAAAAAAAAAACAACCAAAAACCCACAAACCCAAAAAACTGGCATACCTCAATAGTACATTCAAGATAAATACAGCATGATAAGCAGACACTTTTATGCACTTTTATCAAAGTCCAACCAGACCTGAAATATAGAAAAGTTTAGAAAGTCATGATCCAAATGAAAGCTCATCAAGGCTGCCTATGCTTGGAAACAGCACAACCTGTACTGATGTTTTACTACTTAGCTGTATTGAACCCCCGCCAAAACGAAGTTTTTTCCAGTCTTGATTGATTACACAATGCTGAAGCTCTACATTTGCAGAAGAATTAAGTAACAAATTTTCAGAATCAAATCACATTCAACATGAACAGTCTTGTTCAAGATTTTTGCCAGATGTTTTAAAATAAAAAGCTCTCAAAAACTGCAGAGATGTAACTGCACATTAAGTTTCAGAACATAAGGCAAGTCTACAGTGTTCTCAAATCAGCTTGGTTTTCAACGCATCTTACATGCAGTACCTAGCACATGATCTCATGTCAGACACTACATCCAACTCCCCCGTTACATGACAAGCCAACCTCAAACCACACTGCACAAATGGTGACAGCTAAAAGCAACTTAAAAGCGTTCATTGTGAACACTCATTCAGTGTCTGAACCAGAACATTGGTAGTTATGGACTTTAAAATAAGAGGACTCCTCTGAATAGTCTGTGAACACTCCTCTCAGACTACTGCATTATTGCATTTTGCTAGAGGCTATAATAAAAACAAAAATAATGTCTCTTACAGAATGGCAGAAAACTAGGACAAACTGGAAAAATTCAGTACAAGATACATTTTATTACCTTTCTCCTGATGGAAAACATCCAGGGGAAAAAAAACCCAACATCATATAGATAAGAATGCAGTAGCAGTATCAAATATTAAACAGGAAAGAAAGTATAAAACAAGTCTGGTGGTATAGAAAGTTCCTAAACCAAATGCAATTCCAGACAACTCATCATCTGATAACTGCTGTATGGCTGTTCTAGTTACTATCAGCCACAAAGAAACACTCCATACACATTCATGAACAACTAAATTTGTATGTTTCTATTTATTCCTTTTAGCTTTATTTCAGCCATTTTAGTGGTCTGGATGAAGGCACACAACTGCTCTTTAACAAGAGCAACGATGACTTTCTCTGCAAGCCACAAAGAACATCTCCATATACGCCAGAATGTTCTACTTAGCATGGCTGAAGTTGGTGTTTTGAGGGTTTTGGTGGTGTTGTTTTAAAATCATGAATGCTTCTCAACTTTAACTTCTCCAACGTACCTTATAACAAGCGAAAAAATGAAGAATCTCTTTAGATTCTGAAGACCAACTTCTTCCTACTGAAGAAACTGTACTGTATAGCCCTGAGCATGTACTTAAGTGTGTCTTTAAGGTGCTTATCTCTCAAGGGAAGATACTTTAGAAATCTCTTTTTCTTTGGATAGGGAGAACAGAAAACTGCTATTTAAGACAGAAAATACATCCTATTACAACTTCAGTGTCCTTGTTTTCACATGACTTGAGGGAAGTACAAACAATAAAACTTTGCTTTATCTGCCCTCAAAGTACTTACAGATAAAAAACCACCAAACATTATCAACAAACCCTCTGAGTATTTTACTCAAATTATGACAAATATCATTATTTTCACTTCCCTGCTCCCCTTTCTCCTAATAACACCAGGTTGTGCTTCAGATTGAATTCCTCCTTCACAGAGTTCAAAGCAATCAGGCAGAAGCATGGTATTCCACATGTGACCTCAGCAGCAGTATCTAAGACCTCACGAACTTCCCTGTCTCCACTGGAGTACACTACCCAGTCACTTACCACAGCTGGAGCCCTGTTGTTCAAATGTCCATCACACTGAAGGCCTTGTGCAAAACCAAGAAACTGCCAACAGTTTAAAGCATAGTATTAAGAAGTATTCCTGCTTCACTCACAGCCAGGGCAACTGTTCTCCTTGCAACCAAGCAGTGCTTTTTGGTACAATGCACGATTTAATTAGCATGCTTAATTAAAAACTTCCCAGCTAGATCCATTGATCTGCACATGAATTTTAGTTCAAATCTCGAAACTTAGTCTGTTTGCATGTTCCTACCACCACCTCTAATGATCTCCAAAAGCCAGCATCAAAAAAGTTCTGAAGCATTTAAAAAAGCAGAAATAGGACATTAGTAGAATTTGAAATTTATTCATTGCTTTCTTTTTTTAATCCAAAGATGCATCACCACACTTTTTAGGCCAGACTCATTTTGAAGTTCACCATTCCATTTACACTTTTCTCTCAAAAAAGTATTCCTATATTTGTAGTCATACTTACAAAACCCTAAAAACCACAAAAAACCAACTCCATCCTCCCCAAAAAACAATTATGAGTGCAACATCAGTTAAACTCTGGCGTTTCCAGCAAAAAAACAGCATTTCACAGCTGTGATTCCATGCAGTTTCAAGCACCAATGGTAAAGGAGCAACGAAGTGAGGTGTGACCATTTAAACCAGAAAGATCTTAGTACGTGAAGTTACTAATATTTCAACACACACAGAAGATAACATACAAATACTTCTCTCCATTTTTTTCCCCCCATGAGAAGGCTGCTTTAATAATAAGAACTGCATTAACATGACAATTTCAGCTAGCGTACCAACTGTTTTGTAAAACAAGCTCAGGGAATAGAGCAGGGTTTTTGTTACTATTTATTGTAAAGCTTTATCAATGTTCAAAACACCCAATTACTCTGAATTATTACAATAAGCCAAAAAGTCACTTGGTCAGGGTCTACCTTACTTATTTCCTAGCAGCTGTTTCTGATGCCAGGTTATTCTGTTGACTTGCTGTCATCATCATAGCACTGAAGCTGAAAATTTGTCAATAGAAGCGCTCCAGTCCCTCACAGTTATCAGCAAGGAAGAGCAAGAAGTTTTCAACAATACCTAAGTTGTAAACTTGTCCATTGTTCAGGTGATGACAGCTGCCGTCAAAGAAAGCTGTATGCTCTGACAGTCTAAGCCACCTAGGAGATGCGCTATTTTGTGCCTGTCAAAGTCAGAGCAAACACTAAGTACAGTCTTAAGAGAAGCACTGTCTAGAAGTGAAGTACAACACTCTAACAAGAGCCTTTCTTACAGTTAATGGTCTAATCCTTTCATCAGCCCAAGATTTAAAAGAAAAAAAATAAAAGGCATTCCAAACTATTACCGTATCTTAGGAGGACTTTGGTTTAGGCTTAAGGGTTACAGTGTCTGTTCTCTCATTTGAGCAGATTAAAAGAAAAACAACTTAGCATCTAGTTTTGCATATTCTAAATCACTTTAAACATGGAAGTGAAGCATGAAAGAACAATTATAATTTTAAGAGGTTATAATAAACAACAGTTCAGGATTCCAGCCTTACACAGTAACCTCATACATACACTACATAAGACTGTAGCTTTGATCGGCACAGGAAAAGGGCTTGTTTAGTTTTACTCATACCAACACAGATATCATTCTTGCTCTGAAGATCTTTGTAGTTTCCCTTGTGAAAATACTAGACTCAGCAGCTTCACACATCTCTCTTACTTGTACATCAAAAAGCTAGTTATAAGTCAAGTAAAACCCTCAGAGAATAAATCAGTGACAAAAGGCAACACTTGGTTTTCAAGGTCCACACAAAACCTTTGACATTTGAACCAGAGCACTAATAAAAGCAATCTATCTATAGTCCACAGATGTACTAGAATTTATTTTCTTCTTTGGTTCATATTCTATATGATATCTGATTTCTACACACAAGCTTCAAACACTTGTCCATTATTTATGGAAACTAAAGCAATTACTGTGAATCCTGTAAATTAAGGGATTTTCATGCACTGGTATCACAGACCCAAATAGTCTACTTATATTGCAAATTTTTTCAGGAAGACACCTCCTTCTCATAAGCTTGGTACTTACACAGCTGTTGCAATATGGTTCCAGTCTACACTCGAAGCTCTGAGTAGTTCTTCACTTGTGCTAAATTGTTTTGTGTTGAAGAAAAGAACCACAGGATCAAAATTTGAAGGAAATAATTGTTTTCCTTAGGACCCACATAAAGTAAGCCCTAGAGTTCCCCTAGAGTCTATGGTTGTCAGCTGCAGTACAGGACTACAAAACTAGAACAAGCTTTCTTTTGAACAACATAAAACCAGAATTCAGAGCCAATTTAAACCTCTAACTAAAAACACAGGTTGCTCAAGCAAGCTACTAAGCTTTTCCAAATGTAGTGCATTTATCTAAACTCCAAGGTTAAGGAAATTCTTTCAGACTAGATATAAGGAAGAACTATTCCACAACAAGCATGGCAAAACACTGAAAAACAGGCAATAGAATTCCCACCCCTAAAACACTCAAGGTAAAATTGGACAGAGCTCTGAGCAACCTGATGTAGCTGAAGATATCCTTGCTTACTGTAGGTTGGAGGTCACCATTAGCGGTCACTCCCAACCCAAACTATTCTAATCACACAATCACAGAACATTAGGGATTGGAAGGGACCTCAAAAGATTATTTAATCCAATCCCCCTGCCACAGCAGGATCACCTAGACCAAGTCACACAGGAACATACCCAGGCAGGTTTTAAACATCTCCAGAGAATCATAGAGTCATAGAATCATTAGGGATTGGAAGGGACATCGAAAGATCATCTATCCCAATCCCCCTGCCACAGCAGGACCACCTAGACCAAGTTGCACAAGAACATCGCCAGGTGGGTTTCAAACATTTCCAGAGAAGGCTCAATGATGATTCTTTGATGTTGCCCTCAACCCCGCTGCCACCTTATTAAACTGGTCAGATTTGGAATGCAAACAGGAAGTTCTGAGAGAGACTTACAGTTAGAAAACCCCATGGGTTCCATCTCCCAGTTACTGCCCCAGCTGAATATACTGGTTGTGGACTAGGTGATCTTTCAAGGTCCCTTCCAAGCCCTAATGATTCTATGATGGGTGATATTTGTCAGTGTTATCATTCGCAGAGTGCATTGGTTACCAATCCATTTCTCTCTTCCTGTTGCAGTGAACTATTTCATCAAGAACGGTACAGAAGATGTGTTACTGTGTGGCAATAGCACTGATGCTGGGTAAGTGCTTTAAAAGTATCTTCACTTCTGGATTGTCTTTGCTGGGGCTTGTTCTAGGGGTTGGGGGGGTTTTTTTTGGCTACATCTCACAGAATCACAGAACATTAGGGATTGGAAGGGACCTTGAACGATCGTCCAGTCCAGTCCCCCTGCCACAGCAGGATCCCCTAGATCCAGTCACACAGGAACATGGCCAGGCTGGTTTTAAACATCTCCACAGAAGGAGACTTCACGACATCCCTTGTCAGCCTGTTCCGGTGCTCTGTCTACCTCACCATGAAGAAGTTCCTTCTCATATTGATGTGGAACCTCCTGTGTTCCAGTTCACAACCATTGCCCCTTGTCCTATCATTTGGTGTCCCTGAGCAGAGCCTGGCTCCATCCTCCTGACACTCACCCCTTCTATATTTATCAACATTCATGGGGTCACCCCTCAGTCTCATTTTTTCCAAGCTCAAGAGCCCCAGCTCCCTCAGCCTTTCCTCATCAGGGAGATGCTCCCCTGCCTTCATCATCTCTGTGGCTCTGCACTGGGCTCTCTCCAGCAGCTCTGTGTCCTTCTGGAGCTGAGGGGAGCCTAATGACACTGTTGTGCATAGCAATAGCATGTTCTGAACTGCAAGGAGTAGAAGTCTGTGCGTGTCGCGTGTTCAGACCTCACATCTTTAGGGGCTTTATCGCGGTTCTCGTTCAATATGCTCACACTTCTCTGTTAAAGAAGTAGTGAAAGCTCAGTAACACGTTGTCTGAGACAAGAGTATTTTAAAGGGAATGAGACAGGAATGGAAACAGAAAAGCTGGAGGGACTTAGCCTGCTGATGAATTCTTGGCTTTTGGCAAAGGAAGATAAACAAAACAACAAATGCTAGTTCCCAGAATAAATTGCTTTGGAGGTGGGATGGTGCTCAGCTTTGAGTTGTGATCTACTTTAGTACTTGATATGTTTGTGGGCTACGTGTGTGTCATTTACTTATAGTAGCGGCACTGAAGGGATCCAGAATAATCCCTGTGGAATGTCAATTTACTCTGTGTAAAGGGCTTTATTCATATCCCCACCATCTGTAGATGCTACTAGTTCCTCCTGCATCCAGTCCTCAGGGTCTAAGTGCTTTGTCTGAGAGTGCAATTTTATTTGGCAGGTTCTCATGGGCTTGATGGGAATGGAGGGGTTCACGTGGGATGGAAAAAATGGTGTCTTATGTGGGCAGAGATAAACTGTGCAAAGATTGTAGGCTGTTACCCCTAACAACTAGTTAGTAGTAACTAGTTGCAAGGAAAGGAAGAAAAGACCTTTGAGTGATGGTGTAGATGAGCTTTTGATCCACATCAAATCACAATTGGAAGGTGCCTTAAATATACCTGAGAGTATTTGACTGAGGTCGAGTGAGGGGAGGAGATGAAATGAACTGTTCTTGAAGGAAGATGTTTGGAGTTGGCAGAACTAAATGTGGAAGCCTTTATAAAAAATAGGGTTTAAATTAGGAAGAGCTTAATGCGAAGAGAGGAGCGTTTGCGCAGGGAAGCAGCAGGAAGATGAAATCTAAACTTGCTTGTGGACAGGAGGGTGAGAAAAGGCATGGGTTCACAGAATCACAGAACATTAGGGATTGGAAGGGACCTGGAAACATCATCTAGTCCAATCCCCCCACCAGAGCAGAATCACCTAGGTCAGGTCACACAGGAACACGTCCAGGTGGGTTTTAAATGTCTCCAGAGAAGGAGACTAGAGTTCCTAGAGAGACATTTTACTTTCTGCTGCCACTGTCTCTCTTTTTTACATTGGACAAAGAGAGAGCTGAAGCATCAGCCCTCCCTTCTGCATGTCTTGTGTGTCTGATCTATGCTGCCAGTCTAATTTAGACTGGAAGCTGCCTGGGCAGGATTCCATGCTTCCCTCTCTCTTTATTCCATGGAAGGTACAGTGTCAGCGCTCATTAATTAAATGCTTCGTTGACTGTAATAAATTTTTCCTCAGGGTTGTTTCCTGGGAATCCCAGTGTTTGGCAGTCAACCAGTGCTGGTGGACTTCACCTTTGCTAGCTGGTAGGCAATGATATTGAGAAAAAAATATGCTGCACAGCAACAGTATTGTGCACATCGTGGAATATTAAGCATCGTTCTCTCTGAAGTGGTAGGAAGTTGAGTATCAATCCAATGCCCATGGAGTGTTCATGCATTAGTAGCCTGTATGGATGTAAGGGTTGGGTTCTAGCAAGGAATGTTAGCATCTCCTTCTCTAGAAAGTCAGTCAATTGGAATGTGTCAGCAAAAAGCCATGACTGGACACAACCTCCAGTGGAGGCACTATGTCCTTGAGGAACAATTTCTTCACTGAAAGAATCATAGAACCATTAGGGACTGGAAGGGACCTCGAAAGATCCCCCTGCCACAGCAGGATCACCTAGACCAAGTCACACAGGAACACATCCATATTGTTTCCTGGAAGTTCTAAGCACCTGCAACACAGGCTTTAAGATGAAAGAACCTTCTCCACCGTAAGTCAGAATGGAATCATAGTTATCAAACATTGGAATAGGCTGCCCGGGACAGCGGTGGTATTACCCTCCCTGGAGATTTTTAAGTGATGTGTGGACCTGGTGCTTAGGGACATGGTTTAGTGGTGACCTGGCAGTGCTGGGCTGAAGGTTGGACTTGATGATCTTAAAAGTCTCTTCCAATCCAAGAGATTGTGTGAGAGTCACAGCCAGGGGAGAACATCCAGCTCTTGTGTATAAGAGGAAAATACCGCCCCCACGCCTAGAGTCCTTGTGCTTGTTCTGATAAATGCATCAATACTGTCAGTGTTGGTGCCATTAAGGGAAATCCACTTTCCCTTTATGCATCACTTCTTTCTTCTTCAGTCTCTTGCTGTTTGAGTTAAATATTTAATACCACTGGGTAAGGTTTGGTTTTAAATGCCTGAAAATGGGGAATAAATATTCATGCTCATACAGTTTTTTAGCTCAGGACTTCAGCTCAGCGTTATCTCGGCCATATACTTTGCACAGAGTTCCTGCCAGTCATCTACTCCTGCCATGAAGATAATTAGGAAGATGATCCTGAGGCTTCGGGGGACTTGCAAAGTCATGTAGTCCCACCTGCTAGGATAGAGCCACCATCATTTACAGGCTAAATGTAGGTAACAGAGCGGATTTGTCATCTTTCATCCTTCAGTGGGCAAAGCCAAGATCAAGTGTGTTCAGTAGTGAAACACAAAATCATTGAATTGTTAAGGCTGGAAAAGACATCCAAGGTCATCAAGTCCAACCAATGTAGGGCAACCAAGACTGCCCTACAGCCCTGAACCACTAAACCATTGGGGTCAGGGTCTCCTGAAACACCATGTCTAGCTGTTTTTTAAACACCTCCAAGGACTGTGCCTGTCCCCTCTCCCTGGACAGCCTGTTCCGAGGCCTCCCCACTCTTTCTAGAAAGAAATCTGAACACATGGGATGTTTTGATGACTTCAGAGCAACTCGATTCATCAGACTGTGTTCCCTCACCTATCAGTAACAAACTTAGTGGCTAGTGAGGATGCTCAAGGTGGGAACTCAACTTGAGGAAGGCAGGATATGGAAAAACAGCTGCAGGGCCACGTCTGCATGTTCATAGCATCTGAGCAGCTTGTTTCCTCTCCTGCTTTGGAGCTTGAATGTACTAGTGTCTGGGGTATGCTTGGGACCCAAAGGAGACGTGGGGAAGGGCAGCGCCGTGCGTGCACTCCTGAAAGCTTTTGTTGTTAGAGCGAAGGACATCAGTGCTGCAGCCGGGATATTAAGTCTCAAGATCATTGATAAAGCCCTTTTAGCCCGTTTTTAAAAGCATGTTAATGACACTCTAAGGTTTGCCTGGTTGCTGTTATTAAAGGAGAAAATTCTAAAACCCTATATAAGTCCACTATAGCAGTTATTAGGTGATGAGGGTGAGATGATCTGATGTAAGAGTGTGTAGTGATGGAGACTGCAACCTGAGCTGGAAGAGCAGCAAGGAAATGATCAGCAGTGGATGCTGTATCACAGACAACCTAATTATCTCCAAGGTGGGAGCTTTATTACATTACTAGGAGGGACTGTTTTCTGAACAAGCACCCAAACTGCCAATAGAACAGGAGGTAATGCATCCAGCTAATATTGATTCTAGTCCAGAAGGGATGTGAATAGGTGCATGCCACTCAGCAGCAGCAAACGTGGCTCTGGTGCTTTACCTGGTGGATGGAAGAAGAGTCATTTATTTTTGATATAATGATTGTATGATTATACATTTTTGACATAATAATGATTTGATCTATAATATGTGCTCACGGAATCTTGAGAAGCTACTTTAAAAATCATTCTGCAGAGACATAGTAGGATTTGGCTGGACTGGATTAGTTTGTGGAAGAGGAGGCTAAGAGGAGACTTCATTGTTCTCTACAGTTATCTGAAAGGACATTGTAGAGATGCTGGTGCTGGTCTCTTCTCATGGTAATTAGTGACAGAACTAGATGGAAGGACTTCAAGCTTCAACAGCAGTGGTTTAGATTGGACATCAGGAAGAACTTCTTACCGGATATGTTCATGTGTGAAGAAATTCTTCATGGAGACAGTGGTCAGGCCCTGGAATGGGCTGCCCAGGGTGGTGCTTGAGTCCCCATCCCTGGATGAGTTTAAAAGTCGCTCAGATGTAGTGTTGTGAGATCTGATGATCGAATCCCCTGGGACTCAATGATCCCAAGGGTCTTTACCAACCTGAATGATTCTATGATCTTAGAGGTCTTTTCCAGCCTCAATACTTCTGTAATATCATGGAGATGATGTATTTTTAGTGGCACAAGGACAAAACTGTCTGTAGGGTTTCCCATGTGATGCCTCAGAAACTTTCTTCAGGATCATAGAATCATTAGGTTTGGATATGACCTCGAAAGATCATCTAGGATACCTGTAATTTGACTTTATTTCATTTAATCAAACGGAACTTCTTTCTGTTGTGTTTGATTTTGTTCATCGTGGGATAAATATTGTTCCTCTTGATCTACTGCGAGCAACTCGCTTTGTGTTTTACAAGTACAAAAGGCCCAGTGGAAACGAAGTGATATTTGGAGAAGAGAGAAAATCAAATGATTGTGATCAAAGATGTTCCTTGGCTCAAAGTGTGCGGTGGTGACATGTGCTCGGTGCTTCACAACAAAGCAGACTCAGAGCACTGCATTAGTGGAAAGACCCTCTGCTCTCAGAGGTGTGTCACGCGTTGGCCAGGCACTGCAAGCATTGCTGTCAGCAAGGTTCTTTCAACAACAACCAAAAAAAGTAGCGTGTTTGCAGAATTATTCGTGTTTCTAGATGTGTTTCAGGGTTAAAACTGCCCTACCTCCTGCCACCCATGGCATTACAGCTTGTTCCTTCTCCATCGTTGTTAACCCTTTGTTTTGATGAGATGACCAGTACTGCAGAGCCCCCTGCTTTGCCCACAGCAAAGACTGAAGGTTTCGGAGAGCAACAGAGACACCAAAGGCTCTTTGTCCATTAGGAGGATAGAGAAGCAAACGAGATGCTACCAAGGTGCAAAGTAAATAAGTGGACAAAGAGAAACTTTACTGGGTTTTCCACTTTTTCGCCTGTAACCAGAACGGGAGCTGAAAAGTGCAGGTTTTCAGTCAGTCGTGTCCCCTCTGGATCTCAAGGTCAGACTGCTTAGGGGTTGCTTATCCCTTTCGCATGAAGTGCCCTGTATATTCAGCTCGTGGGCAGGAATAGTCCGTGAGATCATACTGGCAATGAAAGCACATTTGCATCGTGTCTGTACTGATATTAGCAAAAAGGCTAGTGAACAGGAAGGAAGAGCAGCAGGTGGAGCTACTTCAGGATGCAACAAGAAAGCACCTTTGGCAACCGCATCCTAGTAACGGTTGCTATAGAAACTTTAGCTACCTTTATCCTCACCGTGACCTTGATTTTTCTTAGCAGGGTACATTAAAACAACGTCTAGTGTGGGGCAAGTTGCTGTGCAGCTTAGTACAGTCTTCTGTCGCTGAGCTTACTGAATATAGGGGATGAAGGAATGACCGAGTGGTGTTGTGCTTCGCCAAGTTTTTGAGTGAGTCCAAACACTCTGTGAAGAGTCATCAGCAGTGAACTTCTTTTCTGTTTGTGCTGCAGCATTTTACTCACAGAACGACAGAACTTTAGGGATCAGAAGGGACCTCGAAAGATCATCCAGTCCAGTCCCCTGCCAGAGCAGGATCATGTAGATAAAGTCACACAGCAGCATGTCATAGAATAGAATCATTAGGGATTGGAAGGGGTCTTGAGAGATCATCCAGACAATCTCCCTGCCACAGCAGGATCATCTAGATCCAGTCACACAGGAACCTGGTCAGACAGGTGGGTTTTAAATGTCTCCAGAGAAGGAGACTCCACAACCCCCCTGGGAAGCCCCTTCCAGTCACACTTACTGTGAAGAAGTTCCTTCTCATGTTGATGTGGAAGCTCCTCTGTTCCAGCTCACACCCATTGCCCCTTGTCCTATCATGAGATGCCACTGAGCAGAGCCTGGCTCCATCCTCCTGAAACCCTTTCCATATTTATCAACATTAATGGGGTCACCCCTCAGTTTCCCTTTCTCTAAGCTAAAGAGACCTCAAGTTCAGTCTCATGGGGTACACTGGCTGATGGATGGGAAAGGCTGGTGGAGAGAGAAAGGAGATGCTACAGCTATCAAACATCTTCAATTGTTAACAAAGTGGGGTTATTCTGGAAATAATTAAGTGTGTTCTTTCAGCTACCAGAGCTAATAACGTAAGTACACCCCAGATCAGTAAGGAAAAGTGTGTGTTAGAGCCCTCTGGGCTGTGCAGCGAACCTTAAATGAGTTGAACTAGACTCTGATGTTAACCCCATGAACTTTTCCATCCACTCTGTGTTGGTTGCAGTGACAGAGGAATGAGGATGGCGAGAAAAGCCTCTCACTTGAGTATGAGAAAAATTGGAAAGCAAATGTGTCACCTGAAAGATGCTGCAAGGGCTGTGGGCATGGCTTTAGGTATTATAGAGGCTTAGGGGCAACAATAACAGTCCCCTCTCCTAGGGATCAGTTGTATATCTGGGAGATCATGTCTCTGGTTAAACAGCAGCAGTAGGGATTAAATCCAAATCCACTCAATTCTTAAGGATGGGTAATATTTCCTCTTAGTCAAAGCTGTAATAAGCTCATCAGCCGCATGAGAGAAGCAGACTTACTAGGGGCTACAGTCTTCATTAAGCAGTAATCTACCGCTATGTTTATGGTGAGAAATTATTGCCCTACATTTTGTTTAATGGGTTAGACGGAAGATCTGGTGTCTGGCCGCTGGACTGAATGAGAAGGAATGAGAGTTTGGTTACCTTGCTGCAGCACGGAGTCTAAAAAGGAGAGGAGGTTCTCCGTGCTGGTATGTGTGACTGCATGGGGGGCTCTGATAGCTCAGGCTGAAACCAGAGGTTTTCCATCTGTCTGAGCAAGTAGTCGGTGGGGGAGGCTGAAACCTTGTTCCTGGATGCAAGTCAGTGGCGTGAACAGGTCAGTGGGTGTTCTGAGTCACTGAGCAAGCCTGCTCATGGGCCTCTCTTCTCTCCTCTTCTTCCCCTCTTCTCTCCTCCTCTTCTCTCCTCTTTTCCTGTCAGCTCTTCTCAATGTCATCTAGTAACAGGACAAGGGGCAATGGGTATGAGCTGGAACGGAAGAGGTTCCACATCAGTATGAGAAGGAACTTCTTCCCAGTGAGGGTGACAGAGCCCTGGAAGGGGCTGCTCAGGGGGGTTGTGGAGTCTCCTTCTCTGGAGATGTTTAAAACCCGCCTGGATACGTTCCTGTGCGACTTGGTCTAAGTGATTCTGCTGTGGCACGGGGATTGGACTAGATGATCTTTCAAGGTCCCTTCCAATCCTTAATGTTCTGTGATTCTGTGATTCTGTGACTGTTTCCAGCAGGACTGCTGTGATCCCAGGAACCATGCAGCTCCTCGGCTGCTGCCAGCTGCAGCTCCTTCTGCTCCAAGACCAAAACCTCCTTCAGACACCCAAAAACTGGAGAGCCCAGTCACAGAGCCATTGTTAGACATTCTGGAAGCCCAGACACACATTCCCAGGTCACATTTAGCTCCTTATCACAGACTTGTACCCCCATCCCACATGCAGGGACACAGCCCAAAGCAACACGTGTTAGTGGCTGTCCCCTCCTGGCCAGCAGGAAGGCGGCAGGGGCAAGCTCAGGGGCCTCAGCGTGCGGCCCAGGGAAATTCCGATGCTTTTGCTGACGCAGAAGATGAAATCTGAAAGAGACATCTGTGCACCCCTTGCCCTTCGGAGCGGGCGATGAACACCCACATTCATCCCCAGGGTAGGTGCAGAGTGAGCACCACCTCCCAGGCACTGTGGAAATGAAGAGAAAAACCTCACTGTGCAGCCAATGACTTTTTCCTCTGTAAATTCATTGAAAAAAAAATAAAAGGGAAACATTCAGATCTGCTGCAGTACTTCCCAAAATCATTTAAACATCGGGGTCGCTCTGCGCCTCAGCGACAATCTGTGCTAATCCTGTGGGGTTTGGGGGGGTGTCTCTAACTGCATACATGAGGTGCAAGGGAAGAGTCTGTGATTTGTGGGACTGTTCTGCCTGTGAGCTGAGGGATTTTCACCAGAGTGCCCTGCAAAGGCAGGGAGCTGCACGGCAAATAGCCGGAGGAACATTCCAGAGAGACTTTGGGTTGTGGGATCCAGGAAAAACCCAGTGCCAGCTCGTACACAGCCCTGCTCAGCTAAACGAGAGAACAAGTGCAACAGTCCAGGGGAGCAAAAGGGACAGGGGAAACACAAATAAGAAGGATTAGTAATCATAGGATCATAGAATAGTTTTGGCTGGAAGAGACCTTCAAGGTCATCAAGTCCAACCTTTTCCTAGCTCTGTCTGAGGCTGGACACCCATGGCCATGCTCCTGATCCCACTTAGCACTTTTGCCCCTCACTGAGGTCCCACTGCTCTTTTGTCTCTAAACATCATCCCACTCCTGCTGCTGAGCAAGGCCAGGGGGTGGTGGATTTTCTCCACTCAACAATCAACTGCAGCAGCTGCCCGTATCTGCATTCCTGGAGCTCTCCCCTCCCTCTCACACGCCGAGCCAAGCTGAGGAGGTGGGCACTGGGCAGCCTGTGGTGATGGGACCTGCCCTGCTGCTTACACACCCCTACAGCACTCAGATAAAACCCCGCGATTATTGCTGCTACGGAGCCGGCATGAATTACATGGGAAGACTATTTGAGCAACGAAGGTCTCATAACTCATTTTACAACACAATGTGACAAATGTAATTACAAGAGGGACAGGGGATGAGGATTCCAGCTGTGGCGTGGCCATTCCCTAAGATGCCAGCGTGCACCACCCATTCTCAGAGAGCCTCCAGCAAGAGCCGAACCCTGTGGGGCTGGCTCTGCATCCCCACCGACGCACACCTCTCCCTACAGCCCAAGCTGTTCCTACACAATTAAACAACCATCATCACAGGGTAGGAGCATCTATGGAATGGGAATTCCGTGCCCCTTTCCTTCCTCTGCATTATCCTCTATCTCCACTATTCCCCACAGGCACTGACCTTCTAGTATCCTCCTCTTTCCAGTTTAGTGCAGCACCAGCTGCCTGAAACACCTGAGCAGGATGGCTTCAAACAAATAATCCACCAGCAAAATTCAGAGCCATCCTGAGACCCCTCAACATTTAGTGCCATGATTGTTCCAAGTGTGGCCATCCCAGGCAGCTGGACCCCAAATCTAGCGCTGTGGATAAAAGAAAAGAGCCCTTGGCAACACCCCTCTGTCAGGAGCTGTGAAATGTGCTGATTCAGCAGCACCTAAAGACATGAGACACAAAACAGCCAGGTAAATCGGGATTAAAGAGCATTTGTCGGGATATCTGTGCTCGTTCCCAGTAGAAGTTGGTCTGGCAGGAGCAGCGCTGGAGGAGGGCGGCCATGCAGACTCTGGTGGTGAAACGCTGGGGGTGGCATTGGCCACCCCACATCTGGGCAGCGCAGAGGCGTAACCAGGTTAAGAATTGTGTGAAATTCACCCTTTGGCTGGAAACACTTGTGACTGGAAGTTCCTTCACCTTAGTGAGCCCAAACAGAATCAATTTACAGGGACCTCAGTGAGTAGGGAAGAAGGTGCTGGCCAGCCTGGCTGAAAGTCTGGCCAGGATCTCGGCAGTGAAATGTCTCAGCAGCCTTACGTGGCAGCACAAGGGTCCGTCCACCAGTGCTGGGAAAGACCTTCCGGCTCTCCCCGTGTATGTGGGGGCAACATGGGGAAAATCTGCCCAGGACGCTGCGTTACAAAGTACAGGACTTCCCAAAAGCTGGTTCCACAGGCTCTCCATCGATCTGTTTGCTTTCACAACATGGATTTCCCCGTGCTGGACCACGCTAAATGCTGTTTAGTAGCTAATTAACTTTCTGTGCTGGAAACCTCCTGTAATTGCACTTCTCTCACCTTTTTTAGCCTGTGTCCTCCAGGGAACCTGAGCTGTCCTACGGCATTTGTTCTGCTCGCTGCTATCTCACAGGCACCAGCTCCTTCCCGACACCCGGCTGCCAATCACAGCCGCAGAGGTCACCGGAGACCAAATTAGGAGCACTCTGCTCTGACAAACTTGCTTTGCTCGGCTGGCCGAAAAGGCGGAATAGAAGGTTAGGGAAAATAATTGTCCCCTTCCCTGCCTGGCACCAGGAAGCAGCTCCAACAGCTTGGAAGCCAGCGTTCTCCTCAGTCACTCCTGGTGCTGTTAATGCCATTAATGAAGTACAAAGAGCTGTTTACACCCTTCCATTTACAGCGACTTCCACATCTACCCGCTGCCCTTGGGCTGCACCAGTCGGTTCAGGATGAGGAATGGGGCTCTGAATTACCATCAGCCTGACACAGACAATATTTGAACACAACAGAATGAGGGACTTGAGGAAACCCAATTATGCAGCTTGGCCTTCTGATGGGTGGAATTGGTTTGTCCTTGGGAAATAAAGATCACAACAATTAGTTATGCTCGAGGGGGATAGAGCAACCTGCTCCTGCTGCACCCTGCTTGCTTGCCTCCTCAGAGCACAGTGAGGGTGGAACATGCAGTGAACACCTCTGCCAGTGGATCATTCACCTTTACCAATGGCTGATGGTTCCTCCAGTTCTGCCAATAGTTCCTCCACCTCTGCCAGTGGATCATCCACCCCTGCCAACAGTTAATGGTTCCTCCACCTCTGCTGATGGTAGACCAACCTCTGCTGCTGGCTCAGCATCCCAAATCTTGGTAGCCAAAACCCAACTTGCTGCAATGACCCAGCGACGGGCTTCCCTTTGCTCTTCCTCGTTCATTAGGGGAACAACCCTGCTCACTCCCAAAGGGTTCCCCCCACAACTGCTGTGACCTAAATCATCAGGAAAGCAAAATGAACCCTGAATTCCTGAGTTAATTATTTTGAATGCCAATGAAAAACATAAACCCCAGTGTGGTGCATTAATGTGTTTTAATCTCTTGTCCTTATCCAGAGGCTGGGCACCCCATGGGTGAGAAGACAGAGAAGGCTGTTCTCCCCAGTGGAGGCTTCCAGGCAGGTGCAGGCTGCCCAGGAAAATCCGAGCTGGGCTTTTCTCTGTGACTTCTCGTTGCAGTGAGGTAGCGGCGGCAGAAGGAGCGGTTTGATGCTGATGAATAAAATCCACACGGCTCCCCAGAAAGCCAAACACAACAAATCATTTAGAGCTCGGTGATGCAAGCGGTACCTTCGTTTGTAAAGGAAGAAAAATATTCCAGCAGCTGAATGGCAGATTTCTACAGTCCTTATGGAGAGAGAGGGGACCTCCCGCCCAGGCCTGAGCTCATTAATAAATCAATCGAAATGCTCAACACTTAAAAATACTAACTCCTTCGATGGAAAAAGTGATTCCTCAGCAAAGCCTGAAACAAGAATGTTTTGCTTTGCAGCCTGGAAAAGGGGGCCTTTCTCACCACTGTTTATTTGAGATTGAAAATCCGTGGATTATTTGGCTTCTTTTTTTTTTCTTCTTGTTCCGTTCAGCCCTATCCATGCAAAAATAAAATTCGACACTCATTATGCTAATTACAATCAAGCCTTCGCAGCCCCGCTCCCTTGAAAGCCCTGAAGATTACCTTTGTTCTTATATTCTTGGCTCAAGCAGCAAACTGGGAATTTCAGGGGGACTTTTTACTGACAGACCAAGTTAACCAGCTCCCGGGGCTCTGCCTTGCTGCTGACCCACCACTATGGGCAGAGCCAGCGCCACCCAGAGAGAATTTCCCAGTTTCCACCACAATACCAGACGTGTTTCCCAAGGGAAGAGCTTTCTTTGAGGAGCAAATATGGAGAGGGAAGAGCAAGGCTGGCTCAGAGCTTCAGAGTTATTGTGGATGTTTAATGCTGTTGTAATTGTGAGGAAGGAGCCAAGAAGGGCTCTTTTGCAGGACCGATGCTGATTCCTGTGCAGGATCCATGCCCACTCCTGTGCAGGACTGATGCCCATTCCTGTGAAGGGCTGATGCAAATTCCTGTGCAAGGCCAATGCCCATTCCTATGCAGGATTGATGCCGACTCCTTTGCAGGACTGATGCTGATCCCTGTACAGGGCTGATGCCCATTCCTATGCAGGACTGATGCCCATCCCTGTACAGGGTCAATGCCAATTCTTCTGCAGGGCTGATGCCCATCCCTTTGCAGGGCTGATGCTGATTCCCTTCAATGCACAGTGGTAGCTCTGAGAGGGGTCCAGGATCTTCATCTGGTTAAGGCAGTTCCTCCCCCACTCCAAAGCTGTGGACACCTGCCAGCACCCCCTGCTCTCAATTAGGATGTCTGGGTGTTAGATCAGGATCACAGCAGGATAAATCAGGAACAGAAGATGCGAGACCAGCCCAGGAACAGGCGATTTATTGCAAGGAATGGTCATGTCCCCCCGGGCCACAGGGAACCGACTCTCCCACCGGGCAGGGATCACTCCCCCCAGACCTCCCAGGGGGAGCCACTGCTGACAACCCCGTTTCGTTGCCTTGGCACAGGAAAGGACCCCCGGCACAGAGCAGACCCCCAGCACCGGGATACGGGGGTAAAGAGACGGAGGGTATCCGGCGGGGGGCCGGTCCCGGCTAAGGTGGCGCCGCTGGACCGAGCCCGCCCCCTGGTGGCCGCGCCTGGCCCCACGGCCCGTTGCCCTTCCCTGTCCGCTTAAACCAACCCGAACGACACCAGAACCCTGGGGTCAGGGGGCGCTCATCGGTTCTACTCTGCTCCCCTACTGGTGCCGTGGCTGTAGGATCCCTGAGGTATCCTTTGCTCTTCCTTCTCCAACATCCCAAACGACCCCCTGTCACCCCCAATGACCACCCAACACTTCCTAAAATTCCCAAGTGAACCCCCAACATGCCCCTGGCATCCCAAGTGAACCCCCGACATCCAGAATATGCCACCCACCACTCCACCAGCTGCCATCCCTGATTCACAGCAAAACCATCATGATTTTCTTCCACTGAAATCTGGCAGCAAACCAACAGAGGGGAAAACCCCCAAACCTGCTGTAATTAACGTTCCCACTGTTGAAATATTTATCTACAGTGGGATGGTGCTGCCTGCTGCTGCGAGCCCTTGGATCCGCCCAAGCTGCTCAGGTGGCAACAGCTCTGGTTATGGGGCACACGGGTCAGCACAGCCCCTCTGACTGTCCTACACCCACCCTGCAATTTGAAGAGAAGGGGAAAAGGAACTGTCCTGATGCAGTAAGGACTTGAGGATATTTTTTTCCTGGGCATGGGTTCGGGAACAAGAAGTTAGAGATTTCCAGTCTGTAACCAGTTCCCCTGAACATCACTCCTTGCAGTAGCCGTTTGGGAACAAACGGATCCTGTGCGACTGGATCTAGGGGATCCTGCTGTGGCAGGGGGATTGGACTGGATGATCTTTTGAGGTCCCTTCCAACCCCCAATGTTCTGTGATTCTGTGAGAAGGCCACTGGTTGTGTAAGGGAGGGACTGATGTCTCTGCACGGTGTTTCTCAGCAGCAGTGAGGGAAGGGAGGATGTAGAGATACTCAGCCAGCTCTTAGCACAGGAAGGGAGACGAGGATACTGGGATGAGGCTTGGGAACACCATACACATCCAGTTTACCAGCTCTGCATCTCTTGTGACGTTCTCATTAGGGCTTAGTTGGCTCCTGTGTTCCTGTTCATCACACAGGACTGTCTCCTGGGCAGTGACAGAGCGAGTCACCTGCTCCTCTGTCTGCTTTTGCTCTTTGAAAGCACCTTGTGGAGGTCTCAGGTCTCAGCCCATCACCACTTTGCTGGGAGGAATCACGTAACTCTCCCACTCTCAGACTGAATCACAGATGAAGTCTCCGTGTGCTCATCAGACCTATTTTCATATCATGTTAATGGTTCGTGCTCCACCAGTCTGACCCAGGACAGGGACTTTGCTGAATTAATCTGTGTCTCTACAACAGCAGCAGCAGCAGCTCTGTCTGAGCTGAACATCCAGCTCCTGCTACTTCCATGGGGACCTGTGAAATCTCTGTCACACCATCAGGGTAGGAATTCCCTGACCCAGTGTGAGGCCTCTCCTTTGGGAAGAGGGAGAGCATGTCCTTACCATGCACTGGGTGGTCTCCTTAGGTCCCCAGTGACTCTAAAGGAAACCTTTGGAGATGCCCTCACAGAACCATAGAATCATTAGGGATTGGAAGGGACCTGAAAGATCATCTAGTCCAGTCCCCCTGCTAGAGCAGGATCCCCTGGGCCAAGTCTCATGGGTGCTACCTGTCCACTGAAAGCACTTAGTGACAGCTCTTTGCTTTCTAAAAAGATCCCAAATAATCATAAGGGTCTCCCAAAGCACAAACCCCTCTTGGCTGAATGTCTGAGTGGCTCTGGATGGAGCCCCAGCGTAGTGTCTCTGCCCCCAGTAAGTCCAGCAGGGTCTTGTACTTGTGTTTGCAAGGAGGCAGCTCGTGCAGGGGCTCTGAGGCCCTTTCCTGCTTTTCTTCTTCAGTCCCCATCGCTGGGCACCAGGACAGTTCACCGAGCAGCACCTTTGGGTTCTTTGGGGCTGAGATCTTCCATACAAACGATGCTCTTTGTCTTCCTCTCTGCCATCTCCATGGGCTCTTCTACCTGGGCTGGGGAGGTCCCTTCAAGAGCGGTTTGATCTGACTTGTGCAAACCCTCTCTTAGCATTGGTCTAGGTGATCCTGCTCTGGCGGGGGGACTGGACTAGATGATCTTTCAGGGTCCCTTCCAATCCCTAATGAGTCTGTGATTTTAGGGAGTCAAGGGTGAAGCCGGCTCCAAGGGAGTGATGGGGCTTTTCGGAACAAGAGGACCGGTGGGCCAGAAGGTGAGTGCTGATATCGGTGAGGGGATCATGGGCTGAAGCTGGAAAAGTGCAGAGTGAGGCTGGACAGGAGCAAAAAGTTCTTGAATCTGAGGGTGGGGGATCCCTGGAACAGGCTGCCCAGAGACGTGGTGGAGGCCCCATCCCTGGAGCCGTTCATGGTCAGGCTGGCTGGGGCTCTGGGCAACCTGTTCTGGTTAGAGATGGCCCTGCTTGTTGTAGGGGGGTTGGACTAGATGACCTCAGGAGGTCCCTTCCAACTCTGATTCTATGATTCCCTCCCCAGAACTGCTGAGTGCAATGTTATGGGGCTGCCAGAGAGCAGAAGCGGCTGGGCTTTGCCAGGAGAGCCCTGAAGGTCTGTGCCCTTTTGCAGGATGCTCTGGCATCTTTCCTGGGCTGGAGTGGTCAGTAATGACTCACTGACACATCAGTACTCAGGAGGAAGGTGTGAACTGCTCTCCAAGCACCAATTACAGTCAACAGAGGCATAGGATTCCATCCAGTTGCCCAGATGAGATGTTTGGGGTGTCCTAATAGCCTCCTCCACCTGCTGCTGTACAGGGCTCCCCAAAGGTCCTCTTATGGTCCTCCTGCACAGCTGTAGGTATCTCCTACAGCAATCCCTGTTTCTAGAGGAACCACAGCTCTTCACCATGGTAACTCATCGTGACTTTCCTTGCAGGGGGACCCAGGAGAACCAGGAGCACCAGGCTCAGCTGTGAGTTGGAGCTTCCTTCTCTGTCTTTCCAAGTCTTGGGTTTGTGGCTGTTTGAGGAAGAGGAGGCTGAGGGGAGACCTCATCACTCTCTACAGCTCTCTGAAAGGGCCCTGTAGAGATGTGGGTGCTGGGCTCTTCTCACAGGTCATTAGTGACAGAACCAGAGGGAAGGGCTTCAAGCTCCAACAGGGGAGGGTCAGACTGGACATCAGGAAGAAAATATTCCTGGAGAGAGTGATCAGGCCCTGGGATGGGCTGCCCAAGGGGGGTGTGGAGTCTCCTTCTCTGGAGATGTTTCAAACCCACCTGGATGTTCCTGTGCAACTGAATTTAGGAGATCCTGCTGTGTCAGGGGGATTGAACTGGATGATCTTTGGAGGTCCCTCCCAACCCCTAATGACTGGATCTAGGGGATCCTGCTGTGGCAGGGGGATTGGTCTAGATGATCTTTGGAGGTCCCTTCCAATCCCTGATGTTCTGTGGTTCTGTGACTCTGAAGAAAGTCAAAGAAACCCTGCGGCTGCTGGAATGCACCACAGAGACACAGTGTGGAGAACCCTGCGACCTTGCCTTGCCCTCTGTGGCTTCATTGGCCCTGCAGCACACAGACAGACAGACAGACAGACTAAGGTCAGTGGATCCCTGGGGCTTCTGGAAAGCTGCTGTCGCCCAGGCGCCCCGTGATTTCTGAGATGACTTCTCCATTCCCTCGCCGTGTAATTCTCTCTTTATGGAGTCCTCACCTCGGGGGAAAAGGGTTTTACTGCAAAGTCAAAAGGTAATTTTTACATAGACACCATTACCTGTTTATAATTAAAACCATAAAATCCCTTTGTAGGAGGCTTCATAACTTCCCCCCACACCAAAGAGGTTTTCCATAAAAAGGCTCATTAAAAGCACCGGCCGCTGACGCTGTCAAACGAGGAGAAATAGAGAAAATTATTGGGACTGATTCCAGCAGTTAAAAATGGGCATTTTCCCCACTTGTTTTTATATCTCATAGTGACCTGGCAGGGCACTCCTAGCCTTCCTGGTCCTCATCCCCTCTCTTTTCCTGCTTTCAGGATGCTGCATGCCCAGAAGAAGATCTTGAGGTGCTGGAGCGGGTCCAGAGGAGCAACGAGGCTGGGGAAGGGACTGGAGGGAAAGGCTGATGGGGAGAGGCTGAGGGAGCTGGGGGTGTTTAGCCTGGAGAAGAGGAGACTCAGGGGGAACCTTCTCCCTCCCTCCAACTCTCTGAAGGTAGGTTGCAGTCAGGTGGGGGTCAGACTCTTCTTCCAGAATGAGAGGGCAGAGCCTGAAGCTGCCAGGGGAGGGTTAGGTTGGATGTCAGGAAGCCCTTCCTCATGGAAAGGCCGATCAGAGCCTGGACTGGACTGCCCAGGGTAGTGAGGGAGTCTCCATCCCTGGAGGTGTTGAAGGCCAGCCTGGCTGTGGCCCTTAGTGCCCTGGTCTGGCCGCTGGGGTGATGTTCGGTGCTGGTCTGGGCTGGATGAGCTCAGAGGGCTTCTCCAGTCTCAATAACTCTATGAAGTGCTGGGGCTTACCTGGGCTGCGTGAAGCAGCTGTGATTTCTGACCCTGTAACCACACTGAGAAGTTCAAGCCCAGCAGTGCCTACCAACTTCTCCACATTCTGTTGGCTTGTCTTGGCCTCCCGCCATCCCCTCCATGTCAGCACGGGACTAAGATGAACAGCAAGCACCAATTTCTCTGAAGCTTTCTGGCATCTGCGATCACTGAGGCTGAAAGATGGTTTTGGCTTCTAAAACCTAGTAAAAAACCCAAAAATATATAATTGAAACAGTGGAAATGGGAAAACAGAATCACAGACCATGAGAGATGGGAAGGGACCTCAGAAGATCACCCAGTCCAACCTCCCAGCCACAGCAGGATCCCCTAGATCCGGTCATTAGGGATTGGAAGGGACCTCGGAAGATCACCCAGTCCAATTCCCCTGCCACAGCAGGATCCCCTAGATCCAGCCGCACAGGAACACGGCCGGGAGGGTTTGAAACGCCTCCAGAGAAGGAGACATGCAAGGTTGGACCCAGCTCATCAAATGCAGGAGGGAGCAGCACGTTCGGTACGGCTGATGCATCATTTACTAGACGCCGCGAGATGGAATATGCAGTAATCACAGCACAGCGCAGGGAAACAGAGACCAGACAGACAGGAGAAATTGCAGACTGAGAAGTCATTTGTCATCGACTCACAAAGGCTTCACCCAAGCTGGAGGCAATGGCACAACACGCTCTTTGCTGGCTCTTCAAACCATCTCAAGCACCAGGTTTTCCATTCCAATTTCAAGAAACTAAATAGCGGTGATAACTGATGAAGAGCTCTGAGAGCCTCCGAATGCTCTGCCTTTGCGGTTGCTGATTCTATCGCTACTGGGAGGAGAAAATTTCCCCAACAAACAGTTCATCGATCGGCCATTGCACATTTTTCCCTCGGAAGCTGGTCGAATGCAGCGCAGATGTCAGGCGCCAGATGCTAAACTAGAAATTCAGTGAGGAAAGAAAGACATCTTTTTAGGGCAGCGGTCGATCTGACATTCAAGAGCCCACGCCCTGGCTTTTCACCCTGGGAACTTCATTTATCCCCACTGTAGCTCCCCATTCAGAGCTGGAAAGCAAGGACAGGTCCGCTCGCCACCTTCCACAGCCTTCGGTTTTGAGCACCACGAATCATAGCATCATTCAGGCTGGAAAAGACCCCTGGGATCATCGAGTCCAACCATCATAGAATCACGAGGGATTGCAAGGAACCTCAAAAGATCACCCAGTCCAATCGCCCTGCCACAGCAGGATCCCCTAGATCCAGTCATTAGGGGTTGGAAGGGACCTTGAAAGATCATCCAGTCCAATCCC
>JAOXOE010000506.1:4432553-4447553 GCA_028565055.1 Phoeniculus purpureus
GGAACTTCTTCCCAGTGAGGGTGCCAGAGCACTGGAAGGGGCTGCCCAGGGGGGTTGTGGAGTCTCCTTCTCTGGAGTCATTTAAAACCTTCCTGGATGTGTTCCTGTGTGACTGGATCTAGGTGAACCTGCTCTGGCAGGCCGATTGGGCTGGATGATGTTTCGAGGTCCCTTCCAATCCCTAATGTTCTGTGATTCTGTGTTCACTGAAAACAATTTGGTTTAATTAGTTATTTTATACTTGGTAGTGTTTTTTGTTTTGAAGGACTAGATTCTTCTCGGTTCCAACAGCACAGAGCTGCTGACTTCTCTGGTATAACACAGATTCACTGCACCCATGTTCAAATCTGAAGGAGGATTAGCCTAAACTCTATAAAGACGCAGTGATGCCAGGAGAATGGGTAGGAGAAGCAAAAGGAATACCACAGAGGATATTAAAAGGCACTATAAATATTTATTGTCCATCAGTATCCACAGAATGTGAACTCAAAACGGTCTCACTTTATTGACTCTTCATAGCAAAAAGAGAATGTCTGTCCCAAAGGCTCACAGTCTCAAGAGGTGAAAAACACAGCAGAAGAAGAAAGCGCCACAAGCCAGGATGTGTAACTGCTGCTGTAGAAAGGGGGTGTTGAAGAGAGCAGGAAACTTGCTGCAGGTTGCAGGAAAAATGTGCAGCAGGTCCTACCCAGCTGGAAAAAGCAGTTTCCTTTCTGGCTGAAATGAGTGTGGAGGGCAAAGCTCAGCCAAACCTTGTCAGAACCTGCCAAACCCCCCCTGTGAGCACACAGCTACAGCCTTGTGACTGAGACAAACAGAGCTCATTTTGCACTTCGTCGTGTGTAGCTTGTTTAAAGTTTAAAGAAGAAATTAAAACATCAAGTGTTATCTATGACTATGACAAAGGATAACAGTCGTTGGACAGCATCACCTGGAAGTGTCTCCAAAGTCCACATACAAAGGACAAAAGGCTGAGGACTGTCTGGGCATGTGTTAGAATCATAGACTCATTTAGGTTGGAAAAGACCCCCAGGATTACTGAGTTCAACCATCAACCCTACCCTACAAGGTCACTCCTAAACCAGATCCCCCAACATCACATCTAATTGACTTTTAAACACATCTCAGGATGGGAACTCAAACACCACCCTGGGCAGCCCATTCCAGGGCCTGACCACTCTCTCCGGGAAGAATTTCTTCTGATGTCCAGTCTAACCCTCCCCTGTTGAAGCTTGAAGCCCTTCCCTCTGCTTCTGTCACTAATGACCCGTGAGAAGAGCCCAGCACCAACAGCCCTACAGTGTCCTTTCAGAGAGCTGTAGAGAGCAATGAAGTCTCCCCTTAGCCTCCTCTTCCTCAAACTAAACAGCCCCAACTGTCTCCATCTCTTCTCACCAGACTGATTCTCCAGGCCCTTCCCCAGTTTCATTGCCCTTCCCTGCTCTTGCTCCAGCACCTCGATGTCTCCCCTTGTACTGAGGTGCCCAAAACGGGACACAGTAGTCAAGGCGTTCTGAGAAGCCCAAGATAGCAAGGACATTGGACTAGATGATCTTTTGAGGTCCCTTCCAATCCCTAATGTTCTGTGATTCTGTGACATGTACAGAGGTGAAGGATTTTATAAGCAAAATGAGGTGAGGATTGTGAGACCACATGCAGACATCTTTTCATGAGAAGTCGAACTTATGATTGCACCCTTAGTCTCACGTTAAGCCCAGACCCAAATGGTTCAACATGTATTTCATACTTGTCCACATTACTCGTACTCTGGTGTCTTCTGTATTCTTTACAGGGGAGTGAAAAATGGTTCTTTCACCAGAGAAGCTGGACAGAAGAGGATCCTACAACCAATGGGATGCATCTATCTTAGGTCAAAACCTCATTCCATGGCCGTGGATGATGCTAGCACCATGATCAAAGTCAGCATCATGTGGTGCTCCCCAGCCTGGGTTTCTAACGGGCTGGTTGATGTCATGCTGACAGTTTTCCCCCAGTGGAAATCACAGAATCATTTTGGTTGGAAGAAGCCTTTAAGATAATTGAGTCCAACCATTAACCCAGCACTGCCAAGTCACTGCTAAGCAACGTCCCTAAACCACACGTCTATATGTTGGGATGGGGGTAGCAGATGGGGATTCCACCACTGCCCTGGGCAGACTCTTCCAGTGCCTGACAACCTCTCAGTGAAGAATTTTTTCCTAATATCCAACCTAAACCTCCCCTGGAGAAACTTGAGTCCATTTCCTCTTGTCCTTTTGCTTCTGATTTGGGAGACAAACCTAACATCCACCTCTCCACAACCTCCTTTCAGGCAGTTGCAGACAGTGATAAGGTCTCCCCTCAGCCCTCTTTTCTCCAGAGTAAACACCCCCAGTTCTCTCAGCTCTTCCTCACGGGACTTTTGCTTACCTGTGCCTCTCCTTTCTGACACAAGATCAACTTGAGCATGGAACCTCACCATTCTCTGAAGGAAAGTAGACCTTCACCTCACTGCCAGAGGAAACCAGGTGAAAAAATGCTAATGCTCACAGACAGAATATAAAGCAGGATTTTACTCAGCTCAGGATAATTTCTGCGATACTAAGAGTTGTACTGATTATCTGATGAAGCTAGGGTAACACAACTACAGTAACACACATGCCATGACCTACTCTGCAAATCGACCGTGTTGGAAGAAGTCCACTACACTGGGGCATATCTGTGGCTCATGCAGTGCCTATGGTTGTGCTACATCAGCACCCAAACAGGGAAACTAAAACAAGTGGCCAGTTGCTGAACTAGTTTATAATGAGAGCATCAATTAAGGGTAAATTTTATCTCCTTTCCCTTTGACAGTTTATCTTAACACCCACATTCTTCTTGTGTTCTTCAGTAGGTCTGTTGGTGCTCGGGCTTAGCTCGCACCGTAACGGCAGGCGCGACCTCTCACTGCTGGGAACAAACCACTGCACTCGGGTACTGTGGGACCTGCTTGGCACTGAGGTGCCCTTGATCAAGCAGATCCCAAACCTCTCCCCGCGTAGGTAAATCCTGAACCAAGCTGAACACAGCAGAGCCAAATGCTACGACTTAGCCTCTATTTAGTGTCTGGAGATCGCTGATCACCTGTAATGTCTCCATTCGCATCCATCAGATTGCCACTAGTGGCTTTTGTGACACTGTCATAGGACGGAGGAAAGGATGTTGAGGACAACGTTTCAGACTTGTCAGGGCTCCTACCATAGTTTTCAGCCATCATAGATGAAATAAGTCCTTCTTTTTCTGGAGCAGCATCTCCAAGAGTCTCAGCGCTGTAAGTTCTGTGACGGTTCACGCAAGAAGCCTCCTTTATGGAGCGCAGAAACAAGTGACTCCTGTAGGCACGCTGGATGACAGTGGCAGAAGCTTCCTCTTGTCTGTGCCTGAGTGTAGTCGAGATTGGCTCATAGGATTTTTTTGATGGATTGGCAGCCATGAACTTCTCCTCCATTTGTACTTTTAGAGCATCCATCTCCCCAGAATCTCCTAACACTCGTTTTGTAAAAGCAAACAAGATATCCAAGCAGTGGATCCTGTCTCCGCTGACCAAAGGCAGGTCCATTGCTATGAGTTCAACTTTGTTTGGTTTTGGAACACGTAAAGGCTCAGCCAGAGCATCTGCAAAGTCTGAAAGCGCAGAGAAAGTTATGAACTGAGTTGCCTCAGGGTCGAACTTCTCCCAAATTTCATAGAATATATCAAAGTCATCCTCCCCTAAAGGCTCTGTGCTTTCCTCAGTAGCAGCATTGAAGTTCTCCAGAATGACAGCTATATACATGTTCACGACAATGAGAAAGGATATAATGATGTAGCTCACGAAGTAAACGATCCCGACGGCGGGTTTACCGCATTCTCCTATGGTGCCGTTTACGTTTGGATCGCAGAAGGGCGGCCCCGTGTTTAGAATAGGACTCAGCAGACCGTCCCAGCCAGCTGACGTTGTGATTTGGAAGAGACAGAGCATGCTGTTGGCAAAGGTTTGGAAGTTGAACATGTCATCGATGCCATCCTCCATCTTCACGTAGGCAAAGTTAGCCATGCCAAAAATGGCATAGATGAACATGACCAGAAAAAGCAAGAGGCCGATGTTGAACAGAGCGGGGAGGGACATCATCAGCGCAAAAAGCAGAGTTCGAATCCCTCTGGCAGCCCGGATGAGTCTCAGTATTCGTCCGATCCGAGCCAAGCGAATGACCCTGAACAGCGTAGGTGGTAAGAAATGTTCAAAGGCTTTACCAATGCCAGAGAGCAGTAAGGCTGAAATGGAAAGGATAACAACAGGGTAGCATTAGTCAGCAGGACGGAATGATATCATCTGTGGAACTGAAAAATCCCCGATCGGGGTGTGCTGAGACCCTGCCACAACAGCCTGCAAGTTAGAGTTGAAAAAATAGCTTTGGAAACCTGTAGTTGTGAGCTACATCCTTCTTCCACCAGAAGACAGGCCCCGTTGCACTAAGGACAGCAAGCACATATCACAGCATCTCAGAGTTGTTGAGGCTGGAAAAGCCCTCTGAGATCATCCAGCCCAGCCCATGACCTGACATCACCACAATCACCTAGACCAGGGCACTGAGTGCCACAGCCAGTCTGTCCTTAAACACCTCCAGGGATGTTTACTGCTCTGGGCAGTCCATTCCAGGCTCTGATCACCCTTTCCGTGAGGAAGGGCTTCCTAACATCCAACCTAACCCTCCCCTGGTGCAGCGTCAGACTGCCCTCTCATCCTGGTGCTGGTTGCCTGGGAGAAGAGCCCTGACCTCCACGTGACTACAACCTCCCTTCAGGGAAACATCTGAATGTGTTTCTGTGTAACCTGTCTTTAGAGTTTATGATCCTGACTGAGCAGATGGGTTGGACTCGATGACCCCTGGAGGTTCCTTCCAACCCCTAATGATCTGTGCATCTGTGTACTTGGCACCAAATCTGTAACAACAGAACTTACCCTTCCAATCTCTAATGATTCTATGAGCCTAGGAGTCCATCACGTGATGTGGTACTGGTATGACGGGTTATTTGTGCTGTCTTTCAGACTACAGAAAATCAAGCCTGGAATGGGTTGCCCAGGGAGGTGGTTGGGGCCCCGTCCCTGGAGTTGTTTAAGGCCAGGCTGGATGAGGCTCTGGCCAGCCTGATCTAGGGTTTGGTGTCCCTGCCCATGGTAGGGAGGTTGGAACTGTATGATCCTGTGGTCCCTTCCAGCCCTGACTGATTCTCTGATTCTGCAGTGACTTACGGTGTGGAAGGTTCTTTCATTTTAAAGCCTGTGTTGTAGGTGCTTAGAACTTCTAGAAAACAATATGGATGCGTTCCTGTGTGACTTGGTCTGGGTGATCCTGCTGTGGCAGGGGGATTGAACTGGATAATCTTCGAGGTCCCTTCCAATCCCTGATGATTCTATGATTTGAGGATGCTAGGGAACCGAAAATTAGCACAGTTTGCAGGAAGAGAGCAGCGTGCTTTGTAGCACACAGCCCACAATATTTTCTAGATCAATAAAATATGACAGCAATCAAAAAGCAAAACAAAACCCCTTTCGAGCAGCTTTTATGCTGCGCAGCAGAGAGAGCGCAGCTGTAATTGATGGCCCTGCTTGGGGACTATCAGTCAATTTACACAAGTAGTCTAACACATTCCTAAACCTGAACTTAACACCAGAAGACTTGCTGAATCTTTATGAAGAGAAAGCACTTCAGCGCAGCAATTAAATCAATTGACTCCCCAAAATAAATAAATAACACGAAAGAACAGCCTAGACCGGTGCCTGAGCCCTCCCCGTCTCTCCTCTAAGCAGCTTGCTCGTGAAAGATATCTCCCCCAGGAATTAAGTTGTGTTGTGCTCTCAGCTTGACAGAGCTACCGCTACTTCTTGAGATACATGATTGATTCTTTACACGACTGTTAAGTGCCTTCACTTGCCTTGGACTGATGCCTGTGGGAGGAAGGGAGTATTTTGCTGCGGAGAGCTGATTGCCTGCTTGATTCTAGTGCCTTGCAGACAGCGGCACTGAGGATTCATCCCCATCTCCTGTCCCTGAAACCTGCAGAGGGTTTTGTTCTGTAAATTCACTCGCTTCATGTATTTCAACTGGGGGTTCTGCAAAGGGGCACCTCCAAACCTGACCTCATGCTTTGTGCTCCCAGCCCACTCACAGTGCACTGGGTCTCCATCCCGGTGTGGGCTGGAGCTTCCTCCCCGCATCCACCCATTCTTCCTCCTGGCTGCTCATTTGCTTACAGGGATGGGGCTTTGTGTCCTCGGGCTTTCATGTTCACCTTCTGCCAGTGTTCTAGCAGTTGGCCTCTTATCAGCCAGCTCCTGATAGGCAGTGCAGTGCTGAGGCACACAGCACAGCACGGTCCACCTTATCTCCATTTAGACCCACAGTTTTCTCTTTGCATCTCTGATTGTAGCTGCCTGAGCTGCTGCTTGGGATAAGTACTTAGGAGAACGTGCCAGCTGAATCGCCTGCTGTTCCGAGCATCCCTGTGTGACAGGGGAGGAGAAATCCCAGTAGCCAGCTTGGCTGCCTTCCTGCCCAGCCCGCCCAGTTGGAGGAGCTTAATCTGAGGTTCCCCAGCTCAAGAGTTTATTATTTAACCGGCACCAGAAGTGCTGCTGCAGAGATGTGTGCGTTCGCAGGTGTGCGCACACACGCTGTTCCTCCTGTGAAATGTCAAAAGAGTTTTGTGTGTGAGCAATCCATAAATAACTCTTTGATGCAGCCATTCCTAATCACAGAACATTAGTGACTGGAAGGGACCTCGAGAGATCATCCAGCCCAATCCCCCCACCACAGCAGGATCCCCTAGATACAGTCGCATAGGAACACGGCCAGGCAGGTTTTAAGCTAATGCTCCATCATAGAAGCTGGTGACAGATGTGCACATGTACTAGGAACCTGTCTCACCCATGATTTGTTTTCCTATGGCTAACTACAGAGGTTAGAAACAGGTTAGGACCATTTCCAGCCATGTGAGATAGTTTTGTGATTAATGACCACTGGGATATTTAATTTATCTCCTATACAACCATAAAAGAAAAGGTATCTGCTGAGCAGAGTATTAGTGAGGGCAACAGAGCCCTGGAAGTGGCTGCCCAGGGCGGGTTGTGGAGTCTCCTTCTCTGGACATGTTTAAAACCTGCCTGAACATGTTCCTGTGTGACTTGGTCTGGGTGATCCTGCTGTAGCAGGGGGATTGGACTAGATGGTCTTTCGAGATCCCTTCCAATCCCTAATGATTCTATGATTAGGTTGCTCTGAGATTCTTAACTCAATCACAGAATCCTGTATCACAGAATCACATCATTAGAATCATATATCATTAGAATCACTCTGCAGAGTAATTATTAGCTTGCACTGAGATACTTAACTCAATCAGTTCTATACCTTCTACCATCGTCTGTTTTAGGCACTAGCTGCTAAAGGAGTTGATTCGATGTCACTTAGTTCATTGGAAATGTCACCCAAAACTGCCAAGGAAAGAAGAAGTAAGAAAAAGAAAAAGAAATCTCTGGGGGAAGATTATGGTGAAGACCACAGGAATCCCAAATGTGACTATGATGACAGTCAGAGGAGAATGGTAAGTCATGGTCTGAAATGTCATTTGTTCCTCTGGATAGGCCAGGCTCTGAATAGGCAGTTAAAGCTGCAACCTTCAGCTGTAAAGAGGAGTCAGATGCTTAATGTCATGACTGACCTGCACATAGTCTGCGTTAGAACAGTAGAACAAGAGGAGTCAGATGCTTAGTGTCATGATGCCTAGGGGAGTTGTGGAGTCTCCTTCTCGGAAGACGTTTAAGACCCGCCTGGATGTGTTCCTGTGCGACTTGGTCTAGGTGATGCTGCTGTGGCGGGGGGATTGGACTGGATGGTCTTTCGAGGTCCCTTCAAATTCCCTAATGATTCTATGATTGACCTGCAGATTGTCTGTGTTAGAGCAGTAGAAGAAGAGTAGTCACATACTTAATGACTGACCCGCAGGTAGTCTGTGTTAGAACAGTGGAAGAAGAGGAAGAACAGTGGAAGAAGGGGAATCAGATGCTTAGTGTCATGACTGACCTGCAGATAGTCTGCATTAGAACAGTGGAAGAAGGGGAATCCAATGCTTAGTGTCATGACTGACCTGCAGATAGTCTGTGTTAAACAGTGGAAGAAGAGTAGTCAGATGCTTAATGACTGACCTGCAGGTAGTCTGCGTTAGAAAACTGAAAGGAAACGCTACCATCTCATTTTCAGAAGGAGTTGAGATTGTCCATTAAACATTGCTGCAAATTTATTTTCTTTCAAATTATTTGGTTTTTGTTTAATTCTTTTCATGTCCAGATTACCCTCAGCCGGTTTATTTTCTTCCTTTAATTTCATTCATCTGATTATATCTGTCCTATCCCTACTAGAGATTAAACCAAAAAATTCCCAGGAGAAACCTGCAAAGCTGGAAAAGAAAAGAGAGAAGGAGGGAACTTGTCTCTGAGGGTTTTGTAGCTGCCGCACAAAGATGCTATTAACATTTTTCTATTCCTTTGCTAGTTGCCTTCAAGTCAAAACTTTGTGGCACTTGTTTCTGCTTTCAATTGCAGGGGAAAAGCAGAGTGAGGCTGTTGTTAAATAGGGTTTTATGTAAGTGCTGCTGACACGCGTGAATACGAGTCTGCACATGCTGTATGCATCCCGCGACTGCAAATAGCTTGGGGTCATTTGTCTTTGCTTAACTGAGGGCAAAGTTTAAATGGGTTTGTTTTGTTGTTTGCTTCTTTTTTAAACAGCCATGTAATGGGCTAAGTCTTTTTGCATTTGGTCGTTAGTGAACGCAGGGATATTTGGCAGCCATGAAAAGCTCATAGGAAACCATGGAGGCGATGTGGAGTAAATGGGACCAATTAATAACTCCCCTAGCTCACTGCCTTTAGCTGCGTTTCTGTAAAGGAGTTTTTTTCACCTCATGAGCTTTTTGGTTGCTGGCTCATTTGGTCGAGCGGGTTGTGTTACGAACAATGCCTTGGCTTAAAGCTAGGACTGCTCTTGAGCTTCGTTCTGGATGGCTCTCAAGACCAAGAGCGACTGCGGACTGGAGCTCTGCACTGCCACTGTGTTCCCGAGATTAATATTTCCTGTTTTCACTTTTCGCCCCTGGATGCCCTGAGCATGAGAAACACGGGAGACACATTTCAAAGCTTAGAGTAAATCTTCTCTGCAAGGCTGTGTCTGGCGTGGTTGGAGGGAGCAAGGGCTGAGTCATCGTTCAGATGCAATCTGAGCAGCTGGAAGTGTGTTGCCATCAGAGATCAGTCTCAATGACTGTGCCATGGAAACGCAGGCATGGATTTTTTTTTTTTTTGACCAGTTAAAAGTTGGTAGCAATCCAAATGGGTTGTTTTTCTTTAGAAGGGGGCCTGGATTTTGTCCTCTTCCTTACACCAGCGTCACCAAATAGCATCATTATGTAACCCAGTGGCACGAGCCACAGCGCGAAATGAAATCAGGCTTCGTTTGATTTGTCTGGTTTGTGGATGCTGTGGAGACCTGACCTCTCTTCACGCTCACTCGGCTCCTGAGCAAGTCCTGAAGAAGCTGAAAATTCTATCCAGGCCATAAAAATCAAAAGAACATCTGGCCTAAATGCTCTTACTCCAATTATTTCCTCTTCAGAGTATGAGGGAGAAGGCTAGACTTGAGTTCCTTATGCATTTTTCTGAACATCCTTTTTACTCTGCCAGGGCTCAGGGGGTTGTTTAGCCCTTGGCTGCATCTTGCTGATGCTCGGTCAGAGCTGCCCTCGCACTAGCTGATGCCAGAGCGGATCCTATTTGAGTGTGAGGGAGACTGCCGTGTTCTGAGGTTACCTACCACTGAAAAGCAGCCATGTGCATTGGGATGGTCATTTTACAGACTAATAAACCATTTCCCTCTTCTTGCTCTTCTTTTTGTTGTTTTTACTTTTCCTTTATCACCTTCTTCCGTCGTATTCTGCTGCTTCTTCTTCTTCCCTCTTCTTGCCATTTTCCCCACAGTTCATTTCCTGCCCTGTTTCTTTATCTCTTCTTCTCCCACTGCCACGTCCCTTCCCCAGCTGTTGCAAAGTGAACTGAAGCTGGATCTCCTTCCCTCCTCCTGTCTTCCACTCCTTGTGCTGCCTTCCCCAGGTCCTTTAGCACTTTATCAGACCAGGGTGGGCAGTAGAAGCAAAGGAAGTATCGTACCACGAGGTGAATGACACCTTGATCCTTCCTATTTCAATTCATCTGGTGCTAGATAAAACCCTAAAAGCCAACCTCTTAACTTTGTGAAGGTTGAATGTTAAAAGTGGAACTTACTGCTCTCCCCAGACCTTCCTCGCTCCTGAAAACGTTTTGCAAAATGTTGTTTCTCTTTCCCCTTCCTCCTTTCTGGGGGTTTCTAGACTCTCCTTGGCATTAGTTATGGTCCCAGCGCAAACTTGGTGAAGCGCAGAACCAGCCACGGGAGCGTTTTCAGTTTCCGACTCCGTGGTAGAGACACTGGCTCCGAAACAGATTTTGCCGATGATGAGATCAGCACCGCTGGGGAAAATGAAAGCCACCGGGGCTCTCTCTTAATTCCAAGATCTGGGAGGCGTCTGAGTGTGCAAAGTCAAGTGAGCCATAGTTCTCACCCTACTACTCCCAACTGCACCCAGCCGGGCAAAAGGAACAGCTCAGTGGATTGCAATGGTGTGGTTTCCCTGATAGGAGGAGGCACCGGGGCACTCAACCCAGACCCTACTTCTCCTGCAGGGTTACTGCTCCCCCCAGTTATTATGGAAAAACCTGGGACAGGCGACCTGGTGAGTACTTTCTACCTTTTGTATGTGATTCACGCTCGTGTCTCCTTCTGAATGTTTTTGGAGTTTGCTGTAATTGACGCGCTGTGCAGTCTGTGGTGAGAAGCGCAGACCCACAGTCCTAGGCAAGGTGGGAAGGCAATGGGCTGAATCTCACAGCAGAGTGTTCTGAGGGCTGCGCCAGAGGGCTTTGTGACTTCTGCTGAGGCTTAATCTTCAGCACTGCTAAGCCTTGGGTTTGACATGAGTTTCCGTCTCTTCTAAGGATATTTTTAATGTTAGTTTCTGTCGACACTGGAGTGAAAGGCTGAGGGAGCTGGGTCTCTTGAGCTTGGAGAAAAGGAGACTGAGGGGTGACCTCATTAGTGTCCATAAATATGTGAAGGGTGGGTGTCAGGAGGATGGAGCCAGGCTCTGCTCAGTGTCATCTAGTGATAGGACAAGGGGCAATGGGTGTGAGCTGGAACAGAGGAGGTTCCACATAGATATGAAAAGGAACTTCTTCATGGTGAGGGTGACAGAGCCCTGGACGGGGCTGCCCAGAGCAGGCTGTGGAGTCTCCTCTGGAGATGTTTAAAACCCACCTGGACATGTTCCTGTGCAACTTGGTCTGGGTGATCCTGCTGTAGCAGGGGGATTGGGCTAGATGATCTTTCGAGGTCCCTTCCAATCCCTAATGATTCTATGGTAAGATGGAGGGAGCTAGATGAAATATGTGGAAAAGGCAAATTGAAATATTTCTCTACTTCAGAAGGACTTCAGATGCGAGTGCAGGTAGTTTTGATGAATAAGCATCATGGTTGGGAGTTACCTCACATGTCAGATCGGTACTTGTGCAAAGGGCAAGTCCATCACACACAGAGATTCCTGAGCGATGTGAATACACTAAAAAGATTACGAAAGAGGAAAGCAAAGGAACAGAATTCCACAAATGACTGAGCAATACTGGATTCCCACCATCAACACAACTTTGAAGAGATGGCACTGCACGTCAATGATTGTGTCTTTATATAGGACCCCCCGAGTTACTGCATCCCTATTTTCTCAAATGTTTTCAGTGTTATTCCCCCCCTCCATGGAATTTGAGTGTTACGTCATTCAGTAGAATCCTTTCAGTGGATTCAAATTGTATGCACAGATGTTCAGCTTATGTGTCGCTGACTTCACATCCTTTGAATCAGGAGTTCTGTTTCAGTGAAGAAAAAAAGTCACATTTTCATGAAAAGGGCAGACAAATTATTGATAAATGCATCTATGTTTGTAGATTATTGTAGGTTATTTCTCAGAGGTTATTCGGGGTCATAGCTGTAAATCTCATTACCTTGCTTGAAGGAGGTCTGTTGCATTATTACCGT
The DNA here is from genome assembly GCA_028565055.1 of Phoeniculus purpureus. Lineage (NCBI taxonomy): Eukaryota > Metazoa > Chordata > Aves > Bucerotiformes > Phoeniculidae > Phoeniculus > Phoeniculus purpureus. The sequence goes on from JAOXOE010000506.1 coordinate 4,444,727, forward strand.
GATGAGGTCCCCATCCCTGGAGCTAATTGCGAGGTATTGCTTCAGAGTTCTAATTGTTTGCCATCAAAATAGCTGTGGAAGCTTGATTAACAGTGTTCAGCAACATTCATAATAGTCCAAGCCTGGTTCTGCATAAAATAGAAACTGGGGAAAAAAAAAAATCAATAAGATTTAATAAGATCAGGAACAATCACTTACAATAGTACATCAATCACACAAAGTAATAGGTGCAGCATTTGATGGGGTCCTGAACTGCCTGAGAGATTCATAACCAGCACTCGTTAATGATTTGTTCATTTGCATTTTATCAATCCAGCTCCAGCTGACAAGCAGAAGGAGCAGTGAGGAAATATGTTGTCTTAAACTCATCAGAGTTTGCAATTAAATAAATAACAGATAACTTAATAGGAAAACCAGGCGCGGCTACAGATGTGGAGGGTGCACGTATGTACGTGTGTGACTTGGTCTAGGGGATCCTGCTGTGCCGGGGGGATTGGACTGGATGATCTTTCGAGGTCCCTTCCAATCCCTAATGATTCTGTGATTCTAGCTACTCTCTTCAGCTGCGAGATTACAATAAATTACCGCTCCACAGTGGCTATTAGTGTTGGTCTGCTCATGGCTGAGGGAAACTACGTAGAAATATAAATCTTTTAATTCTCCTCGGAGTGTCTCCCTCGCTGCGCTTCACACGGCGCAACGCCTGCGTGGTGTTTAGTATGAAACACACATATTGTCTTGTTTGCATGCCCTTTTAAATAAATAAAGCCCTGGGCTTTGCCTTGGGCCAAACCCATATCAAACACAAACCCAATAATAATGAGATGTATTTCTAGTGGTTACTATTTAGCATTATATCCTGTATCAGCAGATTCCTGTCTTTCTAAAGTAATTAAGTTTTGTTTACTAGCCGATAATTTTTTTGTTTTAAATTATCCTGAATAAACATCAGATCTCATTTATCCAGAACCTTGTCTGTAACGCACCGATCTGTTGTTCAAAGTAAAAAAGCCAGAGCCAAAGTAAAACGCTACGGAAAAGCGTGAGCTGCCTGGTGTGTGGATGGGCTACTCAGAGACCGAGCTCCCGAGACCGTGTTTGTTTACCTGCTAGTTGGGTCGGTCTGGTGAGTGCCTAGCTATCAACAGGATGACACCCATCCCTTCCATAGAATCACAGAGTCTCAGTTCTCAAGACCTTTCCTTTCTTTACGTTAATGCGTTTTGGAGACGTTACACAGAATCACAGACCATTACAGATCGGAAGGGACCTCGAAAGATCATCCAGTCCAATCCTCCTGCCACAGCTGGATCCCCTAGATATCCAGGTGGGTTTCAGACATCACCAGAGAAGGACACTCCACAACCCCTAACAACAAAGCCTCCTTAAAGCAGATATTTTAAAAGAGAGGTTGCCACATGGCAACAAGACACAACAAGAATTGAATTAGGGGGTTCTCTGCTGCATCAAGCCCTTTGGCCTCACACACTGCAGTGGAGGGTTTCCCTAGGTTGGGTAACACTATGATTTCTGAGGAAAAAAGGATAACTGAGTTTCCAGGCTGACTGCTGCTGTGGGTTTAAGGTTGTACCACCACCATCTCAGCTGTACGTGCTTTGTGGTGATAGACTTAGGACATTGGTGGCTCTGCCAGCAAATTGGCTCGATCTCTAACTAGATTTCTAAACTCCTATTCTGGGGCATGTAAAAGCTATCAGCTGGTGTATTAATCATGGATTAGTCATAATAACTATTAATTTTACAGCACTTTAAATTTTTTATAACTTTACAAATATATCCTGAACTGGATAATTGAATCCACAAGCTATATTAAAATCAGAGTAGTAATAAAAGAAAGGGGAATGGTTTGCAACAATAATTCTTGCGCAAAGGATAGTCTTTTCTGTTCCTGATCTGGCCATGAGTAGTTTGTGATTTGTGACTGACATATCAATATGTTTGTTAGAGCAAACAGATGCTTCATGGAGGAAAAATGAATTTGTTAGATCTCCTTGGATTAAAAAAATGAATTTGGCTACTGGAAGTGTGAGATTCAACAGCTCTGCTGTTAATTTCTCTGAGTATTTTTGTTGAAATAGTTCCCTTGTCAGCTGCTGCTCCAGTCTCTCCTGTCAGTTGCTGCCCAGGAGTCACACATGCCCTGGAGCATCTTCTAAACTGCTGGAGACACAAACTCAAAGTAAGCCAGAGCTGATTTCCATTCAGGCTATGTCAAGAGCTAAAAGGTATCTGCTTGAACCATTGGCACGATGAAGACTGTAACCTCAGAAGAGAGGAGCAGGGAGAAATTTAATGAACTATAATAAGGGCATGTGTAGAGTCTGGCATCTGGGTAAGAACAACCTCAGGTACCACTACAGGGTGGGGACTGACCTGTTGGAGAGCAGCGCAGGAGAAAGGGTCCTGGGGGTCCTGGTGGGCAACAGGATGGCCAGGAGCCAGAATTGCGCCCCCTTGTGGCCTAGAGGGCCAACAGCATCCCGGGGCTGATCAGAACGGAGGTGGTTAGGAGATGGAGAGAGGTCCTTCTCCCCTTCTACTGTGCTCTGGTGGGACCACATCTGAGTACTGTGGCCAGTTCTGGGCCCCTTAGTTCAAGAAAGACACAGAACTGCTGGAGGGAGTCCAGTACAGAGCAGCAAAGATGATGAAGGAAGTAGAGCACCTCTCTGGTGAGGAAAGGCTGAGGGAGCTGGGTCTCTTTAGATTGGAAAAAAGGAGACTGAGGAGTGACCTCATTAATGTCTATAAATATGTGAAGGGTGGGTGTCAGGATGATGGAGCCAGGCTCTGCTCAGTGTCATCT
>JAOXOE010000506.1:4457372-4472061 GCA_028565055.1 Phoeniculus purpureus
GTGACGGAGCACTGGAAGGGGCTGCCCAGGGGAGTTGTGGAGTCTCCTTCTCTGGGGATGTTTAAAACCCACCTGGACATATTTCTGACCTGGACTTGGTCTAGATGATGCTGCTGTACCGGGGGATTGGACTGGATGATCTTTCAAGATCCCTTCCAATCCCTAATGGTCTGTGACTCTTTGTGAGGGAAATGAAGATGGTGTGTTCTTACCCACTTGAACTTGCCAAAGTGGAAAACAGAGTAAAAAACCTGAGCCTATGCAGATAACACTGGACTTCACATATTCACTGTGATTCTCCCCTTTGACTTGTGACAACTTTCAACAGGTTTTGGAATAGGTCACTGTCTGCTAAGTGCAGGTTGACCGGCAAGAACCCCGCAGTGCGTAATTTGGCAGCACATTAGGACAGAAACATTTGTGTTTTAAAAAAATCAGAGTAATTCAGTGGCCTTCCCCTGTGTCATTTTAAGTGCTCTCTTGTCATATAACTCAGTGTGAATTGACCGTTCCTTTTCTGCTTGTGACTTAGAGCTTGAGGAATCACACCAGAAGTGTCCTCCCTGCTGGAACCACTTTGCTGTGAAGTTTCTCATTTGGGATTGCTGCCCACTTTGGCTTTTAATCAAGAAATTCGTCAAGTTCGTGGTAATGGACCCATTTACTGACCTCACCATCACCCTTTGCATTGTGCTGAACACGCTCTTCATGGCCTTGGAACATTATAAGATGACTAAGGAGTTTGACCACATGCTTTACATAGGCAATTTGGTAAGTGAGTGTGAACTCAGGCTGCTGCTCAAGGAGGGGATTTCCTGGCGGGGGGTTTCATGTTTTGATGTGTTCTTGGGATGAGCTCGGTCACGTCTTCTTGGGTAGACCCTGGTCATGTCTTCTTCCCCCTGTACTCAGCACTGGTGATGCTGCACCTTGAGTACTGGGTCCAGTTTTGGGCCCCTCAGCACAAGGGAGACCACAGGGTGCTGGAGCGAGTGCAGAGGAGGGCAACAAAGCTGGGGAAGGGCTGGAGAATCAATCTTATAAGGAGAGATTGAGAGAGTTGGGGCGGTTTAGTTTGAGGAAGAGGAGGCTGAGGGGAGACCTCATCGCTCTCTACATTTCTCTATCTGAAAGGACACTGTAGAGACGTTGGTGCTGGTCTCTTCTCACAGGTCATTAGTGAGCAGAACCAGAGGAAAGGGTTTCAAGCTTCAACATGGGAGGTTTAGACTGGACATCAGGAAGAAATTCTTCCTGGAGAGAGTGGTCAGGTACTGGACTGGGTTGCCCAGGGAGGTGGTTGAGTCCCCATCCCTGGATGTGTTTAAAAGTCACTTAGATGTAGTGTTGAGGGATCTGGTTTAGGGGTGACCTTGTAGAGTTGGACTTGATGATCCCAAGGGTCTTTTCCAACCTGAACGATTCTGTGATTCTTGGGAAGACCCTGCTTTCATATGCCATCAGCATTGCTTTGCCTATGACAGGTCGAACAAGTCAAGAGGGCCCCTTCTTTCTGGGGGTGAAGAGAAATGAATGAAGGACAAGGGTCTAGTTGTATTAAGCCAACATATTGTAGTGTTGTTAGTCATCATTACAGCCCTGGTTCTGGGCTGTTGCTGATAGCTATCGAGCTTGTATCTATTTAAGGAAATTAGATAAGAGAAAGGTTAGTGTTTATTTTGGGATTTCTGCTAAAGCGGTGGCAAGGCAGCAGTTCTTGGTGACTAATAGTGACTTTTAAGTTAAAAAAAAAACCCCAACAAACCTACAAGAAAAACCAAGGCAAGATGTTGGAAATAAAGTTGTGTTCAATTGTAGGTAGGTTTGCATGGGGGAAGGTGCCTGTGGTGTGTTTTCTGTATGTTCCTCGTACCTCCTCGCCTCATCCAGCAGCATGTGCAAACCTCAGGGCAGAGGAGACATGGAGCAAAGCATGGCTGGTGCTTCCAGGGGAAACTCTGGACATGCAAGCATGGAGAGAGCTGCAAAGTAAGCAGAGACTGCACTTCTCCGAGTTAAAAATGGAGTGACAGATCTATAACCAGGCTGCAGGAACAGCAGAAAAGCCTTTCCAGAGGCGATGTGGTGCAGTTTGTTAACCCAGGGGGCCACTAAAATTCTGCAGGGACTACAGAACGGAAGCTTTTCCTTCAACTGCTTTGCTCAGTGTTTTGAAGATACCAAGATCTTCTGCTTTAAAACCTAATGTTGAAAATGCTTTACTGTTGTGTTCGATGGGGCACAGGCCATCTCGCCGTGGCGTGTGGTGGGGTTGCTCCTGAATTCCAGTGGCAGCGTACCCTGAGTAAGTCTGGAGTGCCCTGTGATGTGGATGCTGCTACAGTGGCATTTGAGATGCTCAGAGGGGAAATGAAAAAAGCTCTTTAATTCTATAAGAATGAAGGTTTCGGTATCTCAAATTGGAATCCACCTTGCCCTAACTGTAGGTATTTACAGCGTAGGAGTCGCTGTCAGAGCCAGTTGTCTTTGCCTCCTTTTAATGTCAGTGGAGAGAAATGGACAATTTTAAGGTTCAATTAATGTGATGTTTTAAAGACAGTTTGGTTTTGGATAAGGTGAACTATGTCCTGAAGGCTAGTGACTGTGGCGACCATCGGCTGTAGTGGGAGTAAACAAGAGACGTTATAGATAAGGTGTCTGTCTTTAGCGAGAAGCATCCTACCCTGCCGAGTTTGGGTGATAATCAGTGACGTTTAATGAATTAGTTAGCAATGATCTGACCCGGTGTCTGACGTCACGTATGGTTGGGTGGTTTTTCACCGTGGGTCTTGTTATTAACAATGGGCTGCCCAGGGTGGGGGTTGAGTCCCCATTCCTGGATGTGTTTAAAAGTCGCTTAGATCTAGTATTGGGGGATCTGGTTTAGGGGTCAACTTGTAGAGTAGGGTTGATGTTTGGACTCGATGATCCCAAGGGTCTTTTCCAACCTGAATGATTCTGTGATCATAACTGTGAGCCTCCTTGGGCGTATTGAGGCTTTTCAGCCTGGCAGTTCTCCCTCTGCTGTGCTAATATGTTTGTGTCTCTCTTGCTTCAAGCCCCTGCTCTTGCCCTTTGCAGAAAGTTGTAGTTAAGGGGGCACTTGGAGAATCATCTCACAGGACTGCATCCTGCTCTGCTTTGCAGCCAGCCTTCCTTGTTGTTGCTCAACAGTTTGTGGCCTTCTAAAATGACTTAAACGCCTTCTGTCCATCAGAGCAGGTGGTAACGCTGTGGTTTACCCCTCTGGCACTTGGGACAGTAAGTGTTGTCTGCTCCTTGCTCTGCTTCTGGCAGATCAGCTTCAATTTGTGCAGACCACGGCCAGTGAAACTTTAGCCCTTGGAAACCCTCCATCGCTGCCAACGCGGCTCCTATAGACCTGCTGGGTCTGAGTGGGTCTGTGACTGGCATCACCAAGAAAATACAGATAAGGCAGAGCAGAAAAAATTATAAGGCGAATTTTGCAAAATTTAGCCAAAGAAACCCAACACGATGTCACTGTGAGCGTATCAGCACTGCCCGGAGATCTTTCTGCTCTTTGTGCTGAAGGGTAAAATAAGTAGAACAGTCTGCTTGTCCTTTTCTGTAGCAGGCTGATGGCATGAAGCATCCCTTCCCCTGAGATCTCAGGATTGTAGAATCACAGAGTGGTTCTGGTTGGAAGGGAACTCCAAGATCTAACCCCAATACATGGGCGTGGACACCCTTCACTTAGACCAGGTTGCTCGGAGCCTCATCCAGCCTGGCCTTGAACACCTCCAGGGAGTGGGGTGCATCCACCAGGCAGCCTGTCCCAGTGTCTCACCACCCTCCCAGTGAAGAATTTCTTAGAATCACAGAACATTAGGGATTGGAAGGGACCTTGAAAGATCAACTAGTCCAATTCCCCTGCCAGAGCAGGATCCCCTAGATCAAGTCACACAGGAACATGTCCAAGTGGGTTTTAAACATGTCCAGATAAGGAGACTCCACAACCCCCCTGGGCAGCCTGTTCTTCTTACTGTCTAATCTAAATCTACCCCATTTCAGTTTGAAACCATTACCCCTCATCTTGTCACTACAGTCCATGACCAGGAGTCCCTCATGATTCCTGTGTGACTTGGTCTAGGGAATCCTGCTGTAGCAGGGGGATTGGACTGGATGACCTTTTGAGGTCCCTTCCAATCCCTAATGATTCTATGATCTATCCTATAGACTCCTTCAACTACTGGAAGGTTGTTATGAGGTCCCCCAGAGCCTTCTTTTCTTCAGATTGAACAAGCCCAACTCTTTCAGCCTGTTCTCACAGCAGAGGTGCTGCAGCCCCCGATCATCTTTGACCATGTTCATGTCTTTCTAACACTGGGGTATCCCAGAGCCGAAAGCAGCACTCTAGATGCCATCATTGGATGGACCTGTGAGAGACCAGACCACCCTAGAGACCATCCCTCTGCCCAGCTTTGCTAAACCCCAGCATAACTGGATTGATTGCAAGAAAAGCAGGTCACAGGAAGGTAACTCCATTTTGTGGAGTATTTTGCAAAGTCATGTGTAATGAAAATTGACATCTTCTGCAATTCCCTGTGAAAGGGAAGGGATTCCCAGCTCCAGGGCAGACTGCCAGGTAACTGCATCCTCAGAGCTGCAGACAGCCAGACCCCTCCTCTGCCCCCACACTATCTGTCATCTTCCCATCACATCCACCCCTCTTTGAGCCATTACACTGACATTAAATAGGGGGAAGTATTAAAAAGTGCTGACCTTCGGCTTTTTTTTTTTCTTAAAACAAGCATTTCTGAGAGAAATGAAAGTGGAATATGGATTTTCTTTCTCCAAGAGTGATTTCTTTTTGTCTGTTTACAGTCACTGGAGATCTCTCGCTCTGACTGTCCATCTACTTCACGCAGCATCTGCTGCTTTCAGCCTTCTTTGGCTCAATAATTACCGGAATGAACATTTCCGACTGTGATCAGAAGGCCCGCCAAGCACATGCAGAACTTTAAATGGTTCATCTGCCCGTGCAGTGCCACCCCGTACAGAATAGGCAGGTGGAGCAGGATTCCCTCATTTATTTTCCTTTAAAAGCCATTATGATAGTAAATTCTAAATGGCTTCAATGATAGAGGAAAGATTTACAATTTCTTCGACACAAACTCCTCCAAATCAATAGCGTCCCGTTTAGCACCAGTGGGGTCATGGAATCACGGAACATTAGGGATTGGAAGGGACCTCGAAACATCATCCAGTCCAATCCCCCCACCGCAAAGGATCCCCTACATCCAATCACACAGAACATGTCCAGGTGGGTTTTAAAAGTCTCCAGAAGAGACTTCACTTCCCCCCTGGGCAGCCCCAGCTCTGTCACTTGGAAGAAGTTCCTTCTCATGTTGATGTGGAATCTCCTCTGTTCCAGCTCATGCTCTTGTCCTATTGTTGAGTGCCACTGAGCAGAGCCTGGCTCCATCATCCTGAAACCCGCCCTTTCCATATTTATCAACATTAATGAGGTAACCTCTCAGTCTGCTCCAAGCTCAAGAGACCCAGCTCCTTCAGCCTTTCTGCATCAGGGAGATGCTCCACTCCCTTCATCATCTCTGTGGCTCTGTGCTGGACTCTCTCCAGCAGCTCTATGTCCTTCTGGAACTGAGGTGCCCAGAACTGGACACAAGATTCCAGATGTGGTCTCAGCAAGGTGGAGTAGAGGGCGAGGAGAACTTCTGTCCATCTACTAACCACACCCCTTCTAATCCACCCCAGGATGCCACTGGCCTTCTTGGCCACAAGGGCTCATTGCTCGCTCATTGCTCACTCATGGCCATCCTGCTGGCCACCAGGACCCCCAGATTCCTTTCTCCTATACCGCTCTCCAACAGGTCGGTCCCCAGCCTGTACTCGTTCCTGGGGTTGTTCTTGCCCAGATGTTAAGTTACTCCTTTTCTTCCCAGCCTTTGTCATGTAGAGCATCCAGCCTCTGGTACAAGCAGTCACCATGCCGGCGATTGGACAACTACCGTTTGAAAGTTGTAGCTGCTACACAGTTCCTGATGCCTTTAGGAAGGCTCAGGCATTTTCCTACCCTTACTATCATGTTTCCTTCTCAGAAGGCTATTGATTGAAATGATTCAGGCAAAGAAAGTGATCCTCCTGAGTCATTTCTCAGCAAGACGGTTGTGTAACAGCTGCGGTGTGGTACTGTGGGTTTTAAGGCAGTCCCCTCGATGCAGTTTCACAGACATCCAGTTGTGTCTTGTTCTCTATCCTCAGGGAAATCGGAGTGTTCTGGTGGGAATCGTTGGTGCCTCTGACCGCTGTGACTCAGAAATTGCTTGGTGCTTAGAAATATGAGACAGGTTATTGTGTTGTGTTCTTGGCATGAGACGGTGACGGGATGCTGTTGCATCTCAGACTACTGTTGCATTTCAAGGTGGGAATGAGAAGATATTTTCCATAAAGAATTGTGTAAAATGGCTGTTTGGTGCAGTTAATTCATGAATCTTTACAAAATAGAGCCTAGTGTCACAGAACGTTAGGGATTGGAAGGGACCTCCAAAGATCATCCAGCCCAATCACCCTGCCAGAGCAGGATCATGGTATCATACAATCATTAGGGATTGGAAGGGACCTCCAAAGATCATCCAGTCCAACCCCACTGCTAGAGCAAGATCACGTAGACCAAGTCGCATAAGAACATGTCCAGGTGGGTTTTAAATGTCTCCAGAGAAGGATACTCCACAATCCCCCTGGGTAGCCTGTTGTATTCCTCAAATGCAGTCTGTGGTCACTTGTTTTCATTCCTACCTATCATAATTCTATGATTTCAATTTTTTCCTTCCACATCTGAATGGTTTTATCAGCTGTTTGTGCAGACATTTTGCTGGGGTAATGCTGCAAATAGAATCATAGAATAGCCAGGGTTGGAAGGGACCTTAAAGATCATCTAGTTTCAACCCTCCTGCACAGACAGGAACACCTTCACTAGAGGAGGTTACCCAGCCAGCCTGGCCTTCAACACTGCCAGGGATGGGGCAGCCACGACTGCCTTGGGCAACCTGTTCCAGCATCTCATCACCTCAGAGCAAAGACTTTTTTCCTCATGTCCAACCTCAATCTCCCCTCTTCAAGTCTACAGTTACAGCCCTTTCACCTTGTCCTCTCACTACACACCCATGTCAAAAGCCTTCCTTCAGCTTTCTTGTAGCCTTCTTCAGAGACTGGAAAACTGCTCAAAGGGAACCTCTTCTTCTCTGGGCTGAACAGACCCAACTTGCTTAGCCTGTCCTCATATGGGAGGCTCTCCAGCCCTCTGATCTTTGGAGTTGCTCTCCTCTGGACAACTTCCAGGAGTTCTGTGTCTTTCTGATGTTGGGGATTCTGACTCAATGATCTGTAGAGGTCCTTTCCAATCTCTAATGTTCTGTGACGCTGTGACTCTGGAACTTGGCCCAGTATTCCAGGTGGGGTCTCACCAGTGCAGAGTAGAGGGGGAGGATCCCCTCCCTCAACCAATTGTCGCTGCTTCTTTTGCTGCAGCCCGGGACACGGTTGGCTCTCTGGGCTGCCAGCGCACCCTGACAACTCCTGTTAAACTCCTGGTCCACCACCACCCCCAAGTCCTTCTCCTCAGGGTTGTCTTCAACCCTTTCTCCTCTCAATCTGTGTTCATGCATGTTGAGGTGACTGGCAGGGAAGCATTTCTCCTTGGCTGTGTTTTACTGATACGTGAGCTCTGGATATTTGGAGCAAACATGAACACCTTCCCAGAAAACCATGTCCTTTAATATATGTGTCTGGCAGACAATTTTCCAGAAGCAGAAAGCCCTCCACAGCTTGTATTGGGACTTGGAACAACAATAAAACACCGTGCGATGTGCCCACATTTTGTCATCTTAAGGTGACTACAACTGTGCGCGGAGCGTTTAAGCTGTTATTTAAGGAGGGCACATGAAAGGACCAGATCTGAATCTCTGAGATGCTTTGCAGGGTTATGTGAAAACTGGATTTGCTCTCAGCAGCCTCTGCCTCATAGGTGATACCTTATGTCTTGTTTTAAAGAAAAACGTTCCCATTACAAGTTCCCAAATTATGACATGTGGGTCATAAATAAACCGTGTGTTCCCAAGGTATTGTGAGGAGAAAATTGCTGTGGCTGTTTGTTAAGGGCTAGGACTCGAATTAGAGGTTCTAATTGCCTTCACTGGCAGCAGTAACCTACGAACGGCTGTAGCCTTGCATTGCCCTGATATTGATAATGATAACAAATTAAAAAGGGATAAGACGCTACACCCTGATACCCTTCACCACTCACACTACGACCCAAATACCCTTTAGCACTCACACTACAACCCAAATACCCTTTACTACTCACAGTACGACCCAGATGCCCTTTTCACTCATGCTACTACCCAAATACTCTTTACTACTCACAAACACTACAACTCAAATACCCTTTATCACTCGCAGTACAACCCAGATGCCCTTTACCACTCACACTACATCCAAAATACCCTTTACCACTCTCTACAAGCTAAGTACCCTTTACCACTCATTCTACGACCCAAATGCCCTTCACTACTCACTACAACCCAGATGCCCCTTACCACTCACACTACAACTCAAATACCCTTCACCACTCAAACTGCAACTGAAATACCCTTTACTACTCACTCACACTACAACCCAAATACCCTTTACCACTCATGCTGTGGCCTAAATACCCTTCACCACTCACACTACAACCCAGATGCCCTTGACCACTCACGCTACAACCCAGATGCCCTTCACCGGTCACACTCCATACATTCAGGTTTCTCCACTCAAATGAATCTTTGTGGAAGGCATCTTTGCACTTCGTTTGTTACCACTGGGATGGGATTGTTCAGATGATGGAAGGAGATGGAAATGTAAGTTCCAATAGAGAGCCTGAACTCCGATGTCCTTGTAAGTTTGCAGTAGTACCTGATTTTACTGTGCAAAGACTAATAAACAGTGATAAATAACCAGCCATGAGAAAGAAAGTGTTGCTTGTAAAATGGCTTTCGCTTTCTGCCGTGACCGGCTGTAGTCAGTGGAAGCTCTGCCAGAGAGGAGATAGCTTGGAGAGTTACTTTAACTTCATATTTTATCTCTACAGGTGTTCACTGGGATTTTTACAGCAGAAATGATCTTCAAAGTAATTGCCCTTGACCCCTACTACTATTTTCAGCAGGGCTGGAATATTTTTGACAGCATAATTGTTATCCTAAGCCTAATGGAACTGGGTTTGTCCGGCATGGGAAACCTGTCTGTTTTGCGCTCCTTTCGACTGGTAAAGCTCTTCTTCTATTCTTACCCTTCTTCTTTTATTGCTTGGAAACTCTGACGTGAACGCAATACATTTTTCTTAAAACACGCATCTGCCAGCAGAGACTTGAAACGGTGCAACCTGGTGAGCAGTGCATGACACTAATTATAGGGTGTGGGACAAGTGGAGTTGTTCCAGGTTTACATCGGGGTAAATGAGAAGACAATATGATTCCTTCTAGCTGTGCCAGGCACTCGTAGCACGCTTCAAAATGTTTGAGCTCTAGTTTGCAGCGAAGGTCTGCCGGTTCATACCTGTGCACCTGGTAGCGTAGTCGGCAGATAATTGATAACCCAAGGAGCCCGTTGCTTTAGAAGCTGTTATTCCTAAGTTATGTTACGAACATGACCCTGTTCTTTTAGATGATGTCAAAAGAAAATGACTTTGAATTATTCAGGGAGAGATTTTTTACTTTCCTAGGAGCGATCGGTATAACTGAGCATCTGTCTTTCATGGGGACTCCTGAGCTGTCAGCTCCTTTGTTAGGCAGGGGCTGCTGGTATTCTATTAATGAGAGACTGTCGACATCCTGGAACAGAGAAGTAGTTTCCTTGCCAGCCTGACGTTTGTGTTGCACTTCATGTGCCGGGGTGTCGGTGCTAACCATTCTGGCCATGATATGGCTTCACAAATAGGGGAGACCAGGAAACATCAGCCCTTATGGTTGCAGTGAGGAGGGGGGAAAGTTTGCTTACTTATTTCTCCAAAATTCTCTGCTCAAAAATGTAAGTTTTTCATCGCCAGAGTTAGGTCCTGAGAGCCTCCCATCGGATTTTGAGCAATCCCTCTTCAGTAGGGCTGAAATTAAACCTTCAGCTGAAAACACTGGGCTAGGGCCCATTTACGTCCTTAAAATAGGTCTTCAGTGGGATGTGGGTTGTGCATAGACTGCGTGATCCTCAGCACAGAGGTGATTTTCCCACTGGGAGCTAACAGCTAATAGCATCTGGATGAGGCTTGCTCTGAAACACTGAGGGATCCAACCCTAAATCCCTTCCCCCAGATTCCTGCTGGGCTGTTTAATTTGAGAAGAAAATATGAAGACCTGAGATTACCTTCTCCCCACCATGAGATTGGGCAAAGGAACCTCTAAAAGCATCTTGCAAGGCAGAGCAGAGCTCTAGAAAACCTAATGCTCATCTGAAAAGCCCGACTGATGTTTTATGCATGGCTGTAACGAGGTTCACAGGAAGTGTAGCTGCAATCACCTTGTACCTCACACACTGTGGCATTTAACGTCTTTCACGTTTTACCCGCTTTAATAATTCATCGGCCGAGATGTCTCTTGCTTCCGTGAGCTGACACTGTTGTTTATGTTTTGTTCACAGCTGCGAGTCTTCAAATTGGCGAAGTCCTGGCCGACCTTAAACACGCTCATTAAAATCATCGGTAATTCCGTGGGTGCCCTCGGTAACCTCACTCTTGTGCTGGCAATCATCGTCTTCATTTTTGCTGTGGTAGGAATGCAGCTCTTTGGGAAAAGCTACTTGGACAACGTGAAGAAGATCAGCACAACCGGCAACTTGCCGCGGTGGCACATGAATGATTTTTTCCACTCGTTCCTCATCATCTTCCGAATTTTGTGTGGGGAGTGGATCGAAACCATGTGGGACTGCATGGAAGTAGCTGGGCAGCCGCTGTGCCTTCTCGTCTTCTTGTTGGTCATGGTGATAGGAAACCTGGTGGTAAGTCCTCAAGGTGTTTTCTTCTCTTGTTTTCCTGGTGGGTGGGTGCAAGTGCACCATTGCTTCCATCTGGAAGTGGAAACTCTCACGTTGCTTTGTGGCTTTAATTTATGAACCAAGTGCTTTAATTTGTGAACCCAGTTGTCACTCAGAGGGACTTGTTCACATGCCAAATGCAAAGCTGTGAGCACTGCGTGACTAATTGGGAACGAAGCTTATTGGTTTTCTCAGAACAGATAATGTCTTACTAGAAGTACATGGGCTGGTTACGATGGTTTTATTCCTTAAGCCATTCATGAGGCTGAAGGGATTACAGATGTCTTTTCTACACAGGAGTGAGTGTCGTGTCAACTGTTGCTCTACCAGGAAATGGGTTTTATTTCCCTTTGTTTCTGATCCAGCATCACAGACAGAGCCTTACGGATTGGAAGGGACCTCAGAAGATCATCTAGTCCAATCCCCCTGCCAGAGTAGAATGAGACTCAAAACCAAAGTAGTCCCAACAAAAGAAAGAGAATGGAGCACTGGAACAGGCTGCCCAGGGAGGTTGTGGAGTCTCCTTCTCTAGAGACATTTAAAACCCACCTGGACGTGTTCCTGTGTGACTTGATCTAGGTGATCCTCCTCTGGCAGGAGGATTGGACTGGATGTTTTTTCGCGGTCCCTTCCAATCCCTAATGACGGGTTCTAGGTGATCCTGCTCTGTCAGGAGGATTGGACCAGATGATCTTTTGAGGTCCCTTCAAATCCCTAATGACGGGATCTAGGTGATCCTGCTCTGGCAGGAGGATTGGACTGGATGATCTTTCGAGGTCCCTTCCAATCCCTAATGCTCTGTGATTCTGTGCCGTGAGCACACACTGTCAGCTCATGTCCAGCTTTTCATCTGCCAGTGCCCCCAGGGCTGTTCTCAACTGGAACTCATGAACCTTTAGAGCTAGCACAATGTCTTTGAGCAGAGTCTCCAGTGTCCTTCGCCTGCCTGTTCTAGGAAGCTGCAGGTTGTGTTTACAGTAATGTCACTTGCTCAGTTGCTTTTTTAATCAACTACCCCATAAGCACGGCTTACATAAGCTCTGAACCTATTAAGGCTGAATTGTATTTCCCTGCTGACATCTTAGGGAGCGCTTTGCTGGCTTGCAGTCGCTGTGGAAGTGTTTCTCCTCTTCAGTTTACAGACTGTCTTCGACATTGTGGCTCTAATGGGCTCATTGTTTATGGAGTGAGTTGTTTAATAGTAGATGCAGCTATGAAAGATGTTGGGGTTTACTACTGATTGCTTTTAGCAGTTGCCTTGACTTCAAGTTCCCAATGTTTTTTGCTCTCGGCTGCTGGGCTAGGAAAGTTTTTGGAAGTGCTTGTAGAGAGATGGGGTACGCTGGTTGGTTTCATTTATATTGTTGAGGTTGATTTTGCACCAAAAGTTTTGTTTGCAAGAGCCAGTTGGGTTTTATGCGGTTTTTTATAGAAGTTGGAAGATTAAACTGTTCTTACAGAATTACTGAGGCTGGAAAAGCCCTCTGAGCCCATCCATGATGTTAATCACCACAATCACCTAGCCCCGGGCACTCAGGGCTGCAGCCAGGCTGTCCTAAAACTCCTCCAAGAATAAGGACTCCACCACTGCCCTGGGCAGTCCAGTCCAGGGTCTGATCAGCCTTTCCATGAGGAAGGGCTTCCTTAACATCCAACCTAACCCTCCCCTGGTGCAGCTTCAGGCCCTGCCCTCTTGCCCTGTTGCTAATTGCTTGGAAGATGAGCCCGATCCCTGCCTGACTACAACCTCCCTTCAGGGAGTTGGAGAGAGGGATGAGATCCCCCCTGAGTCTTCTCTTCACCATGCTGAACACCTCCAGCTCCCTCAGCCTCTCCTCATCAGCCTTTCCCTCCAGTCCCTTCCCTAGCCTCATTGCTCCTCTAGATTATGCTCTGGCAGGGGGATTGGATTAGATGATCTTTCAAGGACCCTTCCAATCCCTAATGTTCTGTGATTCTGTGTGATTCTGTGACCTGCTGCAGCCCCTCAATCTCTTTCTTGAAGTGAGTGGCCCAGCACTGCCCCCAGTACTTGAAGGGAAGCCTTACTCAACAAGCAGCAGATTATTTATGGGGTTTTTCCCTAACTTCCTATTTCTGTAGATTTTTCTTAGAACTAAATGTGGTTACTGCTTTCTGCATAACTTTTATGTGGAGTTTAGCCTGAGAGCCAGTCGTCATCATACTCAAGATGAGATGGCATTTTTAGAGTCAATGAAGATCACAGAATCACAGAACATTATGGATTGGAAGGGACCTTGAAAGATCCAGTTAAATCCCCCTGCTGCAACAGGATCACCTAGATCCAGTCGCACAGGAACATGGCCAGGTGGGTTTTAAGCATCTCCAGAGAAGGAAACTTGACAACCTCCTGGGCAGCCCCTTTCAGTTCTTTGTCACCCTCACCATGAAGAAGTTCCTTCTCATATAGATGTGGAACCTACTCTATTCCAGCTCACACCCATTGCTTCTTGTCCTATCATTAGATGCCTCTGAGCAGAGCCTGGCTCCATCCTCCTGATACCTGCCCTTCACATATTTATCAACATTCATGGGGCCAGCCCTTAGTCTCCTTTTTTCCAAACTCAAGAGATCCAGCTCCCTCAGCCTTTCCTCACCCACCCTTTCCGTATTTATCAACATTATGCTTTGGAAGGTGAAGTCATACCAGGCAGATGGTAAAACCGCTTCTCATTCGTAAGGAAAAGCTTCTAAAATTGCTAATTGAGTAATTATAGTTACTGTTAAGGTTTATAAATGGTGCAAATGTATTTCCTATGTGTATTTATGTTACTTAGGTTAATAAGGAAAATCACAGAGACAGAAATTATCAAGATGATGCAGGGGTATTTAGGTGGTGGGGCAGTCCCCAGTGCCCTCTACTCCGGCAGGTCAGCCAACTTGAGAGTCAGATGTGACACCAGCCGCTTCTTTTTCAGGAGACAATTGCATGTAATGGGTGCATGAATAAAACTGACATTTCAATCACAGACAAAGCAACCTTCCAACCTCACTGTGTGTGCATGACGCACACTGGCCAAGCCACCCTTTTATTCTTCTGCTGGCCACCTGGATGGAGCTTGTTTTGACCAGCTTCTCATGAAATGCCACTGGGCAAAGGGCAGCTTGATGCAGGGCAGAAATACAAGCACTGTCTTTGCTTGATGTGGCCAGGTGTGATGTAGACAGCACCCAAAAATCATCAGTGTTAGCCTAAGCTAACGGCCACAGTGCATTAACTCACCCTGCGCTGCTGTTGTCTCACCTCTGCTTGGTTTACACACCAGTAGCTCCTAGTATTTCCAGGACACATCCATCACTATTCCCCAATCCACCACAAGCTGGTAATTGACTGCTGAATTTCCTTGGTGGATTTTGAATTCCTGGAGTCACAGGCATGATGTAGAATCTGTAACCAGTGAAGCGACCATCTCCAACATTTTCATAATCATAGAATCACAGAATCATTAGGGATTGGAAGGGACCTTGAAAAATCATCTAGCCCAATCCCCCTGCCACAGCAGGATCACCTAGACCAAGTCACACAGGAACATATTCAGGTGGGTATGAAACGTCTCCAGAGAAGGAGACTCCACAACCCCCCTGGGCAGCCCCTTCCAGTGCTCTGTCACCCTCACTGTGAAGA
>JAOXOE010000506.1:4481792-4491931 GCA_028565055.1 Phoeniculus purpureus
GGGGTCAGGCTCTTCTCCCAGGCAACCAGCACCAGGACGAGAGGGCAGGGCCTGAAGCTGCCAGGGGAGGGTTAGGTCAGATGTTAGGAAGCCCCTCCTCAGGGAAAGGGAGATCAGACCCTGGACTGGACTGCCCAGGGCAGTGGTGGAGTGTACCCATCCGTGGAGGTGTTGAAGGACAGCCTGGCTGTGGCCCTTAGCACCCTGGTGTGGCTGCTGTGGTGATGACAGGTCCCGGGCTGGGTTGGCTGAGCTCAGAGGACTTCTCCAGCCTCAACCATTCTGCAACTCAGTGACTCCAGGCACGAACACGAGTTACTCATTTGCTTACCTGAGCATACATGTTACTGACTTGGCTTTCACAAAGAAGATGCGTACATCTGCTTGTAAGGGTAGGGTCCACTGTCCCACCATGTGCCTGGATGATCTGTTAAGAGAACAAACCCAGCAATTCTTATATACAGAACCATTTTTACGTCATCCTTAAGAAACAGTCTGAAATGAAAAACGACTCTTTAGGACACTGTAACCATTAGTCTTTTAATACAATCAAGTTAAAGACAGAGGGCAATGCTGGATCACATTTACAACACTATATCTGCCTGATTAAAAGCACTAATAGTTGGGAAATAGTTAAGGCTACAGCTTGTTTAGCTGATGTTCTGATGTTCTAAAGACTTAACCAAGCTGAGCATCTGGCAGTGACAGTTGGCTGAGGGAGGGAATTCTCCCCCTCTACTCTGCACTCATGAGACCCCACCTGCAGTCTTGGGTCCAGTTCTGCAGTCCCCAACATCAGAAGGACACAGAGCTCCTGGAAGGGGTCCAGAGGAGAGCAACTCAAATGCTCAGAGGGCTGGAGCACCTCCCCTGTGAGGACAGGCTAAGCAAGGTGGGGTTGTTCAGCCTGGAGAAGAGGAGGCTCCCAGGTGACCTTCTAGCAGATTTCCAATCTCTAAAAGAGGCCAGGAGAAAGCTGGAGGAGGGCTTTTGACAGGGCTGGTAGTGAGAGGCCAAGGGGAAAGGGTTCCAGACTTGAAGAGGGGAGATTGAGGTTGGCCATGAGGAATCAATTCTTTGCTGTGAGGGTGCTGAGGTGCTGGAACAGGTTGCCCAAGGCAGTTGTGGCTGCCCCGTGATCCCTGGCAGTGCTGAAGGGCAGGTTGGCTGGGGCCCTGAGTAACCTGCTCTAGTGAAGGTGTCTCTGCCTGGGCAGGGGGTTTGGAACTGGGTGATCTTTGAGGTCACTTCCAACCCCGGCCAGTCTATGACTCTATGACCTAAAACACTTGTATTACTTTGTCTGCCAGCTGCAGTTGACTACCAGGGTTTAGGTTTTGACGCAAACATTACACAAACAGGTGCCTGAAGAAAAGCGATCAGTGCTAAAACACCTACAATAATGTACAGGAATGAAGTCTGAAAGGAATTATGTCATCAGAGGTTGAGGGTTTTTTTAACATAGCAGAATCTTACCCGTTTCCAGGTCGCTAAGAGCTGTTTGTCAGACATCTGTTCTGGGTAATCAGCAATTGCAAAGACACAGCCCAGCAGGAAACCATCTTCTGGAACTGGAATAGTTTGGCACATGAAAGAACACAGAGTTAACATGTCAGAACATATTTGCTAGACTAATCTTTCTTATTACCAGGTTCTAAACTTCATTCAGTTCTGAAGTAACTCTCTCTTGGAAGAAGGAGGATTCAATAAGGAGGATTCAATATTTCACAGCCACATCTATCGACACAGCTCAGCCCAGGGTTTGGTTTTGGTTCTGGTTCTGGGTGGCTTTTTTCTCCCCTGAGGAAGAGGGTAGCTCAAGGGGTAGAAGGAAGAGGCACTAAAAGGCAAATAGAAGATGACTTCCTATTTTGAAGATGAGCTATGAGTAGGCAAAGCAATCAAAAAGCTTTCAGATCTACCAGCATGGATGGAATTTGAAGCAGTTTTCCATCTCATAGTGGATCCTCTTTCATCTACTAGCATTTGAAGCTCCCTCCTACCCCACTTCCAAAGGGAAACAAACAGGATTAAAAGAGACTGATGGCATGGACTAACAGTGTTGTCACAATGCAAACGTTAGGGGCATAAGGAACGCCTCTGGAAAGAGGAAGTTCTCAGCGCTGCCAGGCTTTGCAGATCTCTGGATAATACTCGGTTGCAACTGACAACTGTTTGCCTATAAATTAGCACAACAGGTCCTGAGCCACCCACAGCATCTCCAAGTCTTCCAACCCCACACGGTAAACACAGCACTGGTTTTTTCTGTTGTAACCCCACTATGTCCTGTCACTAGCCACGTTCTCTCCAGCATCAGAAGGCAATAATTACTAACTCTCCACTGACGGATCATGTCCAAAAAGCGGCTGCTGCTGCAGTTGTTGCTGTTGCTGCTGGTGGTGTTGTGGCTGCTGCGCTGCAACTTGACGCTGTGCTTGAGACGTCTGAGTTAAGTGCTGCGTTGCCTGATTCTGCATTTGCTGTTGCTGATGCTGTTGGTGTAATCGCTGCAAGTGCTGCTGCTGCAGTTGCTGCTGCTGCTGCTGTATTTGCTGCTGCTGATGTTGCAGCTGTTGCAGGTTCTGCTGCTGCTGGAGCTGCTGAAACTGCTGCTGCTGGAGCTGCTGCTGTTGGAGCTGATGAAGCTGCTGTTGCAACGCATGTTGCTGTTGGAACTGGAGCTGCTGCTGCGGACGGTGGAGCTGCTGCTGAGCATGGAGCTGCTGCTGTGGAAACTGAAGCTGCTGTTGGGCAAACTGGTGCTGCTGATGCACTTGCTGCTGCTGCTGTGAAAACTGATGAGGCTGCTGTTGTTGGAAAGACTGTTGGGAAATCTGAGGTTGCTGCTGCTGCTGCTGTTGTAGCTGCATAAGTTGTTGAGATTGAAGGTGTAAAAGAGGATGGTGCTGTTGCTGCTGTGCTTGATGTGATTGCTGTAATAAATGTGTCTCTGGTGTTAGTTTCACTTGACTAAACAGCACCGCGTTTGGATGTCCCTGTTGGCTATGATTTACTTGTTGTTCTAAACTTTTTGTAGGGGCTGAAAGTGATTGTAATATCTAGAAAACAAAGATTGGGTTTGTGACCTTTTTTGTTGCCATTCAGGTTTAAAAAGACTTAAAAGAACTACTGGGAAAAGACAATTCTTAAAAGAAAAGAACTCTACGATTAAAAAACACAGTAAGGTAACAGAACCCTTTAACTTTAATAGCAACATGATGCCATGTGTGTTAGGAGCTACACATGGCTCCTAACCAGAGGCAATGCACATCTTAGGATCCCTGTAAAACTGGTAACATCTCCCAAAAGCAGTACAGAGTCATGGAATGGTAGGGGTTGGAAGTGATCTCTGGAGGTCATCTAGTCCAAACCCCCTGCCAGAGGTTCTCCTCAAGAAGGTCATAGAATCATCATGGCTGGAAAGGACCTCCAGGATCAGCAAGTCACACCTCAACCCTACACCATGGCCTCAAGCACTCAAGCTACTCGGTTTTTAAACACCTCCAGGGATGGGGACTTCACTACCACTCTGGGCAGCCTTTTCCAGTGCCCAACCACTCTTTCAGCAAAGAACTTCTTCCTGAGATCCAATCTAAACTTCCCCTGATGCAACTTGAGGACATTTCCCCTCGTCCTATCATTAGGAATTTGGGAGGACACTAGAACCAGTCTCACTACAACCTCCTTTGATGGAGCTGTAGAGAGCAAGAAGGCCTCCTCTCAACCTCCACTTCTCCAGAGTAAATAACTCCAGTTCCCTCAGCTGCTCTTCACAGGGCCTGTTCTCCAGCCCTCTCCTCAGCTTCTCTGGCCCCACTCCAGCAACTCAATGTCCTTCTGAAACTGTGGCACTGAAACTGGACCCAGTACTCAAGGTGAGGTCTCACGAGTGCAGAGTACAACAGGGGCACCATCACCTCCCTACTCCTGCTGATTACCCCATTCCTGATCCAGGCCAGGATCCCGTTGGCCTTCTTGGCCATCCAGGCACCCTGCTGGCTCTTGTTCAGCCGGCAGCCAACCAACACCTCCAGGTTCTTTCCCTCCAGGCAGCTCTCCAGCCCCTCTTCTCCAAGCCTGTAGCTGCTGGGAGTTGTGACTGAAGTGCACAACCCAGCACTTGGCTTTGTTGAACCTCAACCTATTTGCCTAAGCCCATTGCTCCAGCCTGTCCAAATCCCTGTGCAGCACCTCCCTACCCTCCAGCAGATCAACACTCCCACTGAATTTCATGTCATTTGCAAATTGAATGAGGGGGCATTCAATTCCCTAGTGTAACACACTTCTGTAGAACAAAGCTCAGCCAAGCCACGATACCATCAACAGCTCTATAGATGTTACTTCAAGAAAAATACTTGTACAGGGACACCAGTGAAGAGCACAACGACTGGACTGTACATGGAAGTATCAGCCAACTCACCAGCACTGGCCAAACAATCAGGATGTTGGTGCTTTTCAGAGACTCGCAGAACACTGGGGTTTGGAAGAGACCTCAAAAGATCATCCAGTCCCATCCCCCTGCCACAGCAGGATCCCCTAGATCCAGTTGCACAGGAACATGGGCAGGAGGATTTGAAACTTCTCCAGAGGAGATGCCACAACTCCCCTGAGCAGTCCCTTCTCAGACTGATGTGGAACCTCCTCTGCTCCAGCTCACACCCACTGCCCCTTGTCCTGTCACTGGATGCCACTGAGCAGAGCCTGGCTCCATCCTCCTGACACCCATCTTTCCATATTTATCAACACTAATGAGACCCCTCAAGTCCACTTTTTTCAAGCTCAAGAGACCCAGCTACCTCAGCCTTTCCTCGTATGGGAGGTGTCCTACTCCATCATCTTCATGGCTCTGTGCTGGACTCTTCTCACGCAGTTCTGTGTCCTTCTGGAACTGAGAGGCCCAGAACTGGACACAATAATCCAGATGTGGTCTCACCAGGGCAGAGTAGATGGGGAGAACCTCTCTCAATCTACTAACCCCCCACTTTCTAATCCACCCCATGATGCTACTGGCCTTCTTGGCCACAAGGGCACATTGCTGGCTCATGGTCATCCTGCTCTCCAGCAGGACCTCATGCAGTAATCCCACCACTGGCTGCAATTCATTGCTGCCTAGTGTGAGAACAAACATCAGTGCTGCATCATAGACCAACCTGACAATTTCTCCCCTATTTTATCTATGATCTTGTGGCAAGTTTCAGATGAAAAGCCATGAAGGCAGCCCTAGACAAACCTTACAAAACCACGGCATGTTTTTATAGGAAGGCTTATTTCCCACTCACTCAGAGGCACATTAACTGCAGACGTGGCCTTGGCTTGTGAATGAATACAGAGCAAACAAGGCAATTTAATCAGAAGGCAGCACACGGAAACCCTGCGGTGAAATGAGGCAACAGGAAAGGCAGAATCTTAACGTTTTCAAATAAGGAAAGAAGAAAACGCTGCAACAACAAAGACTTAGAAGATGAATACGAAGCTTTAACTCACAAAGTCATCCTCTCCTTCATTTACGTTGTAGTTGGGCAACATCGCGCCTTCCATCGCAGAACTCTTGAACACGCCTTTGATTTTGTTGCCTATTTTGCTGATCCCAAATGATTCTCCTCTCTTCTGTGTGGTCCTAGGATCACAGAAGGCAGAGTTCACAACACGAGGAGTATCGTTACACGGCAGTTCAGCAAGTCATCGCACGCAACTTGCAGAGAAGAGAAACGAGCAGCCAGTGTATTTACAGCCAGACTTGAACTGAAATTCATTTACGGCAGCCTCGTTCTCTGATCGACCTGCAAAATTTCTTGATTACACTTAGGAGACAAGGAATCCCCACAGGCTTCACCACGAGTAAACATTAACACTGCTTTAACAGCATCCCAGTGATGCAGGACATGGAACAGACAATTAACTACCCGAAACGATTTTGTTTGGACAGCAGGAACTGCTGGACTGCGACAGGCACGCAGAGCAAGAAGGTCACTCGCTGTTCTCTTCACGTACTCACACTGCAGTATTTACCCACTCTTGCCAAGTACTGTGAGTGGTGCAGCTGATCGCCTTTTTCACCTCGCAGAATTTTACAAGCGTAAGGAAAGATGAATCTTGACTTACAAGCATCAGGGACAGACAAAAGGACTGCGCAAGGAGCAAGACTGAGCATAAGAAATCTGATGCAACTGAAGAACCTTGGCTTGAAGAGCCTGCCTGACTGAAAGATGAACTTGTCCTGTTTTATGAAGTCTTGGTATTTGTAACCAAACACCCAAAAAGCAACGAGGTGTGGAAAGAGAGAGAGCTGGGCAGGAGGAGAGATTTTACAGCACTGTAACGCCCTTAACACAAAGCCTGATGCCAAAGCTTACTGCTTACGTAGAAAACGATCTGAGGGCTGGAGCAGCTCCCTATAAGGACAGGCTGAGCAAGGTGGGGTTGTTCAGCCTGGAGAAGAGGAGGTTCCCAGGTGACCGTCTAGTAGCTTCCCAATAGCTCAAGGAGGCTACAAGCTCAGGGAGGGCTTTTGACACAGGTGGTAGCGAGAGGACAAGGGGAAAGGGTTCCAGACTTGAAGAAGGGAGATTGAGCTTTGAAGAAGGGAGATTGAGCTTGGCCATGAGGAATCAAGTCTTTGTTATGAGGGCGCTGAGATGCTGGAACCGGTTGCCCAAGGCAGTTGTGGCTGCCCCATCCCTGGCAGTGTTGAAGGGCAGGTTGGCTGGGGCCCTGAGTGACCTGCTCTAGGGAAGGTGTCGCTGCCTATACAGGGGGGTTGGAACTGGGTGATCTTTGAGGTGTCTTCCAACTCAAACCACTATATGATTCTGTAATTGAGTCTGCTGAATATGGAATCAGCCTGAACTCACTCATCTTCATCCAATACATACAGCTGACAAACGAGTTAAAAAGCAATACTGTGGGAACTGTGAAACAAAAATTTTAAAGAGCTTTACAGATTACTGAGATTAGAGGCAAAATGACTACTTTAGAGTTACATTAGAGACCCTGAGTGTTTATTTTTCCTTCACAACAAAAAAAAAATTAACTACTGAATGGCAGTGCCAACAGAACAGTGGAGAACATCACGTTAAAGCGTCTTCATTGCCAATAAAACCCTGCTGACAACATCATCTGCTGACTCAAAACGTGCCTGCGTGGATTATTAATGATCTTCCTGTTTACAATTTTTCCCAGACTGTGTACATTACTAAAACTGCATCAAAACCCCACTGCTTCTCCACATCTTTTGCTTTTTCTATCT
Source organism: Phoeniculus purpureus (assembly GCA_028565055.1). Taxonomy (NCBI): domain Eukaryota; kingdom Metazoa; phylum Chordata; class Aves; order Bucerotiformes; family Phoeniculidae; genus Phoeniculus; species Phoeniculus purpureus. The sequence goes on from JAOXOE010000506.1 coordinate 4,489,039, forward strand.
CATTGTTATCAGCTCCAAAGCAGACAGGCTCCATCCATCTTTTTTGTCTCTGCTAGCCAAGGATGAGGTTCCTTGGGTCGTTTGTAGTCTAAATCCATGTTTGAACAATTCTACTCTGTTTTAAGCAACTGCTTCTACGTGTTATTGTGCTCAACTGTCAATGGTTGCAAAATCCTTTTCCCTCAGGGTCCCTGCGCTGTTCAGTGCACCGAATAGATCCTCACAAGTCATCAGCCAGGGCTACACAGCTGAAGAACGCTGCTGTGAACAGGTCAAGGAGTACTGGAGAAGTGGTATGTGTCAGACAAGCTAGATATTTACATGGATATCAAGTCAGAGTTCCAGTTTCTTTTGACTGACTAAAACCCCTGCAAACCAATGAGGGGAGATGACGGGCACATAAAGCGACAAACTGCACTTACACCCCAAAGTGCTTCCTACTGCTCCACACTCAGTGCTAGTCCAGTGTTCTGAGTAACAACTTGCTATTCTCATGAGACCCCACCCCGAGTACTGGGTCCAGTTCTGAGTCCCCATCACAGTAAGTACACAGAGCTCCTGGAAGGCGTCCAGAGGGAAGCAACTCAAATGAGCAGAGGGCTGGAGCAGCTCCCTATAAGAACAGGCTGAACAAGGTGGGGTTGTTCAGCCTGGAGAAGAGGAGGTTCCCAGGTTACCTTCTAGCAGCATTCCAATCTCTGAAGGGAGCTACAAGAAAGCTGGGGGAGAGCTTTTGACACAGGTGGTAGCACAAGGACAAGGGGAAAGGGTTCCAGACTTGAAGAAGGGAGATTGAGGTTGGACATGAGGAACCAATTCTTTGCTGTGAGGGTGCTGAGATGCTGGAACAGGTTGCCCAAGGCAGTGGTGGCTGCCCTATCCCTGGCAGTGCTGAAGGGCAGGTTGGCTGGGTCCTGAGTGACCTGCTCTAGGGAAGGTGTTGCTGCCTGTGCAGGGGGGTTGGATCTGGATGATTCCAGGCTTCCAGCCCTGGCCATTCTATGATTCTATAGTTTCCTGTTGCTGATGTTCCCCAACATAAATCACATGACAGAGAATTCAAACTAGAGCAGAGATTTTAAGACATCGCAAACCACTTTCCCTTCCATAGTTACTGCAGAGGGCTGTTAATTCTGCAGTGTAATTTATACATCTTTGTAGGTGTAATGAAAATCAGAAGCTGAGGTGCAGAGGCTGCATTGAGGTGAAAACTCTCCCATTCCTGCTCAGGTAGGGTTTCCCTTTACTGTTCCAGCAGCTGGAGTGCTGGTTGGGAGTAGGATGAGGAAAAGATAGAATCATAGAATCATTAGGGATTGGAAGGGACCTCGAAAGGTCATCCAGTCCAATCCCCCTGCCACAGCAGCATCACCTAGACCAAGTCGCACAGGAACATGTCCAGGTGGGTTTGAAACATCTCCAGAGAAGGAGACTCCACAGCCTCCCTGGGCAGCCTGTTCCAGTGCTCTGTCACCCTCACTGCGAAGAAGTTCCTTCTGATATTTATATGGAACCTCCCATCTTCCAGCTCACAGCCATTGCCCCTTGTCCTACCAGTAGATGACAGTGAGAAGAGCCTGGCTCCATCCTGACACCCACCCTTCACATATTTATAGACATTAATGAGGTCATAGAGTCATTCTGGTTGGAAAAGACCCCTGGGATCATCTAGTCCAACCATCAGTGGTTCAAAATAAAGAGCAACCTTGTGCATCTTTTCAAGTTTGCCTGCTAGCTGTAAGGTCCTCTGCACCTTGGGGAAGTCTCACTGCTGGGTAACATCCCCTAAAGTAAGAAGAACTTTGATGAATGCAGAATGTTAGTAGCAACCACCTGATTCGTTTTCATTTCTCCTACCTGCCCACCAAAGTTTAACGTTGCTGCTCAAACACCCAGCTGCTGTCACTGAAGCTTTAAGTAGAAGAAGAGGATTTCAGATACAGCTCAGCCTCTCAAGGGAAGTCGATAGAAATCCCAAGGTAGAAGAGCAGCTGAAAATGGCTCCTCCAAAACTCTGGGGGAGGTGGGAAAAGGCAGAAGGATTATTTTATGGTGTTGGCACTGATGTTGTGAAGAGGGGTCACCAAGAGCCTGGAGTATTTCTGTCGTGCTGCAGCTTGTGTGAAGGGGGCTGGCTCTGCTTCACTGGAAAGCAGACGGATCTTCACAGGAAAAGAGACGAAAAGATCTCTCTGTGGGTTCACTGCATTTGCTCTAAGAGCTGTGAAGACACAGCTGAGAAGCAAGCGGTTTCTTATGCTAGATCCAAGGGACCAAACTGGAGCAAGAGGCTCTGGAAGGGATCATCCTAGAGAAAATGAAAGGAAAAATTATGGTGATGGACATCTTCAGCAAAAGGCTGAGCAGCATGGACCAGAGCTCTGCTGTCAGGAGCACTCTTTCAAGCAGTGGCTGTAGGACCATCCCACAGCAATCCCTCGCTCCTTCTCTCCTCCTTGCACAATAAACCAGCCCTTTCCACATATCCTCGGGAAAAACTCAGCAGGCTGTGGTCACAGAATTGTTAAGGTTAGAAAAGACCCCTGGGATCATCGAGTCAAATCATCAACCCTACTCTAGAAGGTCACCCCTAAACCAGATCCCCCCACACTACATCTAAGCATCTTTTAAACACATCCAGGGATGGGGACTCAACCACCACCCTGGGCAGCCGTGTCCAGTGCCTGACCACTCTCTCCAAAAGAATCTCTTCCTGATGTCCAGTCTAACCCTCCCCTGATGCAGCTTGAAGCCCTTCCCTCTGCTTCTGTCACTAACTACCTGTGAGAAGAGCCCAGCACCAACATCTCTACAGGGTCCTTTCAGATAGTTGTAGAGAGTGATGAGGTCTCCCCTCAGCCTCCTCTTCCTCAGACTAAACAGCCCCAACTCT
>JAOXOE010000506.1:4496664-4506865 GCA_028565055.1 Phoeniculus purpureus
GGGTTGTTCTTGCCCAGATGCCAGACTCTACACTGACCTGGTTATAGTTCATTCAGTGTCTCCCCTCCCAGCTCTCCAGCCTGTTCAGGTCACACTGAATGGCAGCCCAGCCTGCTGGGGTGTTGGCCACCGCTCCCAGCTTTATTCAACCAGAAATACAAAACACTGACATGAAATTGGACATCTTTTGAATTAATCAGGCTTAAAGACATGCAAAAAATAAACAGGAAGCAAAGAGCTGTGAATCATAATTGTGTTGAATGTACCTGTTCAGGTCCAATGAACGGTCTCAAGAAACCTAACTTCAGGGAGATGGAAAATTTTGGATGATTTAAAAGCAAATGAGAGCTGCAATGGGAATTTACACGTAATAAACTCTTACCCCCTTTGGCTCAGGCACAATCAAATGAGTACACTTAGCATTGAGGCTCAGCTGGCAATTGCCTCCATAAAAAGTAATCAAAGCCCACAGCGTATTTCGGTCTTCAGATGAAACCTAAAAGGAAGGTAAATAAGCCTTTTAGTTCTCAGACACCAGCTGCCTTCTGCTTGAAGGATTTCAGTGCAATCCACAGCATGCCCTTTACAAGACCAGCTAATGTATTGCCTATCACTTTAAAATACCAAATTAGCATGAAAGCTACAGAGGAAATAAAAGGGTGGTGCAGACACAACCAGACTAGACATTAAACAATCACTTTTAACCTGCAGAGAGCAAGGAAACATCCTTCACTGCTGTAAAATTCAACACCAGTGGAGCATCTTCCACAGGAGGCACAAGTTACTGACCACACAGACAAGAAAACCTTATCTTAGACAACCTGACTGAATTTATTACACTGAATTTTATGAGGTAGATCAAATGAATACCCTGTGTAAACAGACTGTGCTGTTGTAGAAGTTGTGTAAACACATGAAGTGTTTACTCCTAACAATTTATGTCACAGCACTGTCTGGCTCCCCTGCCAAGAAAGTCACGTGTACTCAAGCCATGAACATTCAGAGCCAGTGACAGTATTATCTGAATTATACAAAGATATAGATAGTTATTTATGTACCCCATTAGCACCTAGGCCCTGCTCCTGTTTGTCTGCACACACACACACTGGTCACAGAATCCTAGAACATTAGGGACTGGAAGGGAACTTGAAAGACCATCCAAGTCCAATCCCCCCTGCCACAGCAGCATCCCCCAGAACCTGTCATTAAGGATTGGAAGGGACCTTGAATGATCACCCAGTCCAATCACCCCAACACAGCAGGATCTCCCAGATCTGGCCACACAGGAACATGGCCAGGTGGGTTTGAAATGTCTCCAGAGAAGGAGACTCCACAACTTGCCCTGGGCAGCCCCTGCCACGGCTGTCCCCCTCACAGGGAAGAAGGTCCTTCTCAGATTGATGGGGAACCTCCTCTGGTCCAGCTGACACCCGGTGCCCCTTGTCCTGTCACTGGGTGCCACTGAGCAGAGCCTGGCTCCATCCTCCTGACACCCACCCTTTCCATATTGATCAACATTCATGGGGTCACCCCTCAGCCTCTGTTTTTCCAAGCTCAAGAGACCCAGCTCCCTCAGCCTTTCCTCAGCAGGGAGATGTTCCCTTCCCTCCATCATCTCTGTGGCTCTGTGCTGGGCTCTCTCCAGCAGCTCTGTGTCCTTCTGGGACTGAGGGACCCAGAACTGGACACAAGATTCCAGATGTGGTCTCCCCAGGGCAGAGTAGTGGAGAAGAACCTCTTTCCATCTACTAATCACTCCCCTTCTAATCTACCCCACAATGTCAATGCCCTTCTCAGCCACAAGGGCCCACTGCTGGCTCCCAGACATGCTGCTGGTGACCAGCACCCCCACGTCCCTTTCTCCTATGCTGCTCTCCAACATGTCAGTCCCCAACCTATACTACTGGCAGATCACAGACCTATAGAGCTCACTAGGAACACAACACACTGAAAGCAACATCCCCTTTCCTCCTCCTTTTACCCACTGGCACCCTTGTTAAGGTTTCAGTGCCTAAAAACGTGAAATATTTTGACTATTGTGCTAATGGAAGAAGAGAAGAACAGGAACCAACACTTTACAGTCTACTGTAATCTGCATTTTAGAACCACCATATGCTGAATACAAGAGAAATTACTGACAGAACACACAGAGTTTGAAATGTTCTTACCCTGTTTCTTGGTGAAAAACTCTCTTAGGTGATAATTCTGTATTAACATACAGAACTAAAGTCACAGTGCAACAGAAGAAACCTCTCCCCTCAAAACAGAAAGAGCTGCACTCACGCTGGAGAAGACTGAGATATGGTTCACATCTTACCTGAGAGAGACAGGCAGTGACTCCAAAAAAGATCTGGCACGATTCTGGAGAAAAGCCATTTACACTGGAAAGCAGGTGTCAAGGATGCAAAACAATTTCAATGAGAGTTTCCTGGGGGACACCAGAAGGAAATTAAATAGTCTGCACAGCAGTTCTCAGATGTAATCTAATATTTGACCGTTCAAAGCTACTTACCTGTAAAAGCATGCTGTCTGCTTCAAATTTAAGTTCTATGAAACACAGAATACCAGAACATGAGGGATTGGAAGGGACCTCGAAAGATCATCCACTCCAATCCCAACACAGCAGGATCCCCTAGATCAAGCCTTCCCTTCTTCACAAGGACTGCTTCTAGATCCCTTTTTCTGTCAGGTTAGCCACATCTTGCCAACAGCAGCCAGCAGGAACAGAACACTCGGCCTTCTCAAGGTCCCCCTGATGAAAACACCTTTCACAGTGGAATGTTCCAGCGTATTTAGATGAAACAGGCAAAATTACCACCTTTTTTAGTGCACTAAAACTTTCTACACTAACTTTACCTTTAACAACTGGCAGGCAAATACCAACCAAATCAGTACCAGAACCAGAAAGCCAACGTAAAACTTTCGAGACGGGTGTTAGATGGATGTTGTTGGATGTGTTCCTGTGTGACTTGATCTGGGTGATCCTGCTGTGGCAGGGGGATTGGACTGGGTGATCTTTCGAGGTCCCTTCCCATCCCTGATGACTGGATCTAGAGGATCCTGCTGTGGCAGGGGGATGGGACTGGATGATCTTTCAAGGTCCCTTCCAATCCCTCATGATTCTATGACCCTTACAGCTAAATCACAAAACGATGCTTCTAGGGATTCCTTCTTCAAACATTCAGTGGCTGCTTTCAATCAGGAATCATTTAGATTAGAACTTGGTGCATTAAATCTCCAAGATTAAAACTTAAAAGACAGACAAAACTGAAAAATCTCAAATCTTTAACTAAACAGGGTCCAAAGCCACTCAACAGGAAACACAAAGCTACTGCTATTAGCTGCTGTTAACCGCTTCTGTTCTTCCTCGTTACGGCAGTACCTAAGGCTCTAATGAAAGGCCGGATGGTACTGCACTGGAAGTCGTAAAGAAGACTACAACAAAGTTAGCCTTAACAAGCCATTTCAGAGCACTGAAGGCTCACAATAACATCGAAAAGCACCAAATTCTAATGGCATGAAGCACTAGGAAGAATAAAGGGAACGGTCCGAGAAAACTTTTATTGCTGCGTACAAACCTTCCTTCCACCACCCAACTCGACAGCACGATGCTACTGAGACCTGGCCTTTTCATGTGGCCCTTCCTACGTGACCACAATAAAGACTTCCTGAACAACAGCTGCTGAGGGCTACAGTCACACGTTTATTGGTACAATGCAGTTAGGGGTTGCATCACCACTCAGCAGCTCTACCTGTTAATTTCTCTTCTGGGTATGTAAGGACGTCAGCTCTTCAGAGAAAGATGGAAGATCAGTTTTCTAATAGTCCAACCTCCCCATGGGAAAGAATGACACCAGTAATTCAGGGCAGATGACTTCAGCCTGAAAATGCAGCTACCTCCAAGCTACATGGTCCTCAGAAGCAGGGAGAAGGCTTACAGTTGTGCAACTGCAGACTGGATCTTAAGAAGTTCCTTCCTGAGAGAGTGGCACAGGCTGCCCAGGGAGGTGGTAGAGTTCCTGGAGGTGTTTAAAAATCTAGTAGCTCGAGCACTTGAGACCATGGTCTAGGGGTTAGGGAGCTGTTGGGATGAGGGCTGGACGTGATGATCCTGGAGGGCCTTTCCAGCCAGGATGATTCTGTGATTCTGAGACAACATAATCAACTGTACACTCCTACCCTGACGATAAAAGGACTATTAAGTCATTTATTACTTCCAGATGGAAAAAGATAACAATCATCAGCCTAGATCACATCCCAATAATCAAACTGTTTTTAACACAGGGGCACCTTTCCCAGTTTGAGTTTTGCCAGGTAGTATGTTCTTCTACTCCTTACAGGCTCAGTCAGTGGGCAGAGGACAATGGGATGAAGTTTAACAGGGCCAAGGACAGGGTCCTGTATGGTGGCCACAAGAATCCCCTTGCAGCTACAGACTGGGGGATGAGTGGCTGGAGAGCAGCCTAGCAGAGAGGGCCCTGGCAGTACTGGATGAGTTGAAAAGGAGCCAGCAGGGTGCCCAGGTGGCCCAGAAGGCCAATGGCATCCTGGCTTGGATCAGCAACAGTGTGGCCAGCAGAACTAGGTATGTCATTCTCCTCCTGGACTGGGCACTGGAGAGGCCGCCCCTCGAGTCATTCAAGGAGGAGATTGAGGGGCTGAAACGGTCCAACATGAACAACCACGTTTTACCAAAGGCAAGGAGAAACAATCCCAAAAATGGGAATTCTAAGAGAATCTATTAATAGAGTATTATTTATAACACACTGTTGATATGAGTTATTGTGTATTTATCTCTTACTTCATTCTGCTTCTAGAAAAGGCAAGATAGGCCACTCTACTCTGAACCACCATTTTCTTCTAGGGTTTTTCCCAGATCCTCAGTTAATTAGCACTTCCAGTTAAACATGTTTTGAGTCCATTTAATGACAGTTTCCTCACTAGCACCTACTAACCATCTGAAACAGCCAGAAGCGAAGGAAAACCCATGTAAGACAAAGCAGCTCCAAGCACAGGGCAACGCAGGCAGGCAAAGCACATCCTATCAATGTGAAATTTGAACTGTACCTGCTTGGGATGTCTCTACTCCCCCAAGGTATCCGCTTTAACACTTCCCTATAGAACGGATTCAAATCTGATCTGAAAGGATACGGCAGAAGAGCTCCACAGCGAACTGACAAGATGACCCAGGAAGGCTGGAAAATAAAATGACAAGAGATTAAAAAGCTTTACATATGAAATATGAGTTACCTTTAAAGTTCACCCCATAGGTGGCTTCAATATGCATCTCTCAGCTTTGTGCCTCAAAGTGTTTCATAGACATGGCACTTAGGCTGTTATAAACCAGACAATTCTGGTCTATCCATAGGACTTAATACAAAGACTGCTGAGGAGGCTGCCAGATGACCTTCCAGCACCTTTCCAATCTCTGAAGGAAGGGGGCTACAAGAAAGCTTGGAGAGGGCTTTTGAAACAGGCGGTAGTGAGAAGACAAGGGGAAAGGGTTGCAGACTTGAAGAGGGGAGATTGAGGTTGGGCATGAGGAACGAAGTCTTTGCTGTGAGGGTTCTGATGCTGGAACAGGTTGCCCAAGGTAGTTGTGGCTGCCGCATCCATCCCTGAATTGTTGAAGGCCAGGCTGTCTGGGGCCCTGAGTAACCTGCTCTGTCTATGCAGGGGGGTTGGAACTGAATGATCTTTAAGGTCCCTTCCAACCCTGGCCATTCTATCATTCTGTGATGATTCTGTTACAGTAATGAAGTGTCTCTGTCAGTACTTTGATTCTAGGATGGATGAGTCATTCACCTTCACTACAGGGAGATCAAACACTTCACGAGATTCTCCAACTTCCGGATTGTCCCCATCTTCTGAAATAATATGTGAAGCCAGTGCATTGTACGAAACTTCCTTCGCTTTCCCAGCTTTCAGAAGTTGAATAACCTAAAGCCAAAAGAGAACAAAAGAGAAGTCAACAATTTGTAGCACATTTTATTGAAGAAAAACATTAATACAAGAACACACTAACGTGCAAGAGGAATGAATACAACCTTCTCTCTTGGCTGCCCTCCTGCACATGCCTAGCACTCTTTTTGAAGTTGCCAAATGCATCCCATTTAAAACCTGACTGCCAATGGTTTATGCCCTTCTGCCATTTTCTAATCCTACAAGGTGCAGATTTTGCATCCAAAACAATTCAGGTTAGGGAAGAAATCTGGAAAATGTCAAAATTTATACAAAACATTTCTGCCTCAAAAAAAGAAAAATAACCTCAAGATAATTTTCTGTCAGGCTGGAAAAGAAAACCCTTCTTATCAAGGTTTTTGCATATGGCAGCTTTGGAAGCCTCTGAATAGACTTTAAAAAAGAGATTAAAGTAGGGTAATCCAATGGTTACCTTAGAAAAGGTTAAAAACCTAACCGTACTTTGCAGTCTTCGTAGGAATTCTTCCTGATTTAGCCAGTTATTTACTAGGATACAGACTGTGTCCAGAGGAGAGCAACTCAAATGATCAGAGCGCTGGAGCACCTCCCCTATGACGACACGCTGAGAAAGGTGGGGTTGTTCAGCCTGGAGAAGAGGAGGCTCTCAGGTGACCTTCCAGCACCTTTCCAATCTCTGAAGGAGGCTACAAGAAAGATGGGGGAGGGCTTTTGACAGGGGTGGCAGCAAAAGGACAAGGGGAAAGGGTTCCACACTTGAAGAAAGGAGATTGAGGTTGGCCGTGAGGAACCAATTCTTTGCTGTGAGGGTGCTGAGATGCTGGAACAGGTTGCCCAGAGCAGTTGTGCCCGCCACATTCATCTCTGGCAATGTTGAAGAGCAGGTTGTCCGGGGCCCGAGTAACCTGCTCTAGGGAAGGTGTCCCTGCCTGTGCAGGGGGGTTGGCACTGGGTGATCTGTGAGGTCCTTTCAACCCTGGCCATTCTATGAAATTCTATTACATGAAAGAGAAAAATCCCAACCTCATTCATGCATTTTATGTAAATGTTCATTTAATGGCTAAGAAAAGAATTCCACCCTCACAAAACACATGATTTAGAAATGCTGGAACCAAATTTAAGTCTGAAAAGCCATTCAGCTGCTCCACAACACTGCAGCCAGATGGAAGAACCAAGGCAAGAACACATCCAATACCCATTTCAGTACAAGAAGGATTTGTAAGCACAAAAAACCCGATACAGTTGTACGCATGCCTCGAGAAGGGAAAACTTTCTAATAACGAGTTGAGGTACTGGGAAAAGAAATGACAGATAATTGATTTAGAGAAAGTAAGAAAGTGAAAATGCAAAACAAAAAGGGCACAGGCCCCCTAAGTGACTACCTTAAAAACTGGAACTGAAATTCTCACTCATCACTTCTGTCCTTAATAAATACAGAACACCTTCCAGCTCACAAAGCCTGCCCTGCTCCTGTTTCTGTAAGGCACATATAGCAGATCACAGAATTACTGAGGCTAGAAAAGCCCTCTGAGCTCATCCAGCCCAGGATCTAACATCACCCCAGCAGCCAGACCAGGGCACTATGGGCCACAGCCAGGCTGGCCTTGAACACCTCCAAGGCAGTGCTCTGAGCACCCTTCCCCTGAGGAAGGGCTACCTAACATCCAACCTAACCCTCCCCTAGCAGCTTCAGGCCTTGCCCTTTTGTCCAGTTCTGAGTTCCAGAAGGGGACAGAGCTGCTGGAGAGAGTTCAGCACAGAGCCACAGAGATGATGAATGGAGAGGAGCACCTCCCTGATGATGAAAGGCTGAGGGAGCTGGGGCTCTTAAGCTTGAAAAACAGGAGCCTGAGGGGTGACTCCATGGATGTTGATCAGTATGTGAAGGGTGGGTGCCTGGAGGATGGAGCCAGGCTCTGCTCAGGGGCACCCAGTGACAGGACAAGGGGCAGCGGGTGTGAGCTGGAGCAGAGGAGGTTCCACATCAATGTAAGAAGGACTTTGCTCCCAGTGAGGGTGCCAGAGCCCTGGCAGAGGCTGCCCAGGGGGGCTGTGGAGTCTCCTTCTCTGGAGATGTTTCAAACCCTCCTGGCCATGATCCTGTGCGACTGGATCTAGGGGATCCTGCAGGGGGATGGCACTGGGTGATCTTTCAAGGTCCCTTCCAATCCCTAATGACTTGATCTAGGGGATCCTGCTATGGCAGGGGATGGGACTGGATGATCTTTGGAGGTCCCTTCCCATCCCTAAAGCTCTGTGACTCTGTGACCACAGGGGATGGGTCTGACTGAGGGCTCCTTTCTGCCTCAAGAGCTGAAATCAAATGAAACTCATTTTTGACTCGTTTTGGTTTGGTCCTGAGGAAAAGGCTGGAGAACAGGAGGCTTCCCATTACGCAACACCAAGGGGCTGGAAGACCAATCTGAAAAGCCAAGATTTGTTTTCCAAAGGAACAAGGACCCCCCTCCACACCCCAGCCCCACCCAACCCCCCGAGCACACGCACACACACAGAGCAAAACCAAAACTATAACAAATCAAAACAATAAAGAAAAATCAGCAAAATTAAACCGAGGATAAAACAAAGAAATCACGGAAGCAGCTTTTCTTGGGTTGATTTCAGCTGGCGAGAGCCAGGTGATGTCAAAGAAGCGATTCCGAGTTAGCATTGCACACACAGACCTGCTCGAAACAAAAACCCAACCCCAAAGGAACCCAAGCCCGCCCAACGTGCTGATCTGGTTAGCTGTCCAAGCCAGAACACACCTGCACATTCGTCTCCAGCGCTCCCAGTCTGACCAGGGAGGGTTTTGGAATCAGAGCAGAGCTCCCTAGTTACCCTTTGGGGGGGGAAGAGGGACAATCGGAGCAGAGAGAAATCTTTGCGCTGCCTGTGCCGGGGAGACCCAGCGGCTCAGACCCTGCTGCTGCTGCTGCTCCCATCCAGGGGAGGAGCGAAGGCAGAAAGTGGTCCCAAGCCTCTAATTAAATCCCCAAAGCTCTGCCGGTGGTCCCAGCGCTGCAGCCGCCAGTTGAGCGCTGCTTCATCTCATGTGAGAGTCAAGTTTTACTGAAGTGGAGGGGAGATCTGATCTCACTCCAGAGGCTCCAGGCAGGAGCCAGCTGTCCCCTCAAATCTATTTTCATTCAGATTTGGGGTTTAAACTGAGACTATTTGCTGTGAAGCAGCATCTGCTGTGAGATCGGTTGCGCAGTGAGAGGGAGTCATCAGCTCCTTTCATCCGTTTGGAGTCGAATCTGATGGATCCTTGCAGCGGGGGGGGTTGATTTCGGGGCAGCTCGTCCTGTAGCTTTTTGAAAGACGAAGCCAATTGCAAAACGGAGCAGAAAAGAAAGGCCTGGGTTCATCGAGGCAGCTTCTCGATGCTTTGGGAGGTCTCTGCGCCTCAGGACTCCTCACCCACCCCCCACAAGCTGCTTCCAATCAGCAGATGTTGGATCTGGCTTGGACTTCTTCATGCTGGTCAAGATCCCATTTGTTGAGAGGAATGAGACTGGGTACAGACAGGAGACATGGAAGGGGGGGAAATGAAGGATGAGGGACACACTGGCCATGAAATCGGGGCCGGGAAGGGGGTGGGGGGTGTGTTCTTCTATGGCAAAATACTTTTGTTTTGGGGGGTTGTTTTGTTTTTAGATATAAAGGTACCTGCCCAGGATATGCTCCTGTGCAACTTCCCTTGACAACTGGACTGGTACATGGAAGAGAAAGAGGCCACTGCAAAGGGAAATCGAGTGAGCAGCTACATCAAAAGGAAGGAGAGACTATATGAAGGAAAAAAAATAAAGAAATCATAATAATAATAATAAAAATAAATAGAAACCAAAAGTAAAAAGCACAAGAGTTCCCAACGTAACCAAGAGCCTGCTCGGAAATCAAAGGAACAAAGGGACAAACACAAGGGAAAGGACAAAGCTGGGACGAGCTCGCTGGATGCCAGAGGGATCACTTAAGGGCAATATGAGGTCTCGACACGAATAAGGAGGCAGAAACACATTTCCAGCGCTGCGCAGAGGAGCTGCTGCTCTCTTTGGAAGTGGAAAACCCCCCTCACTTTTCATGGAATCACGCCATCGTTCAGGTTGGAAAAGACCCCCGGGATCATCGAGTCCAACCATCAATCCTACTCCATAAGGTCACCCCTAAACACCACAGCTAAGTGTCTTTTAAACTCATCCAGGGATGGGGACTCAACCCCCACCCTGGGCAGCCCATCCCAGTCCCTGACCACTCTCTCCAG
>JAOXOE010000506.1:4506965-4536458 GCA_028565055.1 Phoeniculus purpureus
AATTCTTCCCAGAGAGAGTGGTCAGGGACTGGACTGGGCTGCCCAGGGTGGGGGTTGAGTCCCCATCCCTGGATGAGGTTAAAAGTCACTTAGACGTGGTGTTGGGGGATGTGTTTCAGGGGTGACCTTGTAGAGTGGGGTTGGTGGCTGGACTCGCTGATCCCAGGGGTCTTTTCCAACCTGAATGGTTCTGTGATTATCATCTTTACATACTGCAAAATTACAGAAGCAGAGACACACTAATCCCCAGGAGGCAGGAGAGCTCTCTGCAAGGCTGCTATGAGCTGGGAATTGTGTCCCCAGTGCAACCCCCCAGCTGGGTTTCTTCACAGGCTGCAGTGTGCTGTTGAATATTGCTTAGCCCTGGCGTGTGGGACGGAGAAAACCAGAAAAGGAAGCAATGGAACCAAACTCACTCATCATAGACAGCTTTCAGCTGCTGAGACAACGACACGTTCCTGGTTGCCAGAAAGCTGGCCATCTCCGCAGTGATCACAGCAGCACTGACCCCATCCTTGTCGAGCACGGCAGGACAGCACATGTACCCTAAACGAAGCACAGCACACAGAGCTCACGTCACTTCATGGGCAAGTCATCGGCCAGCGGGAGGGGGAAGGCAGTTAACGGAACCTGCGCCCATCACCGTAACCCAGACCGCTCAGATCTGAAAGCACAGGTGGGCAAAAGATTCTTATCCTCTGGTTTTAGACGTTTGGTAAGCAAAGGCCTCGGTGCAAAGCCGAGGCAGAGGCATGTTTGTGTCTCATCAGTGCCAGGTGCTCCTACGGCCTCGTGGAGCTCTCAGGAAGGAGGAATGCAGCTCCGCGTTTGCAGCACCAGGCAGCCCTGTGAAACCAGTCACCTTCTCGCTGGGTTTCAGTGGCGAGACACTCCAGCAATAGCATCAGCTTCTGTCTCAAGGATCCCCAGCTTTTCCTCACGACTGTGCAATTTAAAAGTGTAATTTGAGGGAGCTTTGACTGGGCTGGGGGGACGGGACTGGACGATCTTGCGAGGTCCCTTCCAACCCCTAGTTCTCTGCGGTTCTGTGATGGTATCTGCAGTTAAGCTCAGCTTAAAGCTGCCGGCAAGATACCTCAGCTTTGTCAAACAGCTTCTGCAGGGCTTGCAGCCTAGGTGTACAGAGCTGTGCTGCTCAGGCTGCACGTGCCCGGCTCACGTCGCCACGCTCTGGGCTAAGCAGAGATGCGAGGAATTGAAACGTGCACTTAGCAGTCACTCAGATGGATGACAGCAGTCAGACTCTGGAAATGCAGCCCGTGTGTTGAGGGCATTGGCACCCCCCTTCTGCCACAGAGAGTCCAGCGCAGAGCCACAGAGACGATCGAGGGAGGGGAGCATCTCCCTGATGGGAAAAGGCTGAGGGAGCTGGGGCTCTTGAGCTGGAAGAAAAGGAGCCTGGCCGTGTCAAACCCTCCTGGCCGTGTCCCTGTGCGACTGGATCTAGGGGATCCTGCTGTGGCAGGGGGATGGGACTGGCTGATCTTTTGAGGTCCCTTCCAACCCCTCATGTTCTGGGATTCTGTGTTTCTGTGATTCTTGCTACAGACCCCTCTCACTACAGGAGGATACTCGAACCTGGCACTCTGTTTCTTACCAATGGCCTCCTCGAATGCGAAGAGAACAGCTTTTCCCTGGTCCATGAGCTGCTTAGCACGGTTGCCCATCCACTTGAAACCTGTCAGCGTTTCCTACAGCAGCAAGGTTTAAAAAACGACATGAAAAACAAAAGCAGAGCTTTACAAAGACGAGACACTGTGTGCTGAGCAACAGAAGGACAGGGGATGGCAGCCTGCAGCTCACCTCAAAGTGAAAGCCCTCCTTCAGGGCAATGGCCCTCAGGATTTTGGAGGACACCGTGCTGGACAGCATGTAGACATCTTTCACGGCACGAGTATCCCCGTTGTGGTTTTTCCAGCACGTGAAGATCCACCAGCCTAGGAGAGCTCCCAGCTCATTTCCAGAAAACACTTTCCATTCACCGCTGCACAAGAACAATCAGAAGATGGGAATTAAGAACAATCCTGGAAAAAAAAATCTACTGGTGATGAAGGGAGGGCAGTGTCTCCCTGCTGAGGAGAGGCTGAGGGAGCGGGGGCTCTTGAGCTGGGAAAAAAGAGACACTGAGGGGTGAGCCCATAGATGTTGATCAATATGTGAAGGGTGGGTGTCAGGAGGATGGAGCCAGGCTCTGCTTGGGGCACCCAGTGACAGGACAAGGGGCAGCTGTTGTGAGCTGGAGCAGAGGAGGTTCCACATCAATGTAAGAAGGACCTTCTTGGCAGTGAGGGTGCCAGAGCCCTGGCAGGGGCTGCCCAGTGGGGTTGTGGAGTCTCCGTCTCTGGAGGCATTTAAAACCCACCTGGCTACGTTCCTGTGTGACTGGATCTGGGGGATCCTGCTGTGGTGGGGGGATTGGACTGGGTGATCTTTCGAGGTCCCTTCCAATCCCTAGAGTTCTCTGTGATTTTGTCAAATTAGAGGTATTTAACAGCCCCACCACACAAGTTCCTCAGTTGCACAACTCTCCCTGTGTGAGTTACAACCCCCATTCTGTTTATTTAAGGGAAGGCTAAACCCAGGAGTGAATGTAAGGGCAACTGAGCACCCAAATCTGACAGAAAGCTTAAGAAAGAAGTTACAACTCATGAGCCTGTACCATGATTTTTTTTATATTGAAACAACCCTGCATGAAAAGAGTTTGTGCAGAGTCTGCTTATGTGGAAAGTTACACCAGTAAGTTTAAATACAGTGAGTTCTATACACGATAGCTAATAACTTTGTATGATTATTTAATGTGGCATGAATAAGACTCTTCCTAAATTTAGCCCGTGTCAAGTTCAGAACTCTGCTCAGAACGCATGACTTACCGGACTGAAAAGCTGCACTGGCACAATTAAGGAACTTCACCTATTTTAGTATCGACCTTCTACCTGTAACTAGAAATAAAATGCTCAAAAGGCCTAAAACCACAAAATCACAGCATGTCAGGGGTTGGGAGGGATCTCTGATGATCATTGAGTCCAACCCATTTGCCAGAGCAGGATCAAAACTAGGGCAGATCACAGACTGACAGAATTACACAACATTAGGGATTGGAAGGGACCTCATCATTCTTTGATGCTAGGAAAGTGTGGTCCTCTCCAAAAGTTAAAGGAGGAAACTTCTTCTCAAAATCAAGCTAGCCATCTAGTTTGTACATGAAAAATTCAAACCTGATATCATTCTATTAGCAATGGAACAACATCTCACTATAAGAACTGCTTTAAAATGCTGTTTATGGAGTTTGGTTTCAACTCCATTCAAAATGCGACCGGAAGATACTCCTCTTTGTCTGGTTGATCCCAGGGTACCACACAGGGCACCTGCAAAAGGGAGGACTAAAGGCACCAAGAGCCAGCTCCAAGCTAAGCACAACACACTTCCTCACTCTACCTCCACTCTGCAACTCAACCCAGATAAGACTCTGCCCTCCTTGGTGCCCCATGGTCCCAAGGGGTCTCCATGATGCACAGGGACCAGCATGGACAAGAGTGAGCCCTAGCCTCTATGAAACACTGTACTGTGCCAGCAGGCCACTTCAGAAACTAGAGCACTGGAGACAGGGGGGTTTCAACAGGCCAGCCGGACGTAGAAACAACTGGGCTCCACAAGACTTCTTAATTCAGGCATCGCTCATGATGAGAGAACAGCTGAAGAGCTCCCAGCACAAGCTGATCTTGGAAGCAGCACAGCCAGTTCTGTGCAGTGCTTGCCTGAACTTAGCAGCTCTGCTAGAGCCACCTTCCTTGGGTGTGTGCCTGCAGCCCAGAGAAGCCATCCACAAACAGAGGAGAATTTCATGTGCCTAATTCAGAGCAAACTGAAGCCTTAGGACAATGACACTAACTCCTAAGAAGAATAAAACCAAACATGATAAAATTAGCTTTAAAGACTGATTTACTCCATGAGAACATCACTTACTGCCTCACCATTGTCAACACAGGACCCACTACACGACTTTTGAGATACTATAGACATGAAAACTTACACACAAGTGTCCTATTGCTTTCCTGCACTCATCTTTATACCCTTAAAATATTGCTGCCATCTGCTTTTTACAATATATTGATTGTTATTCCAGCTCCAACACATTGGCTACAATCTTATGTATAGAGACCTCAGAGTTTTCCTCCTAAACTAATTTCTTTTAATGTATAATCATATTCTTATGAATAAAAAGCATCTTAACAGGTCAATAACCTACATCTCATGTTCCCTTGAAGGCCTAACAGGACTCAGTGAGTGGCAAGCCATGGGATTAAAGGAATCACAGAACATTAGGGATTGGAAGGGACCTCGAAATATTATCTAGTGCAATCCCCCTGCCAGAGCAGGATCACCACCCAATGCTCAAATAAAGATTTGACTGCAGCAGCTACCGAAAAGCATAAACTTAATTTCATCTAAGCAATTTCATTTAATTTAATCACTGAATCATCCTGACTGCAAAAGACCTTCAGGATCAGCAAGCCCTGCCCTGAGCCCAGCAGCTCCCTAACCCCTACACCATGACTTCAAGTGCTCGAGCTACTTGGTTTTTAAACACCTCCAGGAATTGGGACCCCACCACCTCCCTAGGTAGCCTGTTCCAGTGCCCAGCTTCTCTCTCAGCAAAGATCTTCCTAAGATCCAGTCTAACCTTCCCCTGATGTAACTTGGGGCCATTTCCCCTCATCCTATGAGGATTTTGGGAGAAGAGACCAGCAGCAGCCTCACTACAACCTCCTTTGAGGTAGTTACAGACAGCAAGAAGGTCTCCTCTCAGCCTCCTCCTCTCTAGACTAAATAACCCCAGCTCCCTCAGCCGCTCTCCAAAGCGCCTGTCCTCCAGCCCTCTCCCCAGCCTCATAATCTGTCTGCAAGAAGGGACTGTCCTACAGCTAGACACAGCACACCTCAAACACCTATCAATTGGCCATGCCACAGAAACTTAACCTCCTTAAGCACCTGTACCAAACATGACTGGGTGTTATTAATAAAGGCCAACAGCACCCTCACGCAGGGTGCTGCCCTAGGCCAGAGCGGCCAAGCTCCTCATGCAGAGCGCTGCCCTAGGCCACAGGGCTGGAGCAGGGTCACTTGCCAGCACCTTCTGCTCCTGACACCTCTGGTTCGGGACAAGGGAAACACAGAGCTGACACCTTAACCACAGCGGGACTTCTGCGCGTCCTACGGCTCTGGGGGGAGCGCCGGAGCCCGGGGGTCCCGGCTGAGCCCGTCAAAGCTTCTCTTGGGGACCCACCCCCGCCCAAACGGGCCTGTCCTTGTGCTCACTGTGGACGCTGATGTGGGAGAGCCGAGCGCGGTCGAGGCGGGGAGCAGAGGGCAGTTCCCGCCGCCCGGGCTGGCGCAGGAAGTCCCTCGGCCCGCCCCGCCTCTGCTCAGGCGGTTGCGGGGCCTGCGCGGGCCGCGGCTCCATGGCGGGTGGCGGCGCCGGGCCGCGGGCACCGGTTGTTACAGCGACACCCCCTCACTCCTTCCCTCTCTCCTCCAGCACCCCCCCATGCCCGCGCTCCCCGGCGGGTGCTCCGAGGGGCGCCTGAGCCTCGCTCCCGCGCTGGAAGCACCGGTTGGGGCGCGGGGGGGTTGGTAGTGAGCGGAGCCGGACGGTCCCACCGTGTCCCCTCCCGCTGTTGGGAATGCACGAAGAGACGGGCAAGGGGTACGGGGGGAAGTGAACCGGTACCTTGGGGTCGATGTCCCCCACCACGAAGAACTTGACATCTTTGAACATCTCCTCCGGGACTTTCAGCTCCTCCTCGTCCGCCGACATGGTCCTGGCCGGCCTCACGCCGCGACCCCCGCGCCGCGCCCCGTCCCCGCTGCTGCCCCGCGTTCACGTCGTTGGGGAACGGCCGGGGCCCGGGTTTCTCCCGTCCCGTCCCCTCCCCCCGCCGGGCCGCTGAACCGCGCGAGCAAGGCGCGCGCTGCGGAACGCACCATTCCCCGCCGGGATGCGGGAAGGGGGGGCGGGAGGGGGAGGGGAGAGCCGTCAGCACGCAGCGGCTGCTCCCGCCCGGTCAGACTACCGCGATGCTGCAAGACAGTCCCCACTCCTGATCCACGGACGCTGCCTTCGCTCCCTCCGTTTTCCCGGAACCGGGCCGGGAACCACCATCCGGGCGCGTAGCTCCCCCCGCACGCAGCTTAATGGACTCGCCCCGCACGGCAGAGGCGGGCAGCGGGGACAGCCGGCCCCGCCCATCGGCACGGGACGCGGGAGGGGAGTGCGCGGCGCTGCGGCCCCGCCCCTCCACGCAGGCCCCGCCCCCCGCGGGGCTGCCCTCAGCCAGCGGCCCCTCCAAGGCTCCGTGAATTCCGCGTCCCGCAGCCTGGGGAAGGATCTCTCAGGGGGCCGTGGGAAGCGGCCCGGCCCCTGAGCCCGGTGCCTTGCGCGGCTCGGGGGGCCTGTGCGGGGCTGGAGCTGCGCTCCCCAGACCCCGGGTGAAAGCGATGGCTCGGGGCCTCCTTGTCCTCGCTGTTGGGGGCTTTTGTCCCTGCTCATCAGGGGAATCATGGAATCATCCTGGCTGGAAAGGCCCTCCAGGATCAGCAAGTCCAGCCCTCAGCCCAACAGCTCCCTAACCCCTAGACCACGGCCTCAAGTGCTCGAGCTGCTCGGTTTTTAAACACCTCCAGGGATGGGAGAGTGACAGAGCACTGGCACAGGCTGCCCAGAGGGGTTGTGGAGTCTCCTCTTCTGCAGATATTCACATCCCACCTGGATGTTCCTGGGTGACCTGTCCTGCTCTGGCTGAGGGGTTAGAGCTGATGATCAAGGTTCTACATTTGGCCACAAAAACCCCCTGCAGCTGCAGACTGGGGGATGACGGGCTGGAGAGCAGCCTGGCAGAGAGGGGCCTGGCAGTGCTGGGTGACAACCTGCTGAACAGGAGCCAGCAGGGTGCCCAGGTGGCACCCAAAGGCCAATGGCATCCTGGCTTGGATCAGCAATAGTGTGGCCAGCAGGATTAGGGATGTCATTCTCTCCCTGTACTGGGCACTCTCTTTTTTGAAGCGAGGGTCCTGGAACTGCCCCCAGTGCTCGAGGGAGGCCTCCCCAGTGCCCAGTCCAGGGGGAGAATGACGTCTTAGCAGGTAATAGGCCCATAATACTCTGTAATGCTTCTCATGGCAAATGCCCCCACACATGTCACGTGCTAATGAGAGTGTTCTCCTTCCCTGCTCCTTCACACATAGTTATAGTAGACGTGCTCCTTGTTACAAAATGCAAAACGTTTTGTAGTGATTGGATTGGAAAAAAGAACTGTCATGTGCATCACAGGGTGTTCTGGGCACAGCTCTGGAACTGCAAGGGAACAGAAAATGAACCTATCAGTTCCAAGAGAGCCTTGCAGGATTCAGTGTGGCAGTGCAGATAAAAAGCAAGTTTTAAATTCTACATCGTGACCGCTGTTGCAGGTATCATGAAATCACAGACTCATCCTGGCTGGAAAGGACCTTCAGGATCAGCAAGTCCAGCCCTCACCTCAACAGCTCCATAACCCCTACATCATAGCCTCAAGTGGCTTTGGACTTCACCACCCCTCCAGGCAGCCTGTGCCAGTGCCCAACCACTCTCTCAGTGAACAACTTCTTCCTAAGATTCAATCTAAACCTCCCCTTATGCACCTTGAGGCCACTTCCTTTCGTCCTATCATTAGGAATTTGATTCCTAATGAATCAGCCTTGCTACAGCCTTGCTAATGAATCAGCCAGCACCAGCCTTGCTACAACCTCCTTTGAGGTAGCTGCAGATCCACTGAATGAAAGAGGACAAATACTCAGACAAAGCAGAGACCCATTTTGCATATTTGGGTTCAGATTACAAGAGCAGGTTCTTGTTCCCATTAGGAAACCACAGACTCACTAAGTGTTAGGAATTAGAAGGGAGTTCTGACAATCGAGTGCAACCCCCTACCAGAGCAGGACCAGAACTAGGACTGATCAATCAGAACTGCGTCCACACAGGGCTGGAAAGTCTCCAGAGAAGGAAAATCAACCACGTCTCTGGGGAGCCTGTTTCACGAAGATAGTGCTTGTGTGACTTCTCAACAGCTTGCCAGGCACTCTGAATCAAACAGCAGCTTTCTGTAAAAACTTCGTGAAGACAGGTTTTATGGGAAAAGTGACATCTAGCGAGCCAGCTGCTCCCACACCAGCATCTATTATTAACCAAGGACTCCTGAAACCTTCTGCTCACTGGAGTAAAACAAATACACAATTTAATCTCAGCTCCAAATTTAATTAACTGCAAGGAAAAAAAACCCCAACAAACTGTTGTTTTCTTCACGAGCAATTATTCCTAAATAGGATATTGGAGGGTGCGCATGAATTTTTCATGGGATGGTTTGTGCACACAAACAAGGCAGTTCTGTAAGCAAAGACTAATCGCCTGCACAAATCTTGTCGGCTTGGTGGGTTTCACCACGTGCAAACACTACCCGTTGGAAAAGAGCTGCTTTACAGCTTTTCTGGAAACATGGGGCATAAACGTGTACATAGAGGACTCTTGTAGTTGAGATCACAGAATGACTGTGGCTGGAGAAGCCCTCTGAGCCCAGCCAGCCCAGCCCAGGACCTGTCATCACCACAGCAGCCAGACCACAGCACTCAGGGCCACAGCCAGACTGTCCTTCAACACCTCCAGGGATGGGGACTCCACCACTGCCCTGGGCAGTCCATTCCAGGCTCTGATCACCCTTTCCATGAGGAAGGGCTTCCTGACATCCAACCTAATCCTCCCTCGGTGCAGCTTCAGGCTCTGCCCTCTTGTCTAGTTCTGGGCCCCTCAGTTCCAGAAGGACACAGGGCTGCTGGAGCAGGTCCAGCACAGAGCCACAGAGATGCTGAAGTGAGGGGAGCGTCTCCCTGATGATGAAAGGCTGAGGGAGCTGGGGCTCTTGAGCTGGGAAAAAAAGGAGTCTGAGGGGTGACCCCATGAATGCTGATAAATGTGGAAATGGTGGGTGTCAGGAGGATGGAGCCAGGCTCTGCTCAGGGGCACCCAGTGACAGGACAAGGGGCAACCCTTGCACTTGCATTTCAACCAAGAAATTCTTGCTCTGAGCTGAGTGCCTTGAGTGACTGCTTAGTCAAAGTGAAACTTCCTGTAAGATCTTGAATCTTGATCAGAAGACATCAAGAGATGAGGAATCTGCTGCTGTTCTTAGTTCATTAATAATTAACACGACCTCAGAACCAGATGAATTAATTAGAGATGGATAGCTAGGACTCTCTGCCTCTTCACTATGCCAAGCAGAGACCATTGTGAAGTTGTACATTTTTTACTTCAGCCCCTAATTGTCTGACACTCTTCATGCAAAAAACCCTCAGAAGTATTGATTTGGTATCTAGAGTCAGCCTGTGTTAATGATCTCAGCTATACAGTACGAACCAGGAGCTGGGATTCAAAGAAACAGCTCGCACTGTCAGGGTTTCTCTTGTTAGAGCTAAGCTCAGGATGAATGACCCAGGCCAGTCTCAGCTCTAACTCTGGTTTTTTGCTTAATAAAGGCTCAATAAGACCCTAAATGACCCGGTTACTTGAAAGCTACTCTCTGTGATAGTGCTGTGCTTGCCCCCTGTCCTACCACTAGATGACACGGAGCAGAGCCTGGCTCCATCCTTCTGACACCCACCCTTCACATATTGGTCAACATTCATGGGGTCACCCTTCAGTCTCCCTTTTTCCAAGCTCAAGAGCCCCAGCTCCCTCAGCCTTTCCTCAGCAGGGAGATGTTCCACTCCCTTCAGCATCTCTGTGGCTCTGCACTGGACTCTCTCCAGCAGCCCTGTTTCTTTCTGGAACTGAGGGGCCCAGAACTGGACACAACATTCCAGATGTGCTCTCAATGATTCCTGTCAATGTGGGTAACTTCTAACCTATGACGCTGCAGCAGACACTCATGGATACAGGTTCAACCTTCTAAGAAGCCACTGAAAACTGCCCTGGGCTTACAGAGAGCTTGCTGAGCTCTTTCTAATAAATGAGAGCAGACTCAGGGTCCCAACACTTGCCAAGTCCAACTTGGAAGAAATCATGGCACGAGGCAGCGGTGCCAAAGCTGTAATGATCTTCCTTCAGGGCATCAATTCTGTTTGCCTCATGGCACACGGAGGTGATTACAGCGTGAAGGCCACGAGACATTTGTTTAACGTATCCTTGAACTCTATTACATTTTCCACTCGTCTTCCTCGAGCCTTATCTTCAATTACACTCCTTTCCACACGCCCCGAGCTGTTCTTCGCTACAAGACCCAGCTGACCCTCTTGTATCCAAAATGTCAGCAAATGAAATCGAATTTTTATACTTTTCAACGGGAACAGTTATCTCCCGATGCACATAACAAACAGATAATGGGATCTGCATTCTATTAGACACAGCGGCACTCGGTGCTCTTCAACTATTAGGCAGAACCATTTCTCTGCTCTCGCTTGCAATGACATAATTTTTGTCTGTGGCTGGATAGGCTGTCAATTGACTTAATTTATTCCACAACGAGACACATTTCAATTCCTGACTCCTCAAAGGGAAGCAACAGCTCCGCTGCTAGACTTGTCTACAATCTAAGCTTTTGCCCCCTGTATTTTGTGACAATTTTCCACTGCTTTGTCTCTGAGTTAGGGATCATAGAATCATAGACCAGGCAGGGTCAGATGGGACCTCAACGATCATCCAGTTCCAACCCCCACTGACAAGGAACCAAAGAGACCAGAATACAGATGGAATGAGGCATGAGAAATAAATTTGAAGAGCTGCTGTTCTGGTAAGGTGTTTAGAGTGATTGGTCTCCTTGTTATGGTAAACAGAACTTAAAACATTTTGCTTCTGGAGGAGAAGAAAGAACAAACATTTCTGGACCACAGATGGGTTTGTGTAAGGAAAGGTTCAGAAACCTATGACCCACAAGGAAGCAGAAAGGTGACCTGGAGAACAACACTCCTGTGTTCAGCCTAACACTACCACAGCCTTCACTACAGCCTCACACCAATGTGGATTATCTGCCCAAATGCATAAAGCTCAGGATGTGCTCCCACTGTACTCAGCACTGGTGAGGCCACATCTTGAGTACTGGGGCCAGTTTGGGGCAGCTCCTCAGGACAAGGCAGACATTGAGGGGCTGGAGCCAGTGCAGAGGAGGGTAACAAAGCTGGGGAAGGGCCTGGAGAATCAGTCTGATGAGAAGAGATGGAGAGAGTTAGGGCTGGTTAGGTTGAGGAAGAGGAGGCTGAGGGGAGACCTCATTGCTCTCTACAACTATCTGAAAGGACATTGTAGAGATGTTGGTGCTGGGCTCTGCTCACAGGTCATTAGCAACAGACCCAGAGGGAAGGGCTTCAAGCTCCAACAGGGGAGGCTTAGACTGGCCATCAAGAAGAAATTATTCGTGGAGAGAGTGGTCAGGCACTAGGATGGGCTGCCCAGGGTGGTGGTTGAGTCCCCAACCGTGGACGTGTCTAAAAGTCGCTTAGTTGTAGTGTTGGGGCATGTGCAGAGTAGGGTTGATGGTTGGACTCACTGATCCCAAAGGTCTTTTCCAACCTGAATGATTCTATGACTCTAAGATCAACAAATCTCTTCCACAACCCGGCACATGGAAAAAGGGTCCGAACTGAAAAGATAATTGAGTTTTAGAGACCCATCCATTTGCTGTCATCATGCCATCTGTCTCCCTGGCAAAGTCCAGCTCCCCTTCATTGGCAGCTCTGATTGCCAAAGCTCATGCATTAAGTTGAAGTCACCTACTCTTCCCACTCTCAGTTCCTTATTATTTCTCTACAGGCCTGCAACTCCAGATGATTGGCAGGACTGCAGGATACTCCCGGGAGCACAAGATATGTTGATGTTTTTAACCTTTTATATCAGAAACACAGATCATCTTCTGTTGTGATTTGTAAGCAACCTGCTGAGACGGAAGCGCCTCAGAGTTCAGAGAAAGGTTTTCCTCTCAGTGACTGGCCACAGGTAAAGATGATCACAGGTGCTGGGAGATATCTGTGTGTTAAGTAGCTGACATCACCAGAGGAATCAATGAAAACCGGCTGCCTTATGAGGGCAGAACCCCCTGAGGCTGGCTCCAGGTTCCTGCATTACTGTCACAACTACTCACTGCCAGGCACCTTTGACTAAAAGCCAATCTGACACCTAGCACTGCTCTGCTGATTGCCCTGAAGGGAAACAGGTGATGAATACACTCCCTTAAGGGATGAAAACAAAGATAAAATTATACACATTTCATGTATTTACACCGAGTGTGACTTTGACCGCAGCAGTGAATGATATGAGAGTGGTCCTAACACTTCAGTTACAGAATCACAGATGGACTGAGGCTGGAAAAGCCCTCCGAGCTCAGCCTGCCCTGACCAGGACCTAACATCACCACAGCAGCCAGACCAGGGCACGCAGGGCCACCTCCAGGCTGTCCTTCAACACCTCCAGGGATGGAGACTCCACCACTGCCCTGGGCAGTCCACTCCAGCCTCTGATCACCCTCTCTGTGAGGAAGAGCTTCCTGACATCCAACCTAACCCTCCCTTAGCAGCTTCAGGCTCTGCCCTCTCGTCCTGGCGCTGGTTGCCTGGGAGAAGAGCCCGACTTCCATCTGACTACACCCTCCCTTCAGAGGGATGGAGAGAGGTCCCCCCTGAGTCTCCTTTTCTCCAGACTAAACACCCCCAGCTCCCTCAGCCTCTCTTCATCAAACTTTCCCTCCAGTCCCTTCCCCAGCCTCATTGCTCCTCTGGACCTGCTCCATCTCTTTCTTGGAGTGAAGGACCCACCACTGCCCCCAGTAATCAAGGGAAGGCCTCCCCTGTGCCCAGTACAGGGAGGGAATTACATCCCTAGTCCTGCTTGCCACACTATTGCTGATCCAAGCCAGGATGCCATTTGCCTTCAGGACCACCTGGGCACCCTGCTGGCTCCTGTTCAGCGGGTTGTCACCCAGCACTGCCAGGCCCCTCTATGCCAGGCTGCTCTCCAGCCCCGCATTCCCCAGTCTGGAGCTGCAGGGAGTTCTTGTGGCCAAAGTGTAGGACTCTGTCCTTGGTCCTGTTAAACCTCATCCTGTTGGCCTCTGCCCATTGACCCAGCCTGTCCAGATCTCTCTGCAGCATCTTCGTCCCCTCAGCAGTCTCACAAACATGGTGTCATCCACAAATTTACAAAGAATATACTCCTCATCAAGGTCATCAATAGATGTTGAATAGAACTGAGACCAGTACTGATCCCTGGGTGACACGTTCCATCTGGTTCTTTGACCGTGAATGTGTTTTTGGCTGTGCAAGAACTAAGGAGCAGGAGCTAACTCACAACAGGCAGAAGACAGATAAACACTCCTGGCAGTGCATTTACTGTGACATCGACTCATTCAGGTTGGAAAAGACCCTTGGGATCAGTGAGTCCAACTACCAACCTTTCTCTACAAGGTCACCCCTAAAACACATCCCCCCAGTACAACATTCTTCCTGGAGAGAGTGGTCAGGCACTGGACTGGGCTGCCCAGGGTGGTGATTGAGTCCTTATCCCTGGATGCGTTTAAAAGTCGCTTAGATGTGGTGTTGGGGGATCTGGTTTAGGGGTGAACATGTAGAGTAGGGTTGATGGTTGAACTTCCTGATCCCAGGGGTCTTTTCCAACCTGAATGATTCTGTGATTCTATGATTCTATGACTCAGAGCTTTCAGTGTCATAGGCCCTTGTTAGAAAAACCTGTGAAGACCAGAATTAACAGAATCAACCACAAAATTATGGAAGTGGCACCCCAGAAAAACAGATTATTTTGTGCTTCAGGAACAAATGGACAAAAATTAGTTTGAAGGGGAATTGGAAATAAAATCTATTCTACCTGAAAAAGCAGAACCAGATTATGTTCTAATGAAACAACATGAATGGTTTCATTATGTTATTTCCTGGACTTCAAACAGTATTTATCAGCAGTTTCTGGAGTTGAATGGCTCAGCTGAGCACTAACTACAAGCAGCAAATGTAGACAGATACACATGTGTGTATCTGGTAAAGATCATCCAGTTCCAACCCCCTGCACAGGCAGGGACACCTTCACTAGGGCAAGCTACTCAAGGCCCCAGCCAACCTGCCCTTCAACACTGACAGGGATCATGGGGCAGCCACAACTGCCTTGGGCAGCCTGTTCCAGCATCTCAGCACCCTCACAGCAAAGAATTGGTTCCTCACGGCCAATTTCAGTCTTCCCTCTTCAAGTCTGGAACCCTTTCCCCTTGTCCTCTCTCTACCACCCCTGTCAAAAGCCCTCCCCCAGCTTTCTTATAGCCCCCTTCCTTCAGAGATTGGGAAGCTGCTCACCTGGGAGCCTCCTCTTCTCCAGGCTGGACAACCCCACCTTGCTCAGCCTGCCCTGCTTTCTCATTACCAGCAGTGGGATAAAACCCACGTGAGGTTCCATAGAAATATCAGAAGGAAAGTCTTCACAGTCAGGGTGCCAGAGCCCTGGCAGGGGCTGCCCAGAGGGGTTGTGGAGTCTCCTTCTCTGGAGATGTTCCTGTGCAACTGGATCTAGGGGACCCTGCTGTGGCAGGGGGACGGGACTGGATGATCTTTGGAGGTCCCTTCCCATCCCTGATGATTCTCTTCTACCCCACTCACGGTTTGCGCAGCTGATTTAGCGATTCAAACCAACAGCCCCGTGACGGCTGATCTCTACTCAAAGGCCCAGCAAGTTGGGAGATGCCCAAGCAGAAGTTCCCACAGAGGGAACCCCACGGCACAGCGCCCTCCCTCAGCGCAGAAGAACCAGGAGCACCGTCGGGACGGCTGGGCACAGCCTCTCCCCTCCGTGGGAGCTCTCAACACCCCCTCGCGGCACCTCACTGGCACCCTGCGAGCCCAACTCCGCCGGGTCCCTGCCAACTCGCTCCCCCTGGGCACCCCCCCCCAGCTCCGAGCGCAGCCCCTCGGGGAGCCGGGCCCCAGCGCAGCCTCCACAGGGGGGCCGCGGGCCGCGTCTCGGCTTTGGCCCCGCTGCCTGCTCCGAGGGGCGATGGGCGCCCCGAAATGACTAAGCAGCGCCTCGGCCGCTCCGCACCCGCGCCCGGAGGGGCGCTGGAACCCCGGAACCGCGACCCCCCGCCGCCGCCACCCCACCGCACCCCGCAGGCACTGACCTGCCCGCCCCGCCGGCTCCTCCGCAAGGGCAGCGGCTCCTCCGCCCGCCGTGGCGCCGGGGCGGCTGACGCAGGGCTCCCGCCGGCTCCCTCCGCGGGGATGAAGACCCGGCCGGCGGCGGCGGGAGGCAGCGCGGACCCTCCGCGCCCGCGGTAGGGCGGCGCTCACAGGCCCCCCCCCCCGCCTCTCGTCCGCGGCACCGCTCACTCCACTCGCCACCTCCCGGCTCGGAGCCCCCGGCATGGAGCGGCCACTCAACACCAGCTGCTTCGCCGAGACGAGCGGCAACAGGAGCGGGTCGCCCCCCGGGCCGGCCGGTGGCCCAGCGCAGCTCTCGGTGTTCAGCGTGCTGGTCCTCAGCCTGTTGGTCATGCTGGTGGTGGCCACTTTCGTGTGGAACGGGCTGGTCCTGGCCACCATCCTGCGGGTCCGCACTTTCCACAGGGTGCCCCACAACCTGGTGGCCTCGATGGCCGTCTCGGATGTGATGGTGGCGGCCCTCGTCATGCCCCTCAGCTTGGTGCACGAGCTGGCCGGGCGGCGCTGGCGGCTGGGCCGGTCGCTGTGCCAAGCGTGGATCTCCTTCGACGTGCTGTGCTGCACGGCCAGCATCTGGAACGTCACGGCCATCGCCCTCGACCGCTACTGGTCCATCACCCGTCACCTGGAGTACACGCTCCGCATCCGGCGGCGCATCTCCAACGTCATGATCGCCCTGACCTGGGCGCTCTCTGCCTTCATCTCCTTGGCCCCGCTGCTCTTCGGCTGGGGAGAGACCTACTCAGAGGACAGCGAGGAGTGCCAGGTCAGCCAGGAGCCCTCCTACACCATCTTCTCCACCTTCGGCGCCTTCTACCTGCCCCTCTGCGTGGTGCTTTTTGTCTACTGGAAGATCTACAAGGCTGCTAAATTCCGCATCGGGTCTCGGAACAGCAACTCCATCACGCCCATCGCACCAGAAGCCCTGGAGGTAGGTCAGCTCGGTCGTGTTTTGCTCTAGGCAGCTGCCAAGCCCTTGTGGTGATGGGGAGAACTTCGATCTAAGCGAGCAAGCAGCATCCCACCAAAGCCCTGCAAATCCTGGAGGCTGTCCAAGGCAAGTTGTGTGCCGGGCTCACAAGCCCCGTGTTTTGAGTCCTTCCAAGTCCCCGGCTACAAGCACGCAAGGTGTAGCTTGAAGCAACCTTGGGCCAGGTTGCCAGCCTGAGCTCCACGTGGGTGTGTGGTGACTCACTGACGGCCCCCCATGGGATGCTGAGCGCTCGCCAGTGTGAGTAAAGGGTCACCGTCCTCCCGTTGGGAGGCTGTGGAGGTGTGAAGGGATGGGATCCTGTCTCCACTGGGGACAGTAACTTAGAAAGCAGCTGTGGCTCGCAGGACGCTGTGAATTTACCCCCAGAACACCCTATAAATTCTTCTTTACTGTGGTTGCATCAGTTTGTTCCAGGCAGGGTGACCGTGAGCTCTAAAGACTTCTTGGGGCAGAGAAAGCAGGTGTTTTAATGCCTCTCCAGCTAGGGAGGACTCACACTCAATGGGTTCAGAGAAAGCAAGGAGACTTCTGCGCACCGCGTGCGGGTCTGTGCCTGTTCTGCCGAGCGGAGTGTAAATAGAGAAATAATCTCATTGCAGTGTTCTGGGAGCAATTCCCTGTGCTCCTCGATCACTGTTCTCTTTAGTTTGCAGCCTCACTTAAAAATAGGCTCTGCTGCCCGGAGGACGATCATGCAACCAGTGTCCCCTCCATTAGAGGTGGCTTCGTAGAATCATCATGGCTGGGAGGGACTTCCAGCACCATCAAGCCCAGCCCTCAGCCCAACAGCTCCCTAACCCCTATACCGTGTCCTCAAGTGCTCAAGCTACTCAGTTTTTAAACACCTCCAGCGATGGGGACTCCACCACCTCCCTGGGCAGCCTGTTCCAGTGCCCAACCACTCTCCCAGTAAAGAGCTGCTTCCTCAGATCCAATCTGAATCCCCCTGATGCAACTTGAGGCCATTTCCACTCATCCTATCATTAGGGATTTGGGAGAAGAGACCAGCAGCAGCCTTGCTGCCACCTGCTTTGAGGTGGCTGTAGAGAGCAAGAAGGTCTCCTCTCAGCCTCCTCTTCTCTAGACTCAATAACCCCAGTTCCCTCAGCCGCTCTCCATACAGCCCATTCTCCAGCCCTCTCCCCAGCCTCGTTGCCCTTCTCTGGCCCCACTGAAGCCCCTCAATGTCCTTCCGGTGCACCCAAAACTAGACCCAGTACTCAAGGTGTGGTCTCACGAGTGCAGAGCACAGGGGCACCATCACCTCCCTCCTCCTGCTGGTTACCCAGTTCCTGATCCAGGCTGGGATGCCACCCGGGCACCCTGCTGGCAGCTGTTCAGCCAACTGCCACCCAACATCCAACACTAAGGAGATCTTCTGCACCGGGCAGCACAACCAAACCCTTGACAATCCTGCAAATGAGATTAATTACCATTCAATCACAGCCCCATCTGACTGTCTATTAGAAGCAAATGACAAACATTGGAGGGAGCCAAGGCAGAGCATGAGGGTTGGAAATGCCGCTTCCAAATGGATATCAGGCTGCCTTGTGGTGGTGATGGGCTGGCAGCAGAGCCCCGAGTGTGGAATTTGCTCCGAGGGAGCTGTGGTTGGATTTCTTTTGGTCGCTGTTCTTAGCAATGCTGTAAGAAGGGCTGGTGAATCTGCAGATCCTGAACGCGGGGACGACGGGTGGGTGCTTTCATCCGAGCACTAGAGCAAATATTTTCAGTGTCAGCCCCATTCCAGAGAGATTTTCAGTGTTAGAAAATTAAAACAGATTTAAAAAGTAAAGACAAAAAAGAAGAACAAGCTAAACAAGCAGCAGCTGTTTGGAAGGGGGCCCTAAACCCAAACTATATAAATGTGGTTCAGACAAACGCTTCGAGGCAGCGACAACAAAACGCTCGGCACAAGAACTGCAGGGTGGTTTCTGGCTGCTCTGCTCTCAGGGAGCTGATTTGGGTCCAACCACAAGAAGTTGGCTGTTTGCAGTGATTGCTGCTGCACCTAACCAGTGGTCTGGACTGGTCAGAGCCCCGGTGGCAGCTTTCGTGATGGCAGTGGGATGTGACCCCAGAGCCCCAGTGACAGCTTCAGTGATTCACAGATTCACAGAACTTTAGGGATTGGAAGGGACCTCAAAAGATCATCCAGTCCAATCCCCCTGCCACAGCAGGATCCCCTAGATCAAGTCACACAGGAACATGTCCAAGCAGGTTTTAAACATCTCCTGAGGAGACTCCACAGGTCCCCTAGGCAGCCCCTTCCAGTGCTCTGTCAGCCTCACTGTGAAGATGTTCCTTCCTCCTCTTTTCCAGCTCACACCCATTGGCTCTTGTCCTGTCACTAGGACTGTTCTGTAATTACTGTTTTTTACATGAAAATACAGAAAGCATTGCATTGCCCATTCTCATGAGTGGACCAGATGAGCTATTGTTTAAGCCCTCCAATATGAACTATTGTTCAGGTCTTCCAATTTCAGTTATTAAGGATAAAATACTTCAATAAATAGAAAGTACAGTGTTACTATTCAGAGGCACTGATATTTTTTTTGTTTTCCATGCTGTGCCAGTTTGTGACTAATCAACAATTTCTATCATCACGTTACTCTGATTTGTTTCTTCTAATGTGTTTTTATGGCTTTAGGATTTCCAGTTTCCTGTGAAGGTGTTGACTACCTGTCTGTGGTGGTAATCAGTTGTAGAAACAAAGGTGAAGGGGCTCTAGTGTGTTGTCGTGCTTGATGTATGCTGAGTCAAGCGCTTCAGTCACAACAACCCCCAGCAGTACTACAGGCTGGAGGAAGAGTGGCTGGAGAGCTGCCTGGCAGAAAAGGACCTGGGGATGTTGGCTGACAGCTGGCTGAACAGGACCCAGTAGGGTGACCAAGAAGGCCAACAGCATCTTGGCCTTGGATCAGTGACAGGGTAACCAGCAGGAGTAGGGAGGTGAGGGTGCCCTTGTATTCTGCACTCATGAGACCACACCTTGAGTGCAGTTTTGAGTGCTGTAGGATAAGAAGGACATTGAGGGACTGGAGCAGGGCCAGAGAAGGGCAATGAGGCTGGGGAGAGGGCTGGAGAACAGGCGCTATGGAGAGTGGCTGAAAGAACTGGGGTTATTTAGTGTAGAGAAGAGGAGGCT
Source organism: Phoeniculus purpureus (assembly GCA_028565055.1). Taxonomy (NCBI): domain Eukaryota; kingdom Metazoa; phylum Chordata; class Aves; order Bucerotiformes; family Phoeniculidae; genus Phoeniculus; species Phoeniculus purpureus. The sequence goes on from JAOXOE010000506.1 coordinate 4,526,354, forward strand.
GAGAGGAGACCTTATTGCTCCCTACAACTACCTCCAAGGGTATTGTAGCAAGGCTGGTGCTGATCCCTTCGGCCAAATTACTAATTATAGGACAAGGGGAAATGGCCTCAAGTTGCATCAGGGGAGGCTGAGATTGGATCTTAGGAAGAAGTTCTTTCCTGAGAGAGTGGTTGGGCACTGGAACTGGCTGCCCAGGGAGGTGGGGGAGTCCCCATCCCTGGAGGTGTTTAAAAACTGAGTACCTAGAGCACTTGAACTCCCTAGGGCTTAGCAAGCTGTTGGGATGAGGGCTGGACTTGATGATCCTGGAGGTCCTTTCCATGACATAATGAGTCTATTACTATGTGTCTTGGTCTGTTTGTCTTTTCAAGAAAATGGTTCCATTTACAAGCAAGCAGCTCCTTGTCTGAAATCCTAACAGCCTCTGGCAAAAGTGTTTTAGAGAAACAATAAGCAACATCAAAATATTTTTTACTAAATGAGAAATAAGATTTGCATGAGAAACAGTGAAGGGCTACAAGTGAAGAAAATAATGAGATCCTTGAATATTGAATATGTTGAAAAACTGACAATGAACTTGGGCAAGAGTAAAATAATCTTTAGTAGTTCTGCAATCATTAAATGGAGCGGGTTCAATTTATCTGTAGATCTTCCGGAGTTATTTCAAGAAAATAAGTTGGAAAATAATGTTGAATGTTTGAAAGGCTACTCAAAATAATTGTATTCAGTAAAATACTGAAATACATCTACAGTAAGATGGAAAATAAAGATAAAAATACAATATATACTGTATGAACTGTCTATAATTTTTCTATATAATTAATACATGGTATGAGAAAGCAAGCGGGGGTGGTGGTGGGGTTTAAGACCAGTGTGACTGAACAGGAGGGAAAAGAATTTGCATGATCTCTGTAAGCAAGGGCAGGAATGTTTTTGCCTCAGTCTTTGGGGCTGCCTGGACCTCTGAGTTAGATGACCACAGCTGCAGGAATAGTGACTTTCCATTGTTGGACATTGAAGTTGAAATACCAGTTATATCAACTGAATATCTTCAAATCCGTGAGGCCTGATGCGATTCATCCCAGAGTACTGAAAGTACTGAAGGAGCTCACAGATGTTATGGCAGAACCCCTCTTAGTTACCTATCAAAGGTCTGGGAGTCTGGGGAGGTCCCTGCTGACAATTCCAGAAGGACACAGAACTGCTGTAGAGTCCAGCACAGAGCAATGAAGATGATGAAGAAAGTAGAACACTTCCCTTCTGAGGAAAGGCTGAGGGAGCGGGGTCTCTTTAGCTTGGAGAAAAGGAGACTGAGGGGCAGAAGGGAGGTGGTTAGCAGATCGAGAGAGGTTCTTCTCCCCCTCTACTCTGCACTGATGAGACCACATCTGGAATATTGTGTCCAGTTCTGGCCCCTCAATTCAAGAGGGATGTGGAGCTGCTGATGAAGGAAGTGAAACACCTCCCTTATGAGGAGAGGCTGAGGGAGCTGGGTCCTTTTAGCTTGGAGAAGAGGAGATTGAAGGGTGACCTCGTTAATGTCTATAAATATGTGAAGGGTGGGTATCAGGAGGATGGAGCCAGGCTCTGCTCAGTGTCATTTAGTGATAAGATGAGGGGCAGTGGGTGCAACCTGGAACATAGGAGGTTCCACATAAATATGAGAAGGAACTTCTTTCCAGTGAGGGTGACAGAGCACTGAAGGGGCTGCCCGGAGGGGTTGTGGAGTCTCCTTCTCTGGAGATATTGAAAACCTGCCTAGATGTGTTCCTGTGTGACTTGGTCTAGGTGATCCTGCTGTGGCAGGGGGATTGGACTGGATGATCTTTTGAGGTCCCTTTCAATGCCTAATGTTCTGTGATTCTGTGCCTGGAGGCTAGCCCGTGTTGTTCCAATGCATAAGAAAGGCGTGAAGGAAGACTAGGATACTAGAAACCTGTTAATGTAACCTCAGCTCCTGAAAAAGCATGGAGAAGATTATACTGAGTGGTACTGAAAGGGTTTTAAAGAACAAAGCAATCCTCAAGTGAAGTAACTAAAGCAATTCTCAAGTGAAGTAACTAGCTAATGTCTTTCTGTGATAAGGTCACTCACCCAGTGGATGGATGGGGGGTGACAAATGTACTTTTTCTGTATTTTAGTCAGGCTTTTGATGCTGTGCCTCACAGCATCTGTCTGGGAAAGCTGTCCGGCTGTGGGCTGGGTGAGTTTCCACTATATTAGATGAAGAACTGGCTGAATGGGAGGGCTCAATTTTTGGACTTGATTCCAGGGATCTTTTCCGACCTGAATGATTCTGTGATTGTGTGAGAGGATTGTAGTGAATGTGGCTGTATCTGTTCAGTGGCCAGTCACCTTTGGTACTCCTTAGGGTTCAGTTCTAGGGCCAGTTCTGTCCAGTATTTTTATGAGTGAGGATTTGTTTATGAGTACTCAGGAGTTGCTGTGTATGTGGAGCTGAATGGCTTTGATGATCTTTTGAGGTGCCTTCCAACCCATAACCTTCTGTGATTCTGTGTGATTCAGCAAACATACCTCAAGTAACATTGCTGATCTCTCTCAATCCTTTCAGGTCTGAAGGTGTCCCCTTCTTTTGATTTTTTTCCCCTAAACTGCCAGACTCACCATTGCTGCTATCACCTCATCCCCAGGCTGTCAACAAGCTGCTGGAAACCTTTTTCTTGCTAGCAACATGTGTTGGAACAGCAGCTGTTCACATTTGAGGTTCTTGCCTGCACAGGAGGACACTCCTCTTGTCCCAGAGTGATGCTGAGTTCTCTCTTCTCACCAGTCATCTCAGAATCCTAGATCTATAATTCAGTAATTTCTGAAATGAGGGTTTTGTTAACAGAACCATTCAACATGACGACTTGCATAGCATCTCACCAAAACACCTACCATTGCACAAAGCGTTTGAAAATGAGATTAAATGGGTCTCTGATCTTGTACATCAGATGCTGTCTGTGTTCCTGTGAAAAAGATACGAGTCAAACAGCTGAAATCATGTTGTTTTGTATTTTTAATGGATATGTGTAAAAGCTGTTCAAAGCAAATCAAACTCAGTCTAACATACCCAATTCAGAGGCAGTGAAAGTCAAAATATTTAGTAAATTATGAGATGCTGAAACTTGTGGATTCCAGGACCAAGGTTTCCTCTTTGCAGTTGCTGAATCCCAGCTAGATGCAGCCTGGGAACCCAGGGGTCTCTCTATCTCGGTCCCTTGGGCGCTGCTGCTCCTGCTTGCAGGTTTGACAAGTAGGTAGACTGAGCCTGTGTTCTAGACAGGTGTGAGCGCACACTCGCATAAATCAGAGCAGTGCTGTTCCTCTTCTCTGGCTGATCAAGACTGAAGTCAAAACTCACTCTATAGATTCACAAACACCCACGCTATCACAGATCACTCAAATTTCAGAGTGGCTTCAGTCCATCTCATATGGGTGGTTGGACCCTGGCCCCATTACTCAGCATGCAGGTCTTCTTGCCATTTAGTCTACGTGGGTGTGTGTACTTGCACTCTTGTGTCATACTGATCTTGCACCCACGCCATCTCAGATCCCTCAGCACAAGTCCTAATTCTGCCTAATATCTGTTCCTGGACAGTGTATGCACACTCACGCCCTGGCTCCTTGCAATTTTCCGTGCAAGTCTTCTGCTTGCCAACTAGTCCAGCTGGAGGTTTGCTAATGAACAGCACACACATGCATTCATTCAGGGTTAAATGTGCTGTGAAAAGAAAAACACATCCAGGTGTCTCCAGTTGCTGGCACACATGCCTGTGGATGGGCACTGTGACCCCCCCAGTTTCTTCTCCAGTAGCTGTGAGCATGTGGTGAGCAGCACCCACACATGGGATAAAGAACGAGAGAGCATGCACAAAACTGGTAAGACAAGGATTTCATAAATTCATGGGATGAAAGTAAGAGATCCAAATATCCAGAGTATTTTTTTTCAGTGTTTAATTGTTCAATACAAGTTATTTTTCATGTGCTGGGACCCTGTTTTTATTCTCTTTCCTAATTGAAAGACTTGGCAGCCTGAAGTGATTTAAGTTTTCTTTTATTGTAGGTGCGTGTCTTTGTTCTGTAGCATCCTCATGCTGAGTAGATGAAAATCTAACTTCTTGGTATTGAACTGTTTGTTACTGCTTACAGCAAGGTTTCAAAACATAAAAAGAAATGTTCATCCTTAAATTAAGATGATACCGTGCTAATTTAGTTAAGGTACTTGGTAACTAGATGCTCCCAGCAGAGTCAAAGAAGCTAGACCCCAACTAGCTGGTCTTTTCCCTATTATATACAGTCGTTGGGTTTATTTATAAGGTTAAAGAACTTTCAAAGTAATTCATACTCTGTCATCCTGGCCTGTATCAGAAATGGTGTTGTAAGCAGGTCTAGGGAAGTGATCATCCCCCTGTACCTGGCTTTGATGAGACCGCACCTCGAGTAGTGGGGTCAGCTTTGGGTGCCTCGTAGAAAAAGGAGGTTGAGGTGCTGGAGCAGGTGCAGAGGAGAGCAGCCAGACTAGTGAAAGGCCTGGAGAATGAGCTTTCTGAAGACTGGCTGAGGGAACTGGGGCTCTTTAGTCTGAAGAGGAGGCTGAGGGGAGACCTTTGTTGCTCTCTACAACTATCTGAAAGGGCACTGGAGAGAGGTAGGTGCTGGCCTCTTCTCGAAGGTAAACAATGATAAGACTAGAGAGAATGGCCTAAAGCTGCATCAAGGGATGGTTAGGCTGGACATTAGGAACAATTGTTTTCTCTGAGAGGACTGTAAAGCCCTAGAACTGGCTGCCTGGGAAGGGGGCTGAGTCACCATCCCTTGACGTGTTTAAAAATCATATAGATGAGGTGCTTAGATATGTTTTAGGGGTGATAAAGAAAAAAGTAGGGTTAAAGGTTGGACTGGGTGATCTTGTAGGTCTTCTCCAACTTAAATGGTTCCGTGATTATGATGCTAATATTAATATAATAAAGTATAAATGGATAAATTGAAAATATTTAGTATGTGACAAATTAATTAATCTTGAAGTCCAAGCACAAATTTAATATCCCCTGTTATAAACGTACACATTGCTCCATAAGGTAACAGCCAAGCATGTGCTTCTCTATTTTATCACTAGTGTATAAATGCTACTTAGAGACCTAGCTACTGTGTTTAAGTGGAGTGGAGTGTGTATTGTTATGGCTAAACATCCATCTCATGAAAAATGCAGAGACACTCCGTCAGCCTTACTGCTGTAATCTCAGCCTCTCAGTGTTTATAAACTCATTGAACCTTTTAATGCATTATTCTGTTTACCAAAGAAAACATCAATCATCAACTCATTTGGCCAGGGAAGGTACAATGATTTGAAGTTCTCAAAGATGCCATCTCTAGCACATCACAAAGACGAGCACTTCAGTGAAACTCGTGCTGCACTGACACCACTTGATCACCAAAATCCATTTTTCTTAATTGCTTTCTACAACAATTTAGTAGATGTTAAGGCTGAAGGAGTTCTACACCCATATTAGATAATAGCCTTAGCTGTAAGGAAAGGTCATTCCCTTCTTGTTTTGCATTGAAGAAGAATACATGAGAGAGATTTTCAAAAGAAAGTACTGTAAAGTCATGTGGAGAATGTCCAGCTTTCAAAACCAAACTCATTTGAGAAAGAATTCATGGAAAGGTCTAATGAACAGCAGAAAAAAAATAATCCAAGGGCAGATACTTCTGTTTTGTGAACTTTCTCAGAGACGATGTGGTATGAGGTGTGGGTCTTTGCTGCCCTTCATGCTGGGCTGGCTTTTCAACCCATGTGTCTCCCGCTAGCTTCTTCATCTCCTAACTACTGGGTGCCACAGAGTTAATTTCATACTGCAGTTTCTCATTGCCATGGACATTTTTGAACACTGGCAGTTTTGTTTCACTGCGGAGTGTGAATTTGTAAAACATCTCCTGTCTAACACCTCTCTACTCAGTACAAAGACAGCATGTGCTGAGAAAGAGCAACTCATGCTGAATCATTAACTTTCCTATATATTGAGCTCTTTTTTTTTTGTGTTTTTTGATTGGATTTTTCCTTCCACAATGACCAAAAAAGAGAACTAGATATCAAATCATAGAAACATTCAGGTTGGAAAACATCCCTTGGATCATCGAGTCCAACCATTGACTCTACTCTACAAGTTCACCCCTAAACCAGATCCCCCAACTCTACATCCAACTGACTTTTAAACACATCCAGGAATGGGGACTCAACCACCACCCTGGGCAGCCCATTCCAGTGCCTGACCACTTTCTCAATGAAGAATTTCTTCCTGATGTCCAGTCCAAACCTACTGTGTTGAAGCTTGAAGTCCTTCCTTCTGGTTCTGTTGGGAATTACCTATGAGAAGAGACCAGCACCACCATCTCGTCAATGTCCTTTCAGATAGCTGTAGAGAGCAATGAGGTCTCCCCTTAGCCTCCTCTTCCTAAAACTAAACAGCCCCAACTCTTTTAATCTCTCCTTATAAGATTTATTCTCCAGGCGCTTCACCAGCTTCATTGCCCTCCTCTGCACTTGCTCCAGTGCCTTGATGTCTCTCATAGAATCATAGAATCATAGAATCATAGAATCATAGAATCAATGAATGGGTCAAAGGTGTATTTTCGTCTGCTGCTTCTCTAGCTTGATGTAGCTCTGTTTCTTACTAACTCAGAAGCTGCTACAGACAGACAGCAGGATTTCAGTGTGATTAATAATGGCTTGATAAAAGGCTGAAAAACTGATGATGAAGGACAGAAGTACAAATACAACTTATCTTTCAAATAAAGTTCTTACTGTTAATACTCGCAGATGATCTTTCGGGGTCCCTTCCAATCCCTAATGATTCTATGAAATGGAATTCATTAGAGCACGCGTTCTGAGCACTGTCAGTACATGAAAATAGTATTTGGCAGTTGTCATTTCAAGGAGGTGTTATGATGAGGAATCAGTTTCATTTTGCACTGTTCTGGTTTTGGCTAGGATAGAGTTAATTTTCTTCATAGTAACTCATTTCTGATTTGTGTTGACAAATCAGAGATGTTTTGGTCCCTGCATGAGCTGTGTTGAAGGTGTAACTGTGTCCTGGATGGACCTGAGAGAGGAGAGAAGAGGTGTTCAGTTGAAAGAGCCCTTCAGCAATCTCCTAGTCTACTTTAGGGGTGACCAAAAGGTAAAACACAGTACTAAAATCACTGTCCAAATGCTTCCTAAGCACTCACAGGCACTGAGCATCAACCATTCTTAATCTCCCTGCAAATCCTGACATCTCTTGCAGAAATCATTCAGTTTCTTCTTCCTGAGATCCAAGTTCTCAGCTCAGCCAAGTTGGTCTTTTGTTCTGCTTGCTTGGTTGTCTCTTCCTGTGCTTTTAAAAGTGAATCTTAAAAAATGGCCAGTGCTTATGTACCCCTAAGCCTCTCAAAGCAGACTTCAGTGGGGCACTGCTAAGTATCCTCCTGAGTAGCTTAAAAGTTTGCTCCCTTGAAATCCAGGGTAGCAATTCTTATGACCCTTTTTACTCATTACCTCTCAAAAATTTAAACTCTACCGTTTCATGATCAGTGTGGCCAAGAGAGAATCACAGAACATTAAGGCTTGGAAGTGACCTTGAAAGATCATCCAGACCAATCCCCCTGACACAGCAACATCCCCGAGGTCCGTCACATAGGAACATGTCTAGGTAGGTATAAATGTCTCCAGATGTGCTCTCAGCAGAGTGGGAAGAGAACCTCTCTTGATCTACTAACCACCCCCATTCTAATCCACCCCAGGATGCCATTTGCCTTCCTGACCACAAGGGCATGTTGCTGGCTCCTGGCCATCCTGCTGTCCACCAGGACCCCCACATCCTGAACAAGTCCTTCTCTAATCACAAATAACAAAACCAGGAAAAAAAAGGGCAGAGAATGGAAAAATGAGAATCATTTCTTAGTAGGGAGCAATCTTCACACTCCCTGTCCTTTTCAGGATGCATTTACCCCATGTTATGCATGTAAAGCTGATTCATTTCAGGTCTGTTTGCTGGGAAGTACATTGTCAGTTCAGTTATGTTCAGTTATTATGTTCAGTTATGCCTACAGTTTCCCAGGTTTCCTTAGAAGACTCAAGATTTGTATTTCTCTTGCAAAACATCGTCTCAATCTTCAGCAACGCCCTGCCGCTTGCCAAATGCAGATTTAGAAGGTATTAGTTGGGCAGCCAATGTATTTTCTTTGATTTGATAAATTTCTCATGTGAAGTTTTTTCACATAAGTAGGTGCTTCAAAGCTCATCCTTTCATGTTTGGAAAGTGTTTAGAAAGCAGTAACATCTAAGTTCCCAAGTTTTGTAACTGCAAAGCACTTCTTCAATGAGAAATTTCAGCTAGGATCTCAGAGATGAGAGATTTTTGTTTTTCAGCTTAAAAATGTGAATCATCAAAAATCTAGGATATGAAAATGGCTCTTTCAAACAGTTTGAGGTGCCTTTTCAGTCTTTCTGGCATCCACTTGATTTGTTTTTCTGGCTCAGATCAAATGCTAGCTGACCTTTTTCCTTATCTGGAAAGAACAAGTGCAGAGATTCACAAAGTTAGAGGAAAGAAACTATTAATTGTCACACTGAATGTGGCCAACCCTGTTGACTACGGATTGTCCATATTTCCAATGTGGCCAACCCTGTCAATTAATCCTGTGCATGAATGTGTTGGGGATTAATAAGTTTTCAAAAAAGATCTAGATTGGTAACTTATAAAGTTCCCCCTTCTGGGCTTATCATAGTTACCCAGAGCACAGCAGAATAATTCTGGGCTTGGATCAGCGATAGTGTGGCCAGCAATACTAAGGATGGAATTCTCCCCCTCTACTGGGTGTTGGCAAGGCCTCCCCTCGAGTACTGGGGGCAGTGCTGGACCCCTCATTTCAAGACAGAGATTTCACCAAAAGAATTTTTGGTTTTGAGTCTTTAGATGAAGCTGATGGAGATCTGGTTTCTTTGCACACACTGCGTCTGTAAAACTTACGCTTATTTACGGCTGGAGCAGGTTTGTTTCAACTATTTGCTTAAATGCTCTGGGGAAAATACACCTCCTTCCTCCTTTCCTGAAGGCTTATGTAGCCAGGTCTTAGAGATAAGTTTACTAAATCAGTAGACCAACCTGCTTAAAGAAGGTAATGAACTAGTATTTGCTCATAAAAATTTCAAACTAGCCAATAAGTTTCAAATTAAAAGGAGATCCTCCACTGCATCAGGAAAAAATGCACACAGCTAGTCAGTCTGTTGTGAGACAGTTTAATAGTAGGGACAACCTACAATAAAATACTACAATAACAATACAGTAAATAAATAAATGCTTTTTGAGAAATCCATGCAGAAGTACTGTAATTAAAGGTCACAGTTGGTAACCTCCAGTAACTCTAAGGAAATTAAAAATCTAAGCATGGAACCAGCTACCTTTGGTGTTTCTGTTTGCTAGCAGCATGTTCTATGAATTGAATCGATAGACAATCTCTGCATTAAGAGCTTTCAGTAGGTCTATAGTTTTCTCTTTTTTAAGGTTAATAATTCTGTTAACAAAAAGCTTGTCGAGTAAAACTGCAAATAAAAATTCATGCTGAGGAAAAAAATGTGCTTTAAGCTGTGTCTGTAGATTGTTTGCTTAAACAGCCTGATGCCCTCAAGCTGCTGAACAGCTGAAATGAACAAATTGGTACTTGATATAGCATAGGTGAGTTATTCCTTGTTCACCTCTAGGTGGTTTGGCTGATCAGTTTGTAAGGACTGTGTAAATAGCTACCTAAAACTTTTAAGAAAGCTTATTATTACATAAAGTGAATAATTTTCATGCAAAAGAACAGAGTATCACATCCTTGTGGTCATTAGTATTAGGAAATTGTAGGTTTTTCACTAGGGCCCACTCAAGTGATAACATTTTGAAATATTAAAGAATTGCAAGACCACTAAACACACAACTTGATAAAATACTTGAAATATTTTTGTTTTGATTAGAAAATACCTTTAGGAGAATCGCCGAATCAATATTAGGGATTGGAAGAGACCTCAAAAGATCATCCAGTCCAATCCCCCTGCCACAGCAGGATCACCTAGACCAAGTCA
>JAOXOE010000506.1:4548738-4560628 GCA_028565055.1 Phoeniculus purpureus
ACCCGCTGCCCCTTGTCCTGTCACTGGGTGCCCCTGAGCAGAGCCTGGCTCCATCCTCCTGACACCCACCCTTCACCCAGCAGGGTACAACCATGGTGTTGCGTTACTCAGCCCTCTGCTTCAAGATGAGGGGTGAGAACCTCGCACGGCTTCACAAGTCAACAGCAAAACCTCTGCCTCATGGCAAAGCCATACATTTAAGAAAATTGCAGCGATGCACCTGAGAAGAAGAAATCCAGGCTCCATGACAGCTCATCTCCTATCTCAGAGGGAAGCTTAAAGCTGCGGCAAATGTGTGTTAGCAGCAGGCATGGCAGGGGAACCCTCAAGAGCCATCTTTGTGCTTGTCTTCGTGGCAGGGAATGAAATCCTAACTTGCAGTAACAAATCCTGCTTATAATTTGCACACCTCAAAGACATCGCTAAAACAATCTCCTCGGTCCAGGGCAGGATGTTGTGTTCAGGGAGAGAGAACTGTCAGAAGCTGGACAGGCAGAGGAGAGTGAGAAGCCCTCTCCATGAGGAGACATGAGCAGAGCATCACTCCCCTCTCCTCAGCTTTGGGGTGGCCACGCCTCAACTCCTGTGTTCAGTGTTGGGCCCCTCACTACAAGAGGGATATTGAAGGGCTGGAGAGGGGGCAGAGGTGGCTACCAAGCTGCTAAAGGATTTAGAACAGGTGTCGTGTGAGGAACGGCTGAGGGAGCTGGGGCTGTTTAGCTTAGAGAAGAGGATGGAGGGAAGACCTTCTTGCTCTCTACATCTACTTGACATTCTTGTGTGACTTGGTCTAGGTGGCCCTGCTCTGGCAGGGGGATTGGATTAGATGATCTCTGGAGATCCCTTCCAATCCTTAATGTTCTGTGATTCTGTGAAAGGAGGTTGCAGAGAGGCAGAGGTTGGTCTGTTCTCCCTAGCGGCCAGTGATAGGATGAAGTGAAATGGCCAGAAGCTGCCCCAGGGGAGGTTCAGGTTGGATGTTGGGAGGAGTTTCTTTGCTGAAAGAGCTGTCAGGCACTGGAACAGCTGACCAGGGAGGGGGCTGAGTCCTCATCCCTGGAGGTGTTGAAGGGTAGGTGTTGTCTTGGGGGACAGGGTTTAGTGCTGCTGACAGCGATGGGAAAAGTTTGGACTCGATGATCTTGAAGGTGTCTTCCAGCCAAAACCCTTCTGTGAATCAGCACCCAACTCCTGATTCCTTTGCATTGGCCAGTTGAATGACACCTGCTTCTCTGCCTGGGTATGTTCCTGTGCAACTTGGTCTAGGTGGCCCTGCTCTGACAGGTGAATTGGACCAGGTGATCTTTTGAGGTCCCTTCCAAACCCTAATGATTCCATGATTCTCAGCCCACTAAATTTTTAGAGAGGATAAAAAAGCTCCCAAGTAGCATCCATCCACAAACTATCACAGGATCATAGAATCATTTAGGCTGGAAAAGACCTTTAAGACCATCGAGTCCACCCAGTAACCCAGCTGCACCAAGCCCACCACTGAACCTAGCTCCTCCACAGTGAAACGCAGGCCCTGCTGGGATGGGCTGCACCCAGCAACGCTGTGTAAAGGGGAAATTGTGTAAAACCCTTTGGAACTGAATCATTCAGGAATGAGCACAACACTGAGGGGAAAGAGGAGCGTGCAAAGAGCGAGCACACACATGGCTCTTGCTTTTCTCCACTGTTTTTAAATTACTCCAGTGCAAATTTCTAAACATCTTTTCCTGGTAATTTCCAATCTATCTCAGTAGAAACCCTCTCCAGTTTTTCCGGCTCTGATAAGATTAATCTCTGCTGTATCTTCCAGCAGCTTCCCAATCTCTGAAGGAAGGGGGCTATAAGAAAGCTGGGGGAGGGCTTTTGACAGGGGTGGTAGTGAGAGGACAAGGGGAAAGGGTTGCAGACTTGAAGAGGGGAGACTGAGGTTGCACATGAGGAACCAATTCTTTGCTGTGAGGGTGCTGAGGTGCTGGAACAGGTTGCCCAAAGCAGTTGTGGCTGCCCCATGATCCCTGGCAGTGTTGAAGGGCAGGTTGTCTGGGGCCCTGAGTAACCTGCTCTAGGGAAGGTGTCCCTGTCTGTGCAGGGGGGTTGGAACTAGATGATCTTGAAGGTCTCTTCCAACCCTGGTCAGTCTATAATTCTATGATATGAAGATCTTAGGTCAACTGTGTTGTGCAGAGCCTGCTGTCCAGGTAGAATGTGGCAGCTGGGGACTAGAGGAGCAAGTGACCCTGCTCCACACCTCAGGCAATCCTGGGATGAGGGTAGAACTGGCTGCATGATTCTGATTTCAGACCCGCACCTATGGGAACAAGCTTTGACTTGGCGGTGATGGGAAGCCGAGGTGGGTGGAGGGAAGTCTTCAGTTTTACTTCAGAACTAAAGGAAAGAATGAAGTGCTTGCTGCTGAACATTAGATTTCTCTGTTCTCGTTGTGTTTCCAACATTCTAGTGTCAATCAAAAGACTTTAGTGAGAGCATTGACCTGTTGCACGAGGTCCTGCTGAACTGCAGCTCTGCAGTGCTCTGCCGGGCAGGGCAGCCACAGGGCCACATTGGTACCTGAGCAAAGCAGCAGCTCTGACACGCATGAGGATTAGAGCAGGAACATCCCATAAGGAGGAAGTCTCCAGTGGGGTAATTTCCTACCATGTGCTTTGCTATGGTAACTCCAGTTCCAGCCTCTGCTGGTGCTACCTGGCTGGAGCTTCATGTGGGCAAGAGAGGAGGCTCTACCACCGGGGTTGCCCAGTTCTCTATTAATGCAGTCCTTGGTGTCACTTCCTGAAGTGGCAGCAGCAGCAGAGAGCCCTTGGAGCAGAGCTGTGATGTGCCAGTACACGCTGCCTCTCCCTGACATGGGTGCCAGATTGCTGATGCCAACGGGAGGAAGGGTACTTATTGATCAGCACTGGGCTCCGAGAGTCCAGCCTGAGCCCGGGCTGGGCTGCCTGCTTGCAGATGGAGCTGGTGGCTTGAGGAAGGTCTCAGTTCAGCTGATGAAGCTGACAGATGTCAGGCTGCAGCTGCAGAGCTAGGGCTGCTCTTTGACGGGAGCTGCCGACCTTCTCACTAATCTGAGAAAGAGCTGTGGCCGAGTGCTCTCTGCACTTGAAGCATTGCAGGGGGAGATGCAGCACCCTGCACAGGCTTCACGTTTTGTCCGGTGTTTTGGCAGCCGCTTAAAAAACAGATCACTTCTGCTGCCTTTCTCTTTCCGCAGGCATTTTGTGTTCGGTTATTCAGGAGCCACGAACTGATACTCACGTTGTTCCCTTTCCAGCAGGAGCTCTGCTGAAATGAGGGTCTGCTGGCGCTGCTACCGAGTTTGCACTGCGCTGACCTCTCAGAACCGGCTTGTTCAGACAGTTTACACCGGCAGCATGAATCAGCTCAGGCACTAACATCTTAGTCAGTGACTGCACAAGCACCAGCTCTTGTTTAGTCCTTAACAGCGGCCAGCAGCTGCGGTGATGCCTTACCAGAGTCCTTTAGAAAGCGTTTTCAGACTGGACTGGGTGTCCCATGACCACAACAGGGCAGTAGTGCTGAATTTAGGATGACGGGGACCTTCTGCGGCAGGCTGAGGGAGCGCCGCTATCAAACCGCTCCGGTTCGATCTTGTCGCAGCCGTTACTGCAAAGAGCTGCCATGCAGGTAGACTTTGGTATCGCTCCGGCTGCACACAGAGAGCAGACTCTGAAACACGCTGGTCCAGTTCTGTGGATGAGTTTGGGCTGGATGGCTCTCCGAGTTCTGGGGCTGATAGAGATCAATGAGAACACCAGTGCTGGGTTTTGTCTGGTGCTTCCCAGGAGGCTCAACACAAGACAAACGGCTTCGTGATGTCTTTGCTTTTCTGTTCTAGGGATTGATCCAAGGGCAGGCAGAGCTGCCAGCCATCGCCCCAAGCGTTGCTATAGCTCACGGATGCTGCCCGCAGTTGCCCACCAGCTGCTATGCAACCCAAAATAGCCTCAGCACAAAGCACTCCAGGAATCCCCCTCTGCTTTTCCCTCTGCATCCCCTTCATCCGGCACTCTGATGTTGAGGGCTTAGGCTGAAATGAAGAGGTTACCTCATGAATGAACTGAATTAATTGAATTCATTTTTAATGAAGGGGGTGGGGGGAAGCAGCAGCAGATTTTCTTTTGTAGATTTGAAATGAAACAGCGTTTTGTTTCTCTAATAGTCCTCAGCGTTTGTTTTCACTTCTTAAGGTAATTTCAATACTCACTCAGTCTCTTCTTGCCTTCTAGGAAATGACAGAAGATATTAGGGGTTTCCTTTTCCATCTGCTTTTACTCTGTAGCAGGAAAACGCTGAAAAGAAGACCCACTAAAAATGTTATTAGATTGATGGGTTTTCTTTTTTCTTCTCTATTTCTCCCTTTGAAACTCAGCAGGACCCCCTAGATCCAGTTGCACAGGAACACGGCCAGGAGGGTTTTGAACATCTCCAGAGAAGGAGACTCCACAACACCCCCAGGCAGCCCCTGCCAAGGATCTGTCACCTTCACTGGGAAGAAGTTCCACATCTCATATTGATGTGGATCGTCCTATGTCCCAGCTCACACCCACTGCCCCTTGTCCTGTCACTGGGTGCCCCTGAGCAGAGTCTGGCTCCATCCTCCTGCCACCCACCCTTCACATCTTGATCAACATCCATGGGGTCACCCCTCAGGCTCCTTTTTCCCAGCTGCAGAGCCCCAGCTCCCTCAGCCTTTCCTCAGCAGTGAGATGCTCCCCTCCCTCCATCATCCCTGTGGCTCTGCTCTGGACTCTCTCCAGCAGCTCTGTGTCCTTCTGGAACTGAGGGAACTCACGTGTGACCCAAACATAAAGACTTGTATTTATAAGTCAGTAAAAAACTTCAAAGGATCGTGTTCATTGCAGATTACAAAACTGCCCTAGAATACTCATGGAGCTACTCTGCCTCAGGAAGCAGATCCATATTCATTAGCAGTCTTTATTTATTTCAATACACTACAGTTCTGAAGAGCAAATGAAACAGAAGTCTAAAAGGCTCTGTATTCAGCCAAGACTAATGATAGGACAAGTGAAGGAGACAGAGCACTGGAAGGGGCTGCCTGGGGGGATTGTGGCGTCTCCTTCTCTGGAGACGTCTCAAACCCACCTGGACTGTTCCTGTGCAACTGGATCTAGGGGATCCTGCTGTGGCAGGGGGATTGGTCTGGATGATCTTTTGAGGTCCCTCCCAAACCCTAATGACTGGATCTAGGGGATCCTGCTGAGGCAGGGGGACTGGCCTGGATGATCTTTTGAGGTCCCTTCCAATCCCTAATGTTCTGTGATTCTATGCCTCTGTGACTCAGGAAATGATGGGTATCGCTGCACTTGCACTAAGCAGACACGATAACTAATTAAGAGATGTTGGTTTGCTCTGGTGTGCTCAATCCTAAGCAAAAGATCTGTCAAGTTCTTGTGGTCTGTACAGAAGTTTCCCTGGCACAGCGTTCCTCCCCTTTTCTGAGAGGAAAACCTGCTTGAGGCCTTCGTGTCTTCAGATTTCTCAGGGCTATATGCCCAGACAACGCTGGCAACGTTCCTACCGCCTACGATTGTCACAAACTCAATCTAGAAACAGATTTGTTACAGATTTAAAAGCATCTTGCTGTGTCCCCTCCAATAGATAACCACAGAATTTGTTTTATGGGAAGTCTGGGAACAACTGCCAGCAGCCTGTGTTCTGTTGGAACAATGGTCTTCAGGAAACTCATGTTTGATTTGCCACAGAAATGAAACCTAATCCCCTGAAGAGAGGAACAATGAGTCAACAGTCCTGTAGAAGGCTGAGATTTAGGGGAGAGGGATTACAGTTAGCCATAAGGTCAAATTTCTTGTGTGATCTTGGACAACAGCCTTGTGAAGGTCTACACGGCCGTATCTGGGAAGCAGTCGACTGTGATGAATCAGTGTATCTGGAGCCTCATGCTGTTGGGGCTGGCCTGCTTCTGGGCCCTCAGCTAGGACCAAATGAGTTGATACTGGTATCTTCACACAATCTGGGGATAGATCTGTAGTCACAGACCTGAGACTACTGGGCTGGCATTGAGTCCTGTGAGACCAGGCTTCTCACGATAGCTGAGACAGCTCAAGGAGCTCTACAGACCATTAGTTCTCCTGTCTAATTTTATTGTTCATTATGGAATGGGGATGACAGTGCTGACTGGAGAGGTGAATCTAGCCACTCTGTTTAGGGGTTAATGGAGATCAGTGAGCTAGACCACCCATCCCCAGGGCCAGAGGGTAATGTCTGATGTCTTCTCTTACGGACAAAGGTGTCACGTCCCTGTTCCTTCAAGGACTCGCTTGCTTTTTAAATGATGATCCTGGGTCCCTCATTTCCAGAAGGACACAGAGCTGCCGGAGAGAGGCCAGCGCAGAGCCACAGCGATGATGGAGGTAGGGGAGCATCTCCCTGCTGGGGAAAGGCTGAGGGAGCTGGGGCTCCTGATCAGCTCCCTCAGCCAGAAAAAAGGAGACTGAGGGGTGACCTCATTAATGTTGATCAATATGTGAATGGTGGGTGTCAGGAGGATGGAGCCAGGCTCTGCTCAGGGGCAACCAACGATAGGACAAGGAGCAACGAGGCTGGGGAAGGGACTGGAGGGAAAGGCTAATGGAGCTGGGGGTATTTAGCCTGGAGGAGACTCAGGGGGAACCTCCTCCCTCTCTCTAGCTCTCTGAAAGGAGGCTGTAGTCAGGTGGGGGTCAGGCTCTTCTCCCAGGCAACAAGTGCCAGGATGAGAGGGCAGGGCCTGAAGCTGCCAGGGGAGGGTTAGGTTGGATGTTAGGAAGCCCTTCCTCAGGGAAAGGGAGATCAGACCCTGGACTGGACTGCTCAGTGCAGTCGTGGAGTCCCCATCCCTGGAGGTGTTGAAGGACAGCCTGGCTGTGGCCCTTAGTGCCCTGATCTGGTTGCTGTGGTGATGTTAGGACCTGGGCTGGGCTGGCTGAGCTCAGAGGGCTTCTCCAGCCTCAATAATTCAGTGTGATTCTGTGAGTAGTCTTCATACACCTTCTAGTAGATGGGGTAAGACTTGATCTTTCGCTTTCTGGCAAGCATTAGGGACTTGTCTGTGCTGAGGTAATAAAAACCCCTCCTACCTAAGCTGTCAAGCTTTAAAAGCCAAGAGATGTCCCTAGGCATGCAGAGCCTAAGACAGAGCTTCTGCCAGTGACGAACAGCCCGTTGGTCTCTTTGGAACTCTTCTGGGTGATAGGATGCATGGCTGGTGGTAAGGATTTGAACATCACATCACTGCTTTGGAGTAATGGAAGTGCTAACATTGATTTTGACAATAACATTATGAGGCGTTCACCACACGCACGTGGTGAAGGATGGGAAGGAGATGGAAGCAGAGGAAGGTATCGTGGCTTGAGGAAGGTCACAGAAAAGGCCAGTAGCAAGACAACAGAAACTACCTGCTCTGGGTGGGGCTCCCGTAACAAGAAAATGTTTTCTGTTCTCATTGAGATCCTTCATCTCAGTGCAATGCTGAAGCAAGTGCTGAGGGAACTGTGTAAACCCAAGCACCATCCAGCCACCTTTTCCAGTAAGGAAACTCAAGGCTACTGTTTTCTTCTTCTTCTTTGCCCACAGCTTTCTCCTGATGAAGCTTACGCTGAAGATGACCTGCCTTGTGGGATGTGGTGATGGGATGTCAAATCCCAGCTGTGAAGCTGGTATTATCCTTTTTAGCCTCAACTATCCTCTGGTAATGCCTTCATGAGCAGTTTTTCTGCCTCATTTTTTTACTCATTTATTTGCACCCTTGAAAACTGATTGGACTTTCTGCCTCAGAGGAACTTATAAGCGTGGGCCCTCACCTTACTAACCCGACACAGAGTTCCCTTACCTTGGTTTAGCCTGTCATGCCTGCAAGCCTTTGAAACAAGTCTCTGATGGCTCATGCTCCGGAGAAGTTAATGGAGTTGAATCCACTGGCTTCAGCAGAATGACTTTCCCACAGCACACTTCATGATACTTCACTCAGAAAAGGTTTTACCTGCTGTCCTCTTCTCCCTTGACAACCAGAGAACAAAATTAACTCCTTTCCTTTACATGTATTTCAACACGTAATGATTTTGCTTCGTACATCACAGAATCACAGAACATTAGGGATTGGAAGGGACCTCGAAAGATCATCCAGCCCGACCCCTCACCACAGCAGGATCCCCTAGATCAAGTCACACAGAAACATGGCCAGGCAGGTTTTTTAACATCTCCAGAGAAGGAGACTCCACAACCTCTCTGGGCAGCCCCTATCAGGGCTCTGTCACTGTCACCATGAAGAAGTTCCTTCACATACTAATGTGGAGCCTCCTCTGTTCCAGCTCACACCCCCTGCCCCTTGTCCCTTGTCATTGGGTGCCCCTGAGCAGAGCCTGGCTCCATCCTCCTGACAGCCACCCTTCACATATTGATCAACATTCATGGGGTCACCCCTCAGGCTCTTCCTTTCCCAGCTCCACAGCCCCATCTCCCTCAGCCTCTCCTCCGCAGGGAGATGCTCCCCTCCCTCCATCACCCCTGTGGCTTTGTGCTGGGCTCTCTCCAGCAGCTCTGGGTCCTTCTGGAACTGAGGGGCCTAGAACTGGCCGCAAGATTCCAGCTGTGGTCTCCCCAGGGCAGGTTAGAGGGGCAACCAGGAGAGAGGGGCAAGTGTGTGTTATGGTTTCGAGAGGAGACCTCCTTGCTCTCTACAGCTACCTCCAAGGAGGTTGTAGTGAGGCTGGTGGGGGATTGGGCTGGGTGATCTTTGGAGGTCCCTTCCAACCCCGAATGACTGGATCTAGGGGATCCTGCTGTGCCAGGGGGATGGGACTGGATGGTCCTTCGAGGTCCCTTCCAATTCATCTCAGTTCAAGTCCCTGATCTTGGAGAACTAGCACAAGACATGAAACTGTCTATAAAGCTTCTAAATAAAAAGGACCCTAAAGTCTTCCCAGCGATCATGATGGTTGTACTGGTCGCTTGGGTCATGCAAATTCACTCTGCGAGTTACTCAGCCTTCAGCTTCCAGCGTGGGGATTTGCAGGTGCTAAATTAGCCACAGGAGGGCCCATGGTCTGCAGCAACATATTGAAATGAATAATGAGATGAAGTCTCAGTTGCCTTCCTACACACCAGCAGCTCCAAATTCATGAGAACAAAGTGCTACGTGCAGGGCTAATTGAACAAAGACTCCTTCCTACCAGAGGTCATTGAGGCCTCGAAAACCTGAGAGGTTTGGGAGGTAACGGGGTCTTCGAGCTCAAGGGTCAAGCAAGGTGTCTGTAGGTGGTGGGGGCTTCTCTCGGCAGTGAAATACCACGAGGTGCCCTGTGCTGAGTCTGAAGTCCTCTCAGAAGTCCTGTTTTAAATTCTCCTGTCTTCACAGGCTGCTAACACAGACAGATGACAGAACATTAGGGACTGGAAGGGACCTCCAAAGACCTCCACGGGAGGATCACCTAAACCAAGTCGCACAGGAACGTGGCCAGGTCGTTCTCACACTGATGTGGGGACCTCACAAGATCATCCAGTCGAGTCCCCCTGCCACAGCAGGATCCCCTAGATCCAGTCACAGAGGAACATGGCCAGGAGGGTTTGAAACATCTCCAGAGAAGGAGACTCCACAGCCCCCCCGGGCAGCCCCTGCCAGGGCTCTGGTGATTCTGTGATTCAAGGGGTCTGTGATTCAGTGATTCTCTGGCTCTATGGTCACGAGAAGAAGACAACTACTGGCAGACACAGTCAGTCAGGTGAGGAAGGCAAAGTTCTGGGCTCGATGGAACAAGCAGCCTCACAAAGCAGCTCTGCAGAGGGACTTAGGGAAGGAACAGCTGCATTTGCTGCCTGCTCCTTGGGCATGTTCCACCTGCTTAATTGAAGGCAGGTTCAAATGAGCCATCTGTTGACCTGGTTGAGGAATCAGAGCTCCCCGTTAATTTGAAGATCTTTTCACGTGTTATTAAAGGCCTGGAAGGGAAGGAGAGATGGGCACGAGGCGCCGGCGAGCTTTGCCTCAGAGGCACAGGTAATATCTGCGACAGCTGCTGCACCCTGCGCCCGGGCTAATTGTTCAATGAGTCACCCTGGCAGGAGCAGCGTTAATAAAGGGAAAGAGAAGAGGGAACATCTGGAAACTAATATGAAAGGGAAGGATTTTCATAGTCTGGAGCTCCTTGCTGGGTGGGAGCTGCTTGGGCAGGCGGCTCTAATTGCTTGTCTGAGAGAATGGCAAGTGAATCTATTCCCAGTGCGAAAGCAGCACAGTCACTGCGCCTTCCGCTCCGCTCTCCTGCCCCGCTGCCACAGCGGCCACGCGGGTCCTGGCCGGCCACCTCCATCTTCTGCAGCTCAGCCGGACAGCTGGGAGGGTCCATAAAGGTGGTCGAGTGCGCCGGCCTCATCAGGACCTGGGTCCAAGCTCAGGAGAAGCTGCTTTGAGCGGCTGAGTGCTGATGCGCTGTCGAAACAAGGGCATCCTGGTGGTGCCCGTGACTCGTTGCTGATGGGTGGTTGCCAGGATTCCTTCTGGCAGACTCTTCTTCTGACTGAGGATGTCACAGAGTCACAGAACATCAGGGATTGGAAGGGACCTTGAAAGATCATCCAGTCAAACCTTCATGGCAATGGCTGTAGGATAGGAAGATGGATTAAGGACCTTCTTCCCAGTGAGGGTGACGGAGCCCTGGCAGGGGCTGCCCAGGGGGTTGTGGAATCTCCTTCTCTGGAGACGTTTCGAACCCTCCTGGACTGTTCCTGTGCGACTGGATCTGGGGGATCCTGCTGTGGCAGGGGGATGGGACTGGAGGATCTTTAGGGGTCCCTTCCAACCCCTAGTGCCTGGATCTAGGGGATCCTGCTCTGGCAGGGGGACTGGGTGATCTTTTGAGGTCCCTTCCAATCCCTAATGTTCTGTGACTCTCTGATTCTGTGAGTCTCACCCCTGGCCAGATCCGATCCACCTGGCACGTCCCATATCTCACCCCTCTGGTGCCACGAAATGAGGATGGCACTGGGCACCCAACCCAAACACAACATCAGCAGTAACTGGCGACTCCAACCTGCTTTTTCCTGATTTTCTTCTGGAACAGAATCAGTCACGAGCTGGGGGATCAGAGGGGGTCAGCGGGACGTGGGGAAGCGTCTCCATCCCGCTCTCAGCGCGCGGTGCTCAGGGCAGAGGAGAGCTCTGCAGGGCCACCCCAGGCCAAGCAGGGATGCAGATGGAGCGCGAGGGCACCTCGGGTGCAGGGAGCAGCCTGGCACCGAAGCCCAGGCAAGGGCAGAGGGTACGTGGGGGACGCCGGGGCCGGCGTGTTCCCAAACACCCTCGGCAAGGATCCTAAAGCGTAATTATGAGATTTTAAAAAACAACTTGACGTTATAATTATAGCGGCTCCTGGAGGAGCCGCCGTAATTGAATTCTAGGGTGTCTCGCTCTCATCGCAGGCGCTAACGAGAGAACGGCTCCGCTTCCCACGCAGCCTTCCCGGAGCCCTGCAAAGCTCCGGAGACACCCAACAATTCAATTATTGTTTCCCTCTGGAAAGCCGATCGTTTCAGACACGCGGCCAGCACTAATTACAAGGGAGAGCGAGGGGGGAAGAGTCTTGTGTCCAAAATTATTTGACTCATTAGAAGGAATTAAAAGGGTCAAAGCGCCGGCAGAAGGGTGGGAAGGAGAGGAGAGATGGTGGAGCTGGCAGAGAGGGTCTGGGGTCTCAGCATCCAAGGTGCCTCTTCCCTGGGTAAAGCCGGGGCTGCGGACAGGGGTACCCAGGCAGGAGGAGAGGAGATGATCCTGTGGCTGGGGTCTGGCAGGAGTGAGGCCAGAGCTGAGGATGGAGATGGGGATGGGGATGAGGATGAGGATGGG
>JAOXOE010000506.1:4563850-4588841 GCA_028565055.1 Phoeniculus purpureus
ATGCATCCAGACAGGTCTTGAAAGTCTCCAGAGGAGACTCCACAACCTCTCTGGAGAGCTTGTTCCAGGGCTCTGTCACCCTTAAAGAAGCTCTTCCTCATGGTGAGGTGGAGTATCCTGTACTCTAGCTTGAAGCCATTGCCCCTCATCCTATCACAAGTGAAAAGAGGTTGACCCTGCCACCCTGATGCCCAGCCCTCATGGATTTATAGAGAGTATAAGGGGATATAACAATCCCCTCTGAGTCTTCTCTCCAGACTAAAAAGCCCCACGTCTCTCAGCCTTTCCTCATAAGGCAGATGTTCCAGTACCTGCATTATCCTTGAAGTCCTCTGTTGAATGCTCTGAAGCATGTCTGTCCCTTTGGAACTGGGGAGCCCAGAACTCAATGCAATAGTCCAAGTAAGGTCTCACCAGGGTAGAGCAGAGCGGGAGGAGAACCCCTCTAGACCTCCTGGACACATTCTTCTTAATGCACTTTGGGATACTGTTTGCCATCTTGGCTACAAGGGCACATTCCTATTCCATGGAGAACTTCTTGTTCACCAGGACTCCAAGGTCCTTCTCCACAGAGCTGCTCTCTAGCAGACTACCTCCCAACAAGGAAGTATAGGAGATATCTCTTTCTGTGCTGAGCTAGCATGCATTACTCAAACAATGTATCTGCTCAGTTTAAGACTGGACCTAATCACTTTAGTGTATCCAGACACTTAAATGCACAGACTGAGGATGATCTTTCTAGTGATCAAGGAGGTATTGGGTTGAAGGTTGGACCTGATGATCTCAGAAATCCTTTCCAACCTCAGTAATAACAATTCTGTCGCTTCTAACCCTGACATTCTGTGACTCTGATAAACAAGAGTTTGAGAAGCTTCAGTGAACCACCACTGGCCAAAATACAAACATGGGCATCAACTGCCACCAGTTCCTCACACAGTAAACTTTTAAAGAAGCAAATAATCTTAAAATGACTTTGGGGCATAACAGAGTAGATGTGAAAGTTACTTCTTTGGGTGCCTTATTCAATATATTTCATAATTCTGCTGCAGTGAGACACTACATGATGCAGGGATGGAATGCAGTTTGAAATGAAGATTCAAGCATCCAAACTGCCACAGTAGTCAGCCTGCAGAGCAATTTAGCTGACCACATTCTGAACTCCAATTAACGGTAGCCACGGTAATGTGCCTGCAGCCACCCAAGCTGAGGTATGCAGTCTGAAACCTGAACCTGCCAACCTAATTATAGCTTTAATTAACAAGTATGATTCACCTCAGAAAGTCAAGCAACTGCTACAACTCCACAGCACCACTGGGGAAGTGGTGGCTTGTTCTAAATTACTACATCCAGATGTGGGATCAGGACAGCCCTGCCCTTTTCATAGCTACTACACACAGCCATGCAGCTCAGTGCTGAGTCAGCAACTTGCACAGATCAGAAAAAAGGAGACCAAGGCTAGTGTGGGTTAGACAGCAGCAAAAACTCTACAAATACTCTCATCATTTGCACTCAGGGTGGCAGTTAGGCAGCAGTAACAGCTTTACCTGCTGTAAC
Organism: Phoeniculus purpureus; assembly: GCA_028565055.1. NCBI lineage: Eukaryota > Metazoa > Chordata > Aves > Bucerotiformes > Phoeniculidae > Phoeniculus > Phoeniculus purpureus. Next base: position 4,565,405 of record JAOXOE010000506.1, read on the forward strand.
TACACCCAGAAAAGCCTCTCTGCCCATACCAGGTTTTGCAGCATGCTAACTTGTAAGAAGTTAAACTAAGACTATAATACAGAGTTTAGTTTCAGGTGGATCCAGCAGTACTTTCTTCAGAAAGCTCAGCACACCCGTTGTGGTTTGAATTTGGTGGGTTTCTCAGCCTAAGCTGCTGTGGCAACTTGTGATGATCAGCTTGGATTTCCAAGCCGTGGGTGATGTTTTTGATTCTGCAAAAACCAGTATGTTTAGTTTGGAGCTTCCCATTTCCTCCTTTACTTTGCTTGTGTCTTTGAATGAAGTGTGACACAGTACTGGGCTGGGCACAGCAGCAGTCTTGCCCTGGGAATGTGGTAAACTCAGAGAGCAGAATCTCATAGGTCGGGGGGAAGGTTTTGTCTTCAATCCAGTGCAGAATACCAAAGAGAGCTTTTCCCTCATTCGTGGCCGTAGGAATTGGTTCACTGGAAATGGAGGACTGGTGTGAAAGCAAAGCTAACAGGGAACTGGACTTCAAAATGCCCACTGCTGCTAAGGGATGAAAACATGGACTGAATGGGCTCCGTTTTCCCACAAGGGAAAACAACAGCTGGAAGTCTCTTCCCTTTGATGGGGCAGAGATTGCGGCTTGGCTCGGTTCTGTAAGAACACAGAATTAATAGCTGTGTGTCTTTGTGTTTGGGCTTTTATGGGGGGTGAATTAAGTGTGTCTGGTTGTTTTTCCCCCAAATTAAGTTTGGGTTTTTTTGTTTTACCTGCAATTTATAAGTGGGTTTTGAACTCTTCTTGTTCCGTTTTTGTTTTGTCCCACTGGCACATTTAACTAAAGTAACTGGTTCATTTCCACTCAAGATAAAGCTTTGACAACTGCTCATCCCAGAAGGATTGTAAGCTAAACTGGAGAGTCTCAAGTTTTTAGTTAAGGTTTCCTCCTTCTGTTAAATAAAAGCTCAAATCGAAGTAAAACCAGTCAAACTTTTAGCAGATACCTAACAACGATAACCACAACTTCCATGATAGACTGAGCTTCAAGATGTGTATGTTCTACACAATACATGTACTAGAAACCAAACACATTATGAATCAAATACTCTTTCCCCTCCTCCCCACAGCTCACCCCATACTTACTACTTAATAAGTTGTCTAAAACATTCACATCCAGGTCTGTGTATGTTCTTTGCTGTTGTGCCACCAAGTGACAAAAGTTCTGAGCAGCTTTTACTACATCTGCTTTTCCATCTTCTGGAGACAGCACCTTCAATGTAGATTGGCAATTTAAGACTGAAAGTACAAAACACAGTTGAAAAGCACCCAAAATACAGTTGTTTTGAATGTGTTAAATATATGAGTAAGTAGGTAGCATACAAACAAGTACCATGTAGTTTACTTTCTATTATAGAACTACTCAGATACACCACATCCATCTCTTATACAAGTCTTCTGATTTGCTGCACTAATAAAATGAACATTTAAGGCTATTATTTTGAGGAGTCTCATGCAAACAGGCTCAATTTAATGTCAGTCTTGAAGTGTAGAGTCTTCCAGGGAATCTGCATTGATTCTCCTCGCAGTTAGCCAAAGCAGTGAAAGGAAGGTGCCTTCATAGTAATACAGGGGGTGATAAGCAATGCAGAAAAGTCTTGTTGTTCAAGGAAAGGAAACAAAGGATCCAACTCCTACCCTAAAATAAGGTGTTTCAACAGCTACCATGGGCATTCATGTGGCAATAATTAAGGGCCCTCCCTGAATACAATCACAGGGCATTTCAGAAGTACTTCAGTGTTAATGCAGGAATTACAAGACTGATGTAGTATTCCTACAGAGAAGCTAGGAAACAGGTAGGATCAGAATTCATCTGTTCATCTGTAATTATGTCTGTGACTTCAGAGCCATTTTACAACACTCTTATCTACACTATCGTGATGTCAGTCTTCTCATACGACATTATTTGCAGCACACTACCCTGGCTTCTGCTGATTAGTTCAACCTGCACAGGAGTAAATAGCAATATGGGTGTTTCCACATAGATGCTATCACCTTAGCGTAAGCTCCACGTTTACGCTACACCTTTGTGCTTTATACTGGGAAACTGGCACAAAGGATCTTGCCATCCTATCACCTCTGGTAGGGGATGCAAAAACTCAGCCAGCAGCATCTTAAACGCAACTAAATGTACTCCAGCTTCTGAAGCGTTGTCTCTTTCTTCTCAAGCCTTTCAACTATGTAATGTTTGTCTTAAAATGTAAAGTTTGTTTGGGGACTTTTTTTTTTTAAATGAGATCTATTTTAATACCATGAATTGCAGTTAAGATAGCTGTAAGTGCCAGCCTGTGCCTCTGAAGCAAAGTCCAGCTTTATTAAGTACAGCTTGTGATTTACTACAGTCCAACAGACTTCTAGTCCACACACAAACAAATCCTTACAGTGGAAAGTACCGAATAGGGAACATTAACCTGGTAATATATTCCTGTTCTTCATTTCTAAATTCAAAAGCTGCTATCAAACCTATATTTAAAATAATTTACATTCTTTACCTTTCTGGTGTCATTACACCTTGCCATGACAACCAGCAGCTTTGTTTTTCCTCTTCCTCCTCCCTACTTTGAGGTACAAATTTAGGAAGATGAAAGGGAAAACACCGTTAAAGAAATCTGTTCCTGTACACTTACTCCAGTGCTTTTTCAACTCTTAGCGGAAGAATTAATCTCACTGACACAGTGTGGAGCTGAGCTACTGTTGCATCAAAGGAATCATGGCCAAAGGGAAGGCCAGACTTCCCAGTAACAATCACTACAGGAATGAGAAGGCAACACCTCACTGTATTAGTTAAAAGCAACAAGCACAGTGCAAGCTGAATACCAGCCCAGGTAAGCCACATGTGTTTGATAACAGGTACAACTCACCGTACACAGGAATGTGCTCAAGCAAAAACAGTGCTGATTTACATGCGCTCATACAGATTCCTCCTTGCAATTCATCTTACCTTGATCAGCTTTGTCTTGATTTGCAAATTCCATGGTGTACTTGGAATAATCTAGTCCTAAAAGTTCTTGCTGCTGTTTTAAAATTTCGTCCATCAACCTTGAATTATTTCTCTTGAAAATACCTTTAAAACAAAACCAAGGTTGCATGGTTAGCCAACTCCCCTATGGTGTTACAAAACATATCTGACACCAGGCAGGGAGACAAAGAGTCAGGTAGTCAGTACTGGTTCCAAACTGGAGTTCACAAGTACATTAAGAACCCAAAGCAAACGTGACCACCCATGACCACTTTCAGTGACCTTGGAAACACTGCTCACGTGGGTTTGTTCCTCTTTCACTTAGCCTGGTTTAACAAGCAAGCTGCAGTTGGGTAACGGCTAGTTTAAGACTTACTTGGCTGTCCTTCGAAAGCCAGCGTAGCTTAGTATAGCAACACTGTACCAGCACAGGGCCAACAATCCCCACCTTATGCTCATGCTGCAGACTGCAGACTGGCAGTTCAAGTAGTCTGCTACTAGTCATTGCCACAGCACTAAGGCTGCCTAACAATGCAAGAGGCAGAAGACTGAATCAGTGTATCAGGCCACGGTATCTGTCCACTCTTCACACCATGGATTTCCTAATGAAGTGATTTCACAAACTGCATATTCCAATGAGTTATGGCAGTCCCCGAGGCCTTTCATGACATGTTTACGGCAGATGCATTTTCACTGCAGGAGATTGCAAAACCCTGCTTAACCAAATGGAAGAGAAACACAACTATTTCTAACTAAAAGCCACAGTAAAAATGAAGTGTCAGAACTTAACTAATCAGTGCGAAAGCATGGCTAGGTATACTGAATTAGAGCTGATAACACTCTCATCAAATTGCACTCAGGGGTGTTAACAGCAGCCTAAGTTTCTCCCAGAAACCCTGTGTCAAGCACCATTGCTGACCAGTCCAAAAGACACCCACACAATCTTACAAGAAATGCTGAACTCATACCATGTTAATAATTAGGCTTACAATCCATCAGCTCGATCTGATTCTGAGATTAGAAGCTGCTAAAAAAGGCATCTTTCCCATCACTAGTGGCCAAACAGTATTAAAGCATTAGGCTAACGGCCATAACTCACTCATCTTTTAGCCCTACAGGCTTCACTAGAGGTTTTAATAGGTGGAAAAATAAATATTAGCTTCATTACACAAGTGTTGCAAGTGTTAGGGATGTTTACAACTGATTTCATGTGCTGACAGTCACACAAATATCTGTCAGACAGAAACTTGGACCGAAAAAAGCCTGTTCTCCCCAAGTCTAATTTGCATTGCTACACTCTGCTTCTGCTTACCAGAGTATAGTCACATGTATTAGAACCAGAGAATGTCTGTTTGATGCAATTCCTTGGGTAAGCCTGGTTTGCACTACACTTACCACTGACTCTCCTTACACTTAAGGGCAGCAGCAGCAATACATCACTAACTCCACACCCTCTGCAAGTAAGATCTCACAAAAGGCTGCAAGTGGCTCATCTCTAAAGAACCACTTGATTTCCATCTATTTTTCAAGATGAATAAAAAAAAAAGCTGTGTGCAATACTCAGAAAAAGAGATAATGTGACTAGAAAAGGCTCCCAATCTGGGAGACGGAGTTGCTCCCTTTCCCGCCCAACACTCATTGAAAAGTTGCTGCCTGTTGAAGATTGGAAGAGAAGATTTAAGAACCCACATACCAGCTCTAAAGCAAATGACGGCATTGAGAATAACAAAACAGACATGTTTGCTTACTGCTCAGTAAAAAGGGTCATTCGACAAAGAATCTGGTCCAGCTCTGTAATGAAGGTCCTCCACATTGTGAATATTGAAGACACACTAAATGTATTCTTGAGATGTATCAGAATGTCACATCAGCATTTCTTATCAACCCTCCTGATGTATCTCACCCACCTAGAAAAGGCTGTTGTTCCAACTTGGGTCCTTACGTTGCTTTGAAACAGCAGTTTAACAAACTGTAAGTTGGAAGGCCCTTCACACACTTAAATTCAAACTGATCCATCAAACCTAACACACCTGCAGAGACTCTGAAGCACATCAGAAGGTAGCAAACATCCAAACTGAAATCTTTAATTAAACACGGCATTTGGAAACTTCACTTCCTCAGCTTTCCCTCATGTCATCATTACTTCTCACTAGAAACAATGTTTGGATTTTGAAAAGCTGAAAGACTTTTGTCCAGTCTCTCTAGTCTTTGCAGGCTGGAGCAAGTGTGTGCATTTCAGCAGATGAAGTGTTTTAAGAATTACACCTGTTTATGCACTACAATTCTCAAAGAAAAAGAGCATAAAACTTCAGTTTCTTTGGGGGTTTTGCGCTTGGTTGTTGGTCGGGGTTTTGTTTTAAACTACAGAAAACATGACCAACATCAGGTTCACAGCTCAGAGAGACATCAGTCCCACCATAGCACAGTCAAAACAGAAGTGTTTAGCATGCTGCAGCAGCAATCCATTGCTCCTAGGTCTTCCCTAGGGTCTGCTCCTTTCACTCAGTTTTCCAGCAGCCATAGGCCATGCCCCTCTGCAGTCAGCTGTGGTCTGTCAGTATTTAATGCTGCAGATGGACATATGAGGCTGGTAAGAGGCAGTGAGGTCAGCAGAAGCAAAGCTTAGCACTGAGGAACTGGAAACTGGAGAGGCAATGACTGGTACAGAAACACCCAGTGGTGTCAAACGTTTGTTTGGCTAAACTACCACAGCCACCACCTGTCAGTGCCTTGGTCACATCTCAAAGTTCAACAGGATCAGAGGGCTGGAGCACCTCTCTAATGAGGACAGGCCTGTGGGAGTCAGGAGGATGGAGTCAGACTCTTCTCAGTGTCATCTAATGATAGGACAAGGGGCAATGGCTGTAAGCTGGAACATAGGAGGTTCCACATCAATATGAGAAGGAACTTCTTCATGGTGAGGGTGCCAGAGCACTGGAAGGGGCTTCCCAGGGGGGTTGTGGAGTCTCCTTTACTGGAGAAGTTTAAGACCCACCTGGCCATGTTCCTGTGCGACTTGGTCTAGGTGATCCTCCTGTAGCAGGGGGATTGGAGTGGATGAACTTTCAAGGTCCCTTCCGATCCCTGATGTTCTGTGATTCTGTGACCAGATCAGCACGGTTCTGATGCTTAAATGTGTACGAGCACTTAACAGCGACTGTCTGGGGAATTCACGAGTCCCAGGAACTCTCTTCAGTTTATTTTGAAGAGTGTTGAGATTATCATGTTTATTAACTTTCGACTTTCATCGTGCGCTAGGTAAAGGGTATTTCACTTACTTTTTTTTTTTGTATAAGAACAGTTTCAATACCAAAGTACATCATTTTATTGCATTTTTCATGCTTGCCTGCTCCAAAACACAGGTTTAAAACCCAACCGCATCAAAGTGCTATTTTAAATCTATAAGGTAAATACCACCCTAAGTTATTTCTTCTGAGTGAGTGCAGAGGAGGGCAATGAAGCTGAGGAAGGGCCTGGAGAATAAACCTTATGAGAGATTGAGAGAGTTGGGGCTGTTTCGTTTGAGGAAGAGGAGGCTAAGGGGAGACCTCATTGCTCTCTACAGCTCTCTGAAAGGACACTGTAGAGATGTTGGTGCTGGTCTCTTCTTACAGGTCATTAGTGAACAGAACCAGAGGGAAGGGCTTTGAGCTGCAGCAGGGGAGGATTAGACTGGACATCAGGAAGAAGTTCTTCCTGCAGAGAGTGGTCAGGCACTGGGATGGGCTGCCCAGGGTGGTGGTTGTGTCCCCATCCCTGGATGAGTTTAGAAACAGCTCAGACATAGTATCAGGGGATCTGGTTTATGGTGACCTTGTAGATTAGGGTTGATGGTTGCACTCGATGACCCCAAGGGTCTTTTCCAACCTGAATGATTCTATTGCAAATGTTGTCTCAGGAAGATTCCTCGTTTTCCTTTAAATCTGGGTTAGGAAAAATAGGGTTAGCTGAATGTTAGTGTATTCCCTGGGAAATCAAGGATTATTATGAATAAAAACAGAGCTGCTCAGATGGGATCAGACAGAGATGATTTGCTGGGTATTTGAATGCCCCTGAAGTCAGCAAAAATGTGCATCTCTATATCTGTGAGAAAGATGATTGAATGAGGTAAGGGAGGCCTGCAGGGCTTACAAATGTCCCTAGGATCTAAACATTTCTTTGGCAGCTCTACTTAAAAACAGTAGCCAAAAATTAATGCAGCTGATGAGAGAAAGCGTGGTGTAACTGCTCTGGCCCGCACAGTGACGGTTAGAAATTAGATCTGGTGTTTTCATTCTTTCACGATATATTTTTTAATGAGGCTGGTGAGCAGCAATTTCTGCTGTGCACTGCAAAGTGAGAAATTGTATTGTGATTGCTTAAATAAGCCAGTGCTGTAGGACCAGTGCTAGTCAGATGCCAGTTTACGAACTCTACAACTCACACTGAGGGTTACAGAGCACTGGAAGGGGTGCTCCACTAGAAGTGGAGTCTCCTTCACTGGAGATGTTTAAAACCCACCAGGATGTGTTCCTGTGCGACTTGATCTAGGTGATCCTGCTGTGGCAGGGGGATTGGGCTAGATGACGTTTTGGGTTCCCTTCCAGTCCCTAATGTTTCTATGACTGTGGTTGACCATGATCACCTTCCTATTTTTAGAAGAAATAAGGCAGACGCCGCACAAGAGAGGGACTTCATTCAGTGCAAAGCCCTGATTCGTTCCCAGAGCAGTAGCGCTCTGTAATTTATTCTGTCTTAAAATAACCAGAAGTGCCTGAAAGGCCATCTTGCAGGACCACATCTCTACCAACCTAGTTTGTCAGACCTTCCCCACTGCTGACAGTGGGATGCAAGGTAGCAAACTGTGCACTTCAAGATGAATCACTGGGAAGATTAAGCCAATTTTGAAGCCCACTCATCATTCTTGAAGCAGAGAAATGTAGAAATTAAGGCACTGTGGGTTGAACCCCAGCCTTGCCCTGGGTTACATCCACTCTCCCTTCCCCCTGAGCATCCCTGCTCCCACGTTTTGCCTTTCATTCCTTATCTCTTCCATCTCGTCACCTGAAGTTCAAGGCAGGGTGTTTTTTCTCTTCTCCCAGACCACAGCCAGCTGAGCCTTGAGCTCTGAGTAGCAACTGAAGGAGAACCTGTAGGTTCTTCTTCAGAGAGAATTGAAGGAGAACTCTGCTCTTGTGAGGCCCCACCTGGAGTGCTGTGTCCAGCTCTGGAACTCCCAGTGTAAGAAAGACTTGGATCCATTCAGACAGGTCTAGAGGAGGCCAGCAAAGATGATCAGGGGACTGGAGCACCTCTGCCATGAGGACAAGTTGAGAAAGTTGGGTTATTCATCCTGGAGGAGAGAAGGTTCCAGGGAGACCTTAAAGCAGCCTTGCAGTACCTAAAGGAGGGTCTACAGGAAAGATGAGGAGGTAGTGATGAGGGGTAACAGTTTGAAACTGAAAGAGTGATGTTTTAGATTAGATACTAGGAAGACATAATTCACTGTAAGGATGGTGAAGCACTGGTAGAGGTTGCCCAAGGAAGTTGTAGATGTCCCCATCTCTGTCAGAGTTCAACACCAGGTTGGATGGGGCTTTGAGCAAACTGGTCTGGGGAGGACGTCCAGGACAGGGGGTTGGAACCGCATGATCTTTAAGGTTCCTTCCAACCCAAACTATTCTATGATTCTCTGAACCTGCTCACCGCCCAGGGCAGGGTATCCAAGGGCAAAGCTGCAGCTGACTTGCTTTATTGACCTAGCAAGTCAATAAAGAACAGTCTGGATAGCTAAGGTATGAGAAGTTACGAAGTTCTTATGGAGAGAGGTGATTCTGCCCCTCTACTCTGCCCTGCTGAGGCCTTACCTGGAGTGTTGTGTCCAGTTCTGGAGCCCCCAGCACAAGAAGGATGTGGACAGACTGGAGTGTGTCCAGAGGAGAGGCCACTACCGTGATCAGGGGAGTGGAGCATCTCTCATAGGAGGACAAGCTGAGAGACTTGGGGCTGTTCAGCCTGGAGAAGAGAGAGACCTTCTTTTGACCTTCCAGTACCTGGGGGGGGGTCCTCCATGAAGTCAGGGAAAGGTCTTTTCAAGAGGGTGTGTACAGACAGGACAAGGAGCACTGGTTTCAAGCTGGGAAAGGAGAGCTTTAGACCAGATATTAGAACAAAGTTCTTCAATGTGAGGGTGGTTGATGGCTGGAACGGGCTGCCCGGGGAGGTGGTGGGGGCCCCATCTGTGGAGTCACTTAAGGTCATGTTTGATGAGGCTCTAAGCAACCTGACCTAGGCAGGGTTGCTCCCTGGGTAGGGAGGTTGGACTGGATGACCTCTAGAGGTCCCTTCCAGCCTAGAACATTCTCTGATTCTATGATTCTCAGGTGGAAATAGTGCAGAGCAGTATTTTCCTAGTGCTGCCTTTACTGGCTTGTAATGAAGAGACGTGACAATATTGGGGATATTTGAGACAATAACCGGCTAATATTTGTGAAAGAAGGAGATTAGGGGAAAAGAAGAGGAAGAGCCAGAGGGGAAGGGTTAAGTTCTTACCTTGTTAGCTCACCAGCTCTCTAAATTCAAACTATGACATTTCTAAACACATCCAGGGTAGGTTATGTCCTGAACAAATATGTTCCCGATTCAGCCCCCTTTTTCAGATAACAAAGGCACCGAAGATAATGCATGTTCTTGAAATAGTTGCTGAAAGTTTGCTGAGGTCACAGTTTTCCGGGAGTTGGGTGACCCAGATAAGCCATAGGTCATTTTTTCTTGGGGAGACTTGTTAATTCGTTATCTTCTCAAAATAGCTTTGATTAGGGTCAGTGGGGAATATTCTTGGGTCAGGAAATGTGAAGCCAAGGTAGGGTCACGGCTCTGGCAGCCTGCAAGTATTGCTGGGAAAAACATGATAGAAATGGAGGGATCTTGATGGGAAGGCAACACCTAGGCAATGCCAGCTACTTGGGTACTTTTTCCTCCAGATGCCTTGCAACACTCCAGTCCCGTTACCTCCATTGGTATGTGTTCCGTGCACCAAAAATTGCTGTCTGCTTGGACATGTTTGGATATTATCTTCTGCGCCTCGCAGAAGGTCATCCAAAGAGAGCCCCCTGGCCCCAGCACGCTCCTCTCTCCCAGACCCTAATAGGAGAAAGTTTTCACCAAGTCCTTAAGCGTAATTCCCCGGGCACAGCCCGCTGGCAGAGGCTTCAACAGAATCATGAGATGCTCATGCGAGAATGAGCCACCTTGCTCAAAACACGGTTGACCGCAACTCGTGACACCAAGGGCGCCCAAACCCGCTTTTTCATGTGACTCTCTAGGAGCAGTTATCGCAACTGGGAAATGCCATGTGCTGAAGTGAAGATCCTCTGACTCATGGTGGGATCTGCTTCCTGCCCTCCCCAAAAACAGTTAGCGGCTGTTTAGGAATGAGAAAGTGAAGAGAAGCAAAACCAAACTGTTCCACTGAACAAACCTAAACTGAACTCCAATTCTGGAGCCCTTCTTACAAGAAGGATGTGGACATGCTGGAACGTGTCCAGAGGAGAGCCACGAGGATGATCGGTGGGCTGGAGCACCTCTCCTATGAGGACAGACTGAGAGAGTTGGGGCTGTTCAGCCTGGAGAAGAGGAAGCTCCGAGGTGACCTTATTGTGGCCTTCCAGTATCTGAAGGGGGACTACGGAAGAGCTGGGGAGGGACTTTTTAGGATATCAGGTAGCGACAGCACTAGGGGGAATGGAACAAAGCTGGAGATGGGTGGTTTAGACTGGATATGAGGAGGAAGTTCTTGACCATGAGAGTGGTGAGGGCCTGGAATGGGTTGCCCAGGGAGGTGGTTGGGACCCCATCCCTGGAGGTGTTTAAGGCCAGGCTGGATGAGGCTCTGGCCAGCCTGATCTAGGGTTTGGTGTCCCTGCCCATGCAGGGGGGTCGGAACTGGATGATCCTGTGGTCCCTTCCAGCCCTGACTGATTCTCTGATTCTATAATGACTTACAGTGGGGAAGGTTCTTTGATCTTAAAGCCTGTGTTGCAGATCCTCTTTTGGAGGCACACGGTTGTAGTACAAAAGACTCAAAGCTCCGTATGTGTCTCTGGTTCACAAATGCTGGAGATGGTGATGGCAGATCTCTTCCGGGCTACCCCTAGAGGTGCACGGTATTAAAACCATCAGTTCCCTCTACAGGTTAGTGGGATGAAAAGATGAGACGGAGTTAAGTAAGAAGGGTCTGCAGAGATTGCATTCCCTCCAGCACGGGGACACAGCTGGGGTCTTGCAAAGGAACTACAGCCACACTTGCTGTCTCACTTGAGCTTTACGCAGAAACCCGGAGGGAAGGAAAGAGTGATTGGGCACTGGAAGGGCCTTTGCAAGGAGGTGGTTGAGTCCCCATCCCTGGAGGTATTTAAGAACCATGTAGCCATGGTGCTTCATGCCCTGTTCTGGTGGCAGGCATGGAGGGGGTTATTTGTGGATCAATCAGGGATTTAGGTATTCAGGTAGTCAGGTTTTTTTGTTTCTGTGGGTCTGGTTGGACTGGGTGATCTAGGAAGTCCTTTCCAACCAGGATTATTCTGTGATTAGAAACCCAGCTTGGCCATTAAAAACCCAGCTTGGCCATTGGAAACCCAGCTTGGCAGATATATTAATCTCAAAACCATGTTATAAATACCTGCCTGCTTGAGTTTGTGCTGAAGAAGCTGTATTTTCAGCGAGTCAAGCCAAGCAACGCTGTAACCAGCAGTCAAAGCTAAGCAAAATACTGGTTTGTTCTAAAGAGGAATGTTCTGAGAATTGGGAAATCCAGCATAATGGCAGTAACAAAATTCCTGCAGGTTGAACACAAAGTACCAGACTTACTGGTCCACAGTGCAGAAAAAATTAATTGGTCCTCCTGGTTTATTGAACAGCATCAACAACCCAGTCTGGCCAAAAACATACCTAATAATTTTATGTAAATGCAAATGCTGTGGCAGGGGGATTGGGCTGGATGATCTTTGGAGGTCCCTTCCAATCCCTAATGGTCTGTGAACAAGCAGTGGATTTGTGAAGTCTTCACTCATAAGCCTGAAATCAATAGGCTTGGCTGTCCTGAATTCAGGAGGAAGTTCTTGTAGCACGGCTACCGCATTTACAGAGAGATTCTTCTTTGTCCCCAGTGCACCAAGGTAATGCAATCAGCTCTAACAGCTCCATGATTATAATGCACCAGGCTAGAAAAGGAGAATGTGGAGCCAAAGGAATATTTACACAAAATGCATTGGAAATTAAATTTCTCCTGCCTTTTGGGTTTTTTTTTCCCCCCAGTAACTCGTTTGTCACTGTGGCAGGTGCTTAAGCAGGAACTTTCTCTGTCGCACCTGCAGTGGAGACGGCAGTTTAGGGCACATTTTAATCTGCAGTTTGTGGTTGTGCTGTGGGACACACCGGTAATATCATAGAATGGTTCATTCAGGTTGGAAAGGACCCTTAGGATCATCAAGTCCAGCCATCAACCCTACTCTACAAGTTCACCTCTAAACCAGATCCCCCAACACTACATCTAAGCGACTTTTAAACACCGGTGACCAAAGGGAGCGGTTCCCATGTTACGGAAAACAAGCAACAACTAAATAATGCTGTGGTACACTGATGCTTTAGGAAAGTTTCTTGGTAAATAGGCATCAGTTTCTTGAGAGGTGGCAGGTCTGTGATTCTATGTAATGTTCAAAAGTAAGTTGAAACCAGAAGCTGTTGTTGGACAAGTTGACCTCTGATGCAGCTCAGTGCAGCTTCACTGATTTACCAGCAAATCACAGAATCAAAGAATCATTCAGGTTGGAAAAGACCCTGGAGATCATCAAGTCCAACCATTAACCCTTCTCTACAAGGTCACCCCTAAACAGATCCCCCAGCACCACACCTAAGCATCTTTTAAACTCATCCAGGGATGGGGACTCAACCACCACCTTGGGCAGCCCATTCCAGTGCCTGACCACTCTCTCTGGGAAGATTTTTTTTTCCTGATGTCCAATCTAAACCTGCCCTGCTGAAGCTTGAAGCCCTTCCCTCTGCTTTTGTGGCTAATGACCTGTGAGAAGAGACCAGCAGCAAATAACCCTTTGAGGAGACTTTTTCAGCTGGCTGTGTTTTTGTTGAGCAGTAACCTGCTACCCAAAAAAACCATGATGGAAATGAGTCCGTTTGCTCTTAAAAAAGATGCAGCTCAACATGAATTTAGAGTGGCAAAATGAAGCCCTCACTAAATCACAAGCTGGTCAGCTTCTTCAGCACAAGCCGTTCCCTGTTGGCATTGATTCCAAGGGGACAGCACAAATCCACGAGACAAGGCGGTGTGAGTAATGCTGTTCTAAAAAATGCCAAGGGGGTTATTCCTGTCTTGACACTTGCTGTACTAGAAGGTGCTGATGAACAGTCCTCTTCATGTGGATAAAGCATCTTTCAAAAGCTGGGCTCTGCTGACCACCTGCCTTTCTGTAGAAGCCAACTGGAGGTGGGATTGCTGAGACTCTCACCGGGTTATGCCTTTGACACATCGGAATGGTCTTGATATTTTGATTTCAGAGAAATTGAAAACCCCGACCAACCGACCAACCAACCACACAAACACATTCATTTTCCCTTTGGTTATGTAAAGCTTCGAGTTGGACATTTAAAGTTTGGGTCAAGATCACCAGAACAGTAGGTGACCAGCATTAAAGAGAGCCCAGAAAAGCACAGGCATGGAATAGCACCGTCTGTGTGGGAAATCAGGAACATTTGAGACAGAAAGAGCACTTCACGAATCCACTAAAAGCTGACCCATTCGTGGTCAGGTTCCTTATTTTCTTCTCCCCCTCCCCGCCCCTTCTTTTTTATTTAGTGTTGGATTTACGAATAGTCAAGAATAGAATTTGCTCTGAGGTGCAGCCAGCGCGACTATTCACAGAGCTGGCACTTGACATTAGTAATTGTATGAGAATCTGGTCTAAACATTTCTGAATTGGGCTCAATCAAAAGTATGGGATTTAATAGCGCTGTGATTTGGGGGCTGACTCATCGGAGAAGCTATTTTGGATCTTTCAAGGTATTGCTGTCAGTAGCTAGGACTATTTCTTTCAGATCAGAATTGCGTGAATGCTGTAGAACACCATGAAAAATAATCAATTAGTGGTCCTGGCTGCCTTTCTATCTTTAAAAGTACTTCTCTGTACCTGTAGATTATCGGTTGAAAGCCGACTGAGTCAGCAGTAGCCTGTGTTTACCATTTTGCAAGCTTTTTCCACCATAAACGAAGTAGCTTTGGAGCTCACATTGCCCTGCTTGTTGGTGTTTAATTGCAGGGTGCTCCCCTAACTTTTGGAGCCAGGCTCTGATCAGTGTCATCTAGTGATGGGACGAGGGGCAATGGGTGTGAGCTGGAACAGAGGAGGTTCCATATAAATATCAGAAGGAACTTCTTCACGGTGAGGGTGTTGGAGTGATGGAGCACTGGAACAGGCTGCCCAGGGGAGTTTCCATATAAATATCAGAAGGAACTTCTTCACAGTGAGCACTGGAAGGGTCTGCCCAGGGGGATTGTGGAGTCTCCTTCACTGGAGACATGTAAAACCCCCCTGGACATGTTCTTTTGCATCTTGGTCTAGGTGAGCCTCCTGTTTTTTAAGGGGATTGGACTAGATGATCTTTCGAGGTCCCTTCCAATCCCTACAGCTTCTGTGATTCTGTGAACTGTGCCTGGGCTCAGGTAATCACGTGGCTCCCTGTGAACCAGAGAGACAGAGCCAGTCTCCTCCAGGGAATGATTCAACCAACTGTCTTAACAGTGGGGAAAACTACTTTCTGGAGGATCGTAGCCTTTTCCAACAATACTTAGCACTTCTGCTCTGTGGCACCATGTCTGTTCTGTAGACCCCTCCAGGAATGGTGCCTCCACCCCATCCCTGGGCAGCCTGTTCTGAGGTATCCCCACTCTTTCTGGGAAGAAATTTAAGCAGTTTTCCCTAATACCCAGTCTGAATCTCCCCAGCACAACTTGACCCCATTTCCTCTTGTCCTATGCTAGTCCCTAGGGGAGAAGAACCCAACGCGCACTATCCTTCAGGTAGTTGTAGAGAGCAGGGAGGTCTCCCCTCAGCCTCCTCTTCTCTAGGCTCAACAGCCCCAGCTCCCTCAGCCTCTCCTCATCAGACCTGTTCTCCAGATCCCCCATCAGCTTCTCTGTCCCCTCTGTGGCACCTCAGTGCCCTTCCTGTACTGTGGTGCCCAAAACCGCACCCAGTGTTCAAGGTGCAGCCTCCCCAGAGCAAACTTCATGAGAAGTTTCATGGATACTTCATGAGAAATTCAACTTAACATAGCGGGCAGTCAGCTGATTAAGCAGGTCATTGGAAGAATAAGGGATCTGAGCCCAAGTCTTTGGTCTTCCCAATCCAGAGCTGACTTGGTGATGAGGTGGCCAGTGTACCTGCATAACAGCATGGAGTGTAGACACCTGCGAGATGTTAGTGGCCGTGCAGGTTGAACCTCTTTTGTTCTGTCATGCTGGTGGAATTTTACTTCATGGGTGTCTTTAAGCTGAGCTGCTGTACAAGCCTGTTTGCTCAGGGACCCTGGTACATAGAATCATTAGGGATCCAAAGGGACCTCGAAAGATCATCCAGTCCAGTCCCACTGCCACAGCAGCATCACCTAGACCAAGTCACACAGGAACACATCCAGGTGGGACTTAAACGTCTCCTGTGAAGGAGACTCCACAACTCCCCTTAATCTCAGAAATATGAGGGAAAAGGAAACAGCAGGAGCTCTGGGAGCGATTCCTGTATGAAAACGTCCTACAGTTCTGCTGCTCCATAGCAGGGATCTGGGGTAATACAAACTTACAGCAACTGCCAGGAGGACCGCAGCAGACTTAGCAGCCCTCCGCCTTCTGGCAGTGTCTGCTGCTCGCACAGCCCTAACTTCCAGCTGCTTGGGAATCCTGGCATCCCAGGAGTTGCACTTGATCTCCTTGGCTATCACATGCAGCTCGAGCGTCTCAGTTATGCCACCTTGAATTAGCAGCATCTGCTGTCTGCGTAACCTTGGCACTCACCCTCTTTCCTTCCCCAGCTTCCTTGCCTAAATATTATCTCTACTTGCAATAACACGGCTTTACATCCCCCTTGTCACTTCTGAGCAGTTAGTGAACGTTTCAGGACATGGCAGTGACCTTGGCCACCTTTCAGCTATGGAAGCAGTTGGCCTGTAGGGTTTCTTTCCAGTGATGGGACCGGTAAAGTTTCATCGCTAAGCCTCTTTCTGCACAACACACAGATTAAATGTAGGGTAAAAAGCCTGCACTTTGATAAAAACGTGGTTTCTGCAGCTCATTCTCATCAGCAGGAGCTGCGAAACTTGAGTTAGATTATCTGACATAAGGCTGATTGGCCAGCCTGGGAAGGGATGAGTCCTGGCTACCAGACTGCCCTCTCACGCAAGTTTAGGCTCTTAC
Organism: Phoeniculus purpureus; assembly: GCA_028565055.1. NCBI lineage: Eukaryota > Metazoa > Chordata > Aves > Bucerotiformes > Phoeniculidae > Phoeniculus > Phoeniculus purpureus. Next base: position 4,581,868 of record JAOXOE010000506.1, read on the forward strand.
CCAACACAGTGGTGGTTATTAAAATGGGGGAGACGGCTCTGTCCACTACTAGTGGCAATATCCATTTGCTATAACAAGTATTGCTAAGGAAACTAAAAGTGGCCCTGGTTTTGCCTATCAGAAACCCCACAGCCTTCACCTTAGTCTTTGTCACTAAGGATGGGAAATGCTATAAAGCATCACTGAGGAACCTGCTGTGGGATGGAGATCTAAATATCTGCTGACATCAGAGGGGTTTTACCTACTTAAAGATGCTCCCAAAGTTATTAGAATCATAGAATCATTAGGGACTGGAAGGGACCTCAAAAGATTATCCAGTCCAATCCCCCTGCCAGAGCAGGATCACCCAGACCAAGTCACACAGGAACACATTCTAACATCTCATGTATGTTCATGAGAGTCCAAGAGATGCCAATCTGCTCCTGCTTTCAGCATGCTGGTCCCATCTAAACGGCAGCACTTCCACCCCTCATTTCCCTTTCATCAGATTGCCACTATCAATCAGCAATTCTAGCGGTGTTGCAGTAGCAAGAAGATACCCTCCCTCCACTCAAAAAGAGGTGGAAACTGTTGGTAGCATCCTGCTAGAGTCATTAGTCCTGGTGAAGGGCCCTAGCTGAACTTGGCTGCACAATGTGATCGACCCAGGGCACTGGTGACTTGGGTCAGTTTACTCTCTGTCATGAAAATCATTGGGAGAAACCACTGGAGCACCTTTTAAGTGATTTCGAATGTGAAAGGGGGAAACGAAAGGCAGACCAGAGAGAGAAACAAGGAAGGGAAGACTCCATGCAGCAGCTTATTGCAAAGAAAAGCCTTGGTTTAGCAGCTTTAAAAGTGAAATGGGGTGGGTGTTTTAACGAGTGTGACTTGGTCTAGGTGATCCTGCTGTGGCAGGGGGATTGGACTAGAAGCTCTTTTGAGGTCCCTTCCAGTCCCTAATGATTCTATGATTCTTAGTGTTCGTATTTTGCTCCTTTCCAGTTTGTGTGAGATTCTTCCCCTGCTGTTCGGTGGACATCACGAAATTCCCAGGCAAAATTTGGTGGAGGCTGCGGAAAACCTGCTACAGAATCGTGGAACACAACTGGTTTGAGACTTTCATCATATTCATGATCCTGCTGAGCAGTGGAGCCCTGGTGAGTGTAATGGGATTTCTTAGCTGGCTGAAAGCTCTGGTCTTCTCAGAGAGGAGGTTCTCCAGTTGGCTGAGTCTAGGGTCTTAGAAACCCTTTCTCAAAGCAAACCATGTTCAAGGCTGAAACAGGTCCTCAGCTTTTCTGGTTTTAGCTGCCTTTACCACGTGGCAAGAAGCTTCTGCTATGATATAAAGTCATGATATCCACTCATTTCAAATCCTTAAGGAAGTCTGTGTGAGCAACTATCCCAGAGCTACTACTTCAGCATCCCATAGCTGCTCCGTTGCAGCTCCCATCTGGAGGTTCGTGTTTTGCTCCAGGGATGGATTTATTTTCTTCTCTTTGTTTTCTTTAGCACATTTTGTAACAAGTAAAGCAAAGGCACAGGGGACGCTGAATCGGTGCTACCCTGGGAGCTAGTGACCTTGGGTCGTGTTTTAAATACACTTGAGCTGAAAACTCTGCTCCTTCCCTGCGCAGGTCACTCCTGCCTACGTCTGAATTAATGTGGGTATGTGGAGGCTGGTTGGTCATTGCCCAGGACTCTGGTACAGGTTCCTCCCTTCCTGAGATGCTGCTGCATACTGGGATTATCCTCTCTATTTAGTGGCTGGAGAGCTGCTCACTGGAAAAGACCTACAGGTTCTGATTGATAGTGGCTGAACATGAGCCAGCAGTGTGCCCAGGTGGCCAAGAAGGCCAGTGTATTCCTGGCCTGCATCAGAAATAGTGTGGCCAGCAGGACTAGAGAAGTGATCGTCCCCCTGTACTCCTCGGCACTTGAGGTCACATCTCAAGTATTGTGCTCAGTTTTGGGCCCCTCAATACAAGAAGGACATTGAGATGCTGGAGCGGGTCCAAAGAAGGGCAATAAAGCTGGTGAAGGGCCTGGAGGACAGATCTGATAAGGAGAGCCTGGGAGAAGTGGGGTTATTTAGTCTGGAGAAAAGAAGGTTGAGGGGAGACCTTATTTGCTGTCTACAACAAAGGAGACTGTAGAGAGCTTGGTCTCTTCTCCCAAGCCCCTAGCAATAGAACAAGAGGAGATGGCCTCAAGTTGTGCCAGAGGAGGTTCAGATTGGACATCAGGAAAAATTTCTTCACTGAAAATGTGGTCAGGGATTGGAACAGGCTGCCCAGGGAGGTGGTGGAGTCAGTGTCCCTGGAGGTGTTCAACAAACATATAGATGTGGCGCTGGGATACATGGTTTAGTGGGCAAGGTGGGGCTGGGTTGATGTTGGACTAGAAGATCTTGGAGTTCTCTTCCTACCTTAATTATTTTATGATTGTCAGCCCTGGGTTTTTCATAGTGACGGCAGTATTTGTGCCGCTCATTTCTGTCAGGAATGTCTGAAGCACCTCCCTTGTGATGGGAGGCTGAGGGAGCTGGGTCTCTTTAGCTTGGAGAAGAGGAGAGTGAGGGGTGACCTCATTAATGTGTATAAATATGTGAAGGGTGGGTGTCAGGAGCATGGAGCCAGGCTCTTCTCAATGTCATCTAGTGGTAGGACAAGGGGCAATGGGGGTGAGCTGGAACACAGGAGGTTCCATATAAATATGAGAAGCAACTTCTTCCCAGTGAGGGTGACAGAGCACTGGAACAGGCTGCCCAGAGGGGTTGTGGAGTTTCCTTCACTAGAGACATTGAAGACCCACCTGGATGTGTTCCTGTGTGACTTGGTCTAGGTGATCCTTCTGTGGCAGGGGGGGTTGGACTGGATGATCTTTGGAGGTCCCTTCCAATCCCTGATGATTCTATGATTCTGTGAAGGGATTTCTTCCAGCTTTTTGTTCGGGTGTAAAGCAAGGGAGGGTATCAAGAGCTCCCCAGGCTTTGGTCTAGTGGTCACTGATCTCCTCTGTCATGGAGTCAGAAATGCACCCTCTAAATTTGCAAGCAGTGCCGCGTTTGGATGGGTTATCTGTGAATTTCTGGAGGTCAGGGTTGACCTCAGCCAAATGGATGAATCTGCCTTGAAAAGTAAGAGGAACATCATCTTAGAAAGGTGCCTGCTGATAAGGTAGCTGCTGATAAGGTAGCAGATTGACTGAAAGAACAGGCAACAAACGGGATAGAGTAAACTACATCAAAACCACATCAGAGCCCTGCACAAAAGCCAAACACCCCATTGGGCTGTATAAATAAGCATGTTCTTCCACTCCAGTTGGCATCAAGGAGGCCTCAGCTGGAGCACTGGCTTCAGCTCTGGGCATTGTACTTTGGGAAAGACATGGGCTAATTGAAGAAACTCCAGAGGAGAGAAACACAAATTATCAGTGGCCTAAAAAGGGAGGAAAACACAGAAGTACTGGGTTTATGTAGTTTAAGTAAAGACTCCGCAGGGAGACGAGAAGGTGGAAACACATAAATGTTGATGTAAAAAGGAAAGGAGTGGACTGTTCTCCAGGTCCACCAGGGATGGGCTGAAAAATTCACCCAGGGCATTTTATTTTACGGTGACAAGTGAGAGGTTGAAAAGAACTTGGGTAAATAGTAGGCTGCTGAAAATTGTTGTAGCTTTGCTGAAATCGATGGAGTCTGACAGTTTTTTGCACCAGCTTGAGAATCAGCATGTTAATTTTTTAACACATTTTAAAGGGGGCATATTGCTTGCTGCAACACACTTTAGATGAATACACTTCCTTACATGTGTAATTAAAAATGCCTCAGATACCGCACACTGCAAAATAAATCTCATTTGATTTTCATCGCACGCTTTCACTTGCTTCTTGCGAATTTCAATTTAGCCACTGTAGTTCTTTGTAAGGGCAAATTATGCTGCGTTTTCTCACAGATCGGCACCGCGCTTCGGTATTTGGACTGGAGAGGTTGGAGGCAACACACAACAACTATGTCCTGTTATTCTGGGGCGAGCTCTTCCAAAAGCTGAGCTCATCTGGCTACATCCCTGGGACACGCAAAGTTCGTTGGCTGATGACACAGAGCTGGGAGGAGTGGCCAGCACCCCAGCAGGCTGGGCTGCTATTCACCGAGACCCGGACGGGCTGGAGTGTTGGGCAGGGAGCCATTAAATGAACTAGAACCAGGGCAGTGTAGAGCCTGGCATCTGGGCAAGAACAACCCCAGGTATCATAGAATCATTACGGATTGGAAGGGACCTCAAAAGACCATCCAGTGCAATCCCCCTGTCACACACAGCAGGATCACCTAGATCAAGTCACACAAAACATGTCCAGGCGGGTGTTAATCATAAGATTATACAATCATTAGGGATTGGAAGGGACCTCGAAAGATCATAGAATCATGGAATCATTAGGGAAAGATCATAGAGTCATGGAATCATTAGGGATTGGAAGGGACCTAGAAAGATCATCTAGTCCAATCCCCCTGCCAGAGCAGGGTCACCTAGACCAAGTCGCACAGGGACACATGCAGGCATAAACCCCCTTCTTATGCTTTTAAGCCGTAAGCACCCAAACTGGGAGCCTGTGTTCTGCTGGCAGTTTTGTCTAACACTTCAGGTGTCCTGTTTAACTCTTCTTTAACACACAAAGCAAAGAAGCAGAAGAAAGAGACCTGAGTTATGTTTTTTGCATTGTGAAGGTCTCATCCGTTGTCACTGTAGAAAAATGCAGAGCACCAGGGTTTTGTCATTTAGGTCACATCCGCAGCTTGTGCAGAAGTCGAGTGCACCTGAGGCATCCAGGTAGCGCATTTTTCATCCCTTATTGAGCTGCTTGCTGACTCACAGTGCGCTCCGCGTGGACAAAATGCAGTGAGTGTTTCGACAAGTTAGTAGAAAACAGGGGAGAGCGAAGGAGGGGAGGAGGAAATCACTTAAAATAGTCTGTTGTTATTTCTGCGGTGATTGCAAAGTACCGCAAGTCATCTGACAAAGTGAGTGAGCCCCTACAAGAAGCGATAAACTCCAGCCTCCCCGCGTATTGTTTTCTGTGGCTTTCTCCAGCGGCTCTTTCACACCCTTGAAATATCATTTCTGAAGGCAAGATAGGAGAGACGGAGCTGCGGTGGCAACGTCACCCCAAAGTGTGGGGACAAACGGACAAGCTTTGGCACAGGCTGCCAGACTTTCTTGTCAGTCTAATTACTGTTCTCTGGCAGGAAAAAGAGCAGTGTGACTGCCCGGGTGACAAGTAGGACACTTCTTGTATCTCCAGGCACTGGGTGTTTGCTAACTTTTTGAAGCTCCTCAGAAAGTAGCTACAGATCTCGAAATATGTAGATGCAGATAATTAAGATGGTTAGCATAGACCCTCTCAGATATCGTCGCTTCTTGCTGCCAAGTGCTCTGGGTCACACAGTGGGACAAGAGTAATTTGTCAAAGCTTGGGTCGTCCGGGTTACGGGGACGTGGGGGCAGCTCATGTTCGCTGGAGTAGGCTATAACCGCTGCTCAACTGAGGAGCCCCCAAGAAAACAGCATGTACGCAGCCCTGACCCTTGGATCCCGCTCGTTTGACAAACACCGCGATGTGAAAGCAGCCAAGTTATGAGACAACCTTGTTTGTTTTATTTTAGTACCATAGAATCATTAGGGATTGAAAGGGACCTACAAGAACTACTATTAGGTACAGAGAGTTCCTACTCATCCCCATTGTGGGACCCTTACTTATAGGATGCGTAGGGCTGATTAAGTATCTAAACTACAGCTCATCTAAATAAACTAAAGGTTATTTAAAGTCCCGTGGCATTTGAAACAAGAGATGATTTAAAGTTCGACATCAGATGCTTCCCAATTCTGTCTTAAAGAGTCATTTCAAATCAATCTACTTACCAATACTTAGTAGGCACATTGGCTTCTGTCTTAAATATTTTAAAGGGGTTCTTGCGTAGCTTCTTTTTGATGCAGATACCGAAAGCCCTTTGAAGATGCTCTGCGTAAAATCAGAGAGACAGATGAGATGGGTAGATAGATACCTTGACCTTTAAAACTTAATTGTTCTGTTAAGTGAATAATAATGAGCAATTCTTGAGGCAGTTAGCTGTAGCGATCTGAAATGTGATGGCTGAACAGAAGCCAGGGAGCTCCGGCACTCTGAAATGCCGGTAGGTTAATAACCCAATTTGTCATTGTTAGCAATAAGGTGGATGTGACTCTGTGCGAGGGTCAGATTCTGCCCCCAAAAGACAGGAATCCTACAGCCTGGGACATCTGAGGTGCCCCTAGGGCAGCACCACAGCCAAGGGGAGAGACGAACCTAGGAGTCCTGGTAGAGAGCAGGATGGCCTTGAGCCAGCAATGGGCCCTGGTGGCCAATAAGGCTAATGGCATCCTGGGGTGGATCAGAATGGGGGTGGTTAGTAGATGGAGAGAGGTTCTCCTCCTCCTCTACTCTGCCCTGATGAGACCATATCTGGAATCTTGTGTCCAGTTTTGTCCACTCAGTTCCAGAAGGACACAGAACTTCTGGAGAGAGTCCAGCACAGAGCCAAAAAGACGATGAAGTGAGTGGAGCATCTCCCTACCGAGGAAAGGCTGAGGGAGCTGGGTCTCTTTAGCTTAGGAAAAGGAGACTGAGGGATGACCCCATGAATGTGATAAATACAGAAATGGCAGATGTTAAGAGGATGGAGCCAGGCTCTGCTCAGTGTCATCTAATGATAGGACAATGGGTGTGAGCTGGAACAGAGAAGGTTCCAAAAAAATAATGGAACTTCTTCCTAGTGAGGGTGACAGAGAACTAGAAGGGGCTGCCCAAGAGAGTTGTTGAGTATTCTTCTCTGGAGACATTTGAAACCCACCTGGACGTGTTCCTGTATGACTTGATCTAGGAGATCCTGCTGTGGCAGGGGGATTGGACTAGATGATCTTTCAAGGTCCCTTCCAATCCCTACTGTTCTGTGATTCTGT